>CANSNZ010001115.1:1847500-2447500 GCA_947646795.1 Beta lomatogona
TTTTCTTCTTATTTCCGGATTTGTTTCGGAGTTGTTTTATAACCCTTATATAAATACCTTCTTGGCCGTTTTCCTCCCTCTAATGTTGTTTTCATTAACCTAAACACATGGCCAACCCCTTTCTTTGAGATTTGAGCAGTTCTTGAGAAACTCCAATCCTTGATCCGGGTGCACGGAGTCGGGGATCATTGTGTGAACCTTGGGTTAAGTGGTTTTGGTCACTATGTCACATAAGTGGTTTTGGTCCAGATCCACACACAGCTAGCTCATTAGAGTTATCTCGAAGATGCATTATTGGTTTATTTTCGTTCAACAATATTCCATAATTATTTGTAGGTGGAATTGTTTTCCTAATATATAGATTTTTTCATTTTTCTTTGTGTAGTTGATGGATGATTGCAAGTAAATTTTCTTAGGTTAAAAACAATTTTACCAAGTGAAGTTCTTTATGCACTGTTGTTCATTGTTTAACTTCGTAATACCCTGTCCAATTCAATGGGCCGAATATGAGTTCTGCAATGTATTTAACTTATAATTATGAGTTTATGACTCAAACCCACGATCCCCCCAAATCAAGTGGACAAGTGGTCATATGAGTGTAGATTCTCTAGCTATTAGATTTATAGATTAGACTATGTTTTTACTTTTACGATTCATATATGGTCTTTTTGAAGGAAAGTAGTCTAAATCAAGGTGCTTAGTAAAAGATCGTTAGTGGTTGTATATTGTTAAGTATGTTTGATGAAAACCCATTTATGCACCTAGTGGGTGTATTACTCACATAAGACAGAAGTAATGAATTAATGTAGTGTACATGTGCGAGTGAGTTGGATCATAGTAAGTGTTGTCATTCAATGATTAGATCCAATGAACATCCACCACGCTGACTAGATACAGATAGATAAAAACAAGACCTTTCATTTTTCTTACCATCGTCATTAGCAAAACTTGGGTTGGTGACTTACATGAGCATCTTACGTGTGCTTATAAGATAAAAAAAATGCTAAACATACTTCAATTTGATGGAGAACAAGGAGGGTAATGAGTTAATGACATTAAATATCCTTAACTATGGTTATCCATTGATGGCAAACATATCCTCCACTTTTGTACTTTTTACCAGTTGTTCTCTACCAAACCATTTAGTATTTAGTTGAAGTGTTAAAAACTATCGGAAGATAAAATTATTCTTTCTTTTTTCTAAGATGTGAAAGTCGTAGTCACTCAGTCTTGTTTTGTTTTTCCCTAATAATAGATCCAATTTATTACGAGCCATATGATCTCTTGCTCATTAATCTCCTCAGAGATGGATTTAGTAGCTTGTTTTGGGTTAATCACCTAAGAAGTGATGAAAAAGCATCTGAGTTTCGTCTCCTCTTACAACTCCTCCAAATCTATCTCCTTTCTCTTCTTTGTTGATCTTGTTGTATCTAGTATCTTGAAATTGACTTAATCTCTTTTCATTTACTGCTGCTCCTTTCATCTCTTTCAAATACCTGCATTTCAACTGTATAAGGAAACACAATACCATCACACAGCTATCTAAACATGTTAATTTTTTACTACAAACTTTTCAACAAAAAAAGGTACATTGTTAATAGGAAGTTTTTTTAATTCATATCATCTTATGCAAAAAAATTCAGCCGTCCAAATTTTGAAAGCAAGCTTCTTATCACAATTATCACTATATAGAAGTTGCCACCTATGTGACTCCAAAATAAATCGTTTCACCTCAACCTCGTTCTCTTTGACTTTTAAAATAAGATAAACTGGATCACTTTTAATCATTAAAAAGCAATTTAATCTTTAGAAACCATTTTTTCAGTTTCAACAAGTAAAGCTCAATTTCAATTGCTAAAATTTCGAACTTGTTGAAATTTCAGCAAAAATCAATTTTGTTTAGTAAAGATTTAGTATTATTAATCCCAAAATTCAATTTCAATCACTAAATAAATATACTAATTAGTTCAGTTAATTTTAGTCACCTGATTTATTTTGAAAAGTTTAAAATTTAAACTTATCAATGTCAGTCATTTCAAGCATCTAAATTTATATTTAAGGTAATTCCCAAATACTACTGATCATTTTAACACCTTATTTAATAAAGCATATCCGTTATTTAATTGGTTTCTTAACATAATTGCACAAGTACATACTAGTCTTTTTTTTGGCAATACATGCTAGTCTATTATTATGATCACTAAAACATGATTGTTTGTAACCCTTAATCATATACTTAACTAGTGAGTGTCCCGGGCGATGCCCGGTTGTTTTTCTCGTAACTTTTTGTCAAGTGAGGAAATGATAAGTAATTGCATGATTTTTGAAAAATAAACCTTTAAAAGTTTGGGGGATTAAAGCAATAGCTTAACTTTCTATAAGAAATTAGAGTAAGAGTTTATATCTATAATAGTCTCTTGTTGTTATTAGAGATGGCAATGGGTCCTGGACCCGACCCAGACCCTCCAGGACCCAACCCATTTATAAGGCTTTGGGTCCAGACTTTTTAGACCCAACAAGTCCGTGTCGGGTCTGGGTCCCAGAGAGCATGCGTCAGGTCTGGGTCCGAGTCCACATATGCTAGACCCAGACCCGGTCCAGACCCGACATGACTCGCAGACCCATTTACATATTAAAAAAAATTACATAAACTCTAAGGTATTTTAAGTTGTGATTTTGTGAACTCATTAGTGTTGTAACTCTATCTAAGACTTGTAAGTCTTAACATTTTAAAAATTTACGAGTTAATTTTTAAAATTTTGTTCAGATAATGCTTTACCCATGGATGCATAACCTATATATATTAAGTCGGAAAAAATTTAATTACATAGATAATAGATTCAAAAATGTGATGAAAACTAAAAACTAAGAAGGACCCATGGACTCGCTAGACCCAGCGGATCTGGGTCTGAAAAATCTAGACCCAACGGTTTTGGGGCGGGTCTGCGTCTGTAAAAATTAAACAGGTCTGGGTCTAGGTGGACCCGACCCAGACACGACCATTGCCATCCCTAGTTGTTATCATAGGATGGTTAGGTATCTAATTACTTGTGTAAATCTTTTAATGAGATATAATTATAAGACCTTATGATATTTTAATTTTGAAATACTAAAGAATGGTGTTATGTTGGATTAATGGTTAAGCTTTCACTTCTCATTTCAAAGGTCACGTGTTTGTAACTACACAACCTTAGAGGAGAGTGCCACGTGGCACACAAACTTTCTTAGGAACGCCTATTAGTATAGATGATTTCCCACGTAATATTTGCCAACCTAATCCTAACATCATTAAGAAAACATAGTCCTAATTTTTTTGAGAGGTTATAGGACCTCAATAATGAAGCAAATATATAAGAAGTCAAAGTCAAACCTCATGTCTTTCTTAGGCTGATCATATAACTGAGTGTCCAAAAGCCAGTGAGGAGCAGTAACATTCTGAGTTGACTCAGTAAAATGAGTTGAAAATGAAGACGATTGCGGAGAGAGAAAAGGGTAAAAAGAGGTGGTATTATGATCATAAGAGTGTATTTGGTTAACATAAGATAGAGAAACAGATGAAGAAATAGCAGGGGAAGATAAATAAGGTTTATTTGTTGTAGATGGTGTTGCTGGAATTATGGTGTTAGTTGTTGTTGGTTTTGTTGGTGTTGTTGAAAACACTTGAATGTGTTTTTTGGTTTTGTTTTTGCCTCTATGCATGTGTTTTTCACAGTATTTGGAATCTGGGCATGCTTCTTTTGAGCATCTCCATTTTTTACCATCTGTTCTTCTGCATCTTCCTGGTTCTGGATCTATTTTTCTTCCATATCCCACCTGAAAACAACCCCATCCAACTGCCATAAACAAGGATATGTTATTAATAACAAATACTTTATAGTATATATATATAGTTATTGGGTCTTCCCTTAGAATTAAAGTAATGAAATAAGGTTGTAGTAATGAACTATTATAATACTTCATATCTTTCCAAAATAAGTTCAATGCTCAAATTCTAGTGCTACAAAACCTTGAGATGTAGAATTAAACTTGTTGCTACAATATTGTATAAAACCTTATAATGCTACTATAAACCTTATATCGGTACTTAGAAATATACTCTAATGGTTAGTGATAAAGGGTTTGTTCTTGCTGGATGCTTGTCTAAGGTCCAAATTCAGCTCAACAAAATTATCAGTAACTCCTAGGCTCCTATATTACTCGTCGACATTTATACCATACACCCGTGTGAGCAAAATAGTATGCATCTAATGGTGCACACGTTCCACACGTTAGTACGTTACCTTGTAAGTTGTAACACGACATCTACAGGGTAGGCAATTTGCGCACACTGCTATCTTGTGCACTTGGATTCATCATATAAGCATTAATTCACATAGTATAAGCATATGAAATGAAAGTAATGAAATGAATTGATAAGAGTAGTCTCTTCAACGAAGACACTTTTACGAGTTATCAGGGGTAAAGGCATGACCCTAAGGGCCTCTATTGTCTCCATAAGACCATAACTTCACAATTGAACAACATCTATCCCACCACCCAAAAGAGTAGATCCAAACCTTTATAACACAAAATACATAACTTCTTTTAACCCAAATTTTAAGGGTGTATGGTGCACTCACTTGATTTTCCTTAAACTAAACATTTTAGCCTTATATATGAAATTACTAGAGTTGTGAATTCCCCATATCAGAGATGCGCAAAACATGGATCCCAAAAAAAGAAAAAAGGAAGTCCATATTACATTGAAGAGAGAAAATAAGAAGTAGTAATATAAAAAAAGCTTACGTGGTAGTGATTGTTGATAAGGGAAGAGAGTTGAAGAAGAGGAAGCAAAAGGGTTAGTGATGACATTGGAGAAAAGTTGAGGTGGGACTGGAACACCTGACATTAGGTATTTGAATGTAAGAAGTTGCTGCTCCAACTCTTTCCATTGACTTGCTGTGAAAGGGAAAGGAGACCTCTTATTATGTCTATCATCTAATATCATCTTGATCTTCCTTCCTTCTCTTTTTTGTTTTTGGTTTTTGCAAAAGGGATGAGACAATGTAGTAGTGGGACTGAATGTTTCTTTAATTTTATCACTGGATTTTTTGCAGAAAGTATAAGTACTGTATAATGCTGGTTTCTTTTTTTTGGCAGATCATCAGAATCTGTTCTTGTGAATAAAGAAGTTGCAAGAAGGCAAGAAGAGGTTGATGTTACTATTGCTAACTCTTGTATTGACTGCTGCTACACTATGAAATGAGAGGTCTGCCTGCAGTCTGCTCTTATATTTATGGTGTTTTTTTATAGCCTGTACCCTAATTGTCCCACAACTTTAGTGCTGGTTTGGTTCAACCAAGGAAATGGAAAGGGAACGTGATCAAAATAAAGGAGTGGAATAGTAATAGAAATCGTCACCTTTATAATTAATTTGGTTCGAGTAATGGAATGAAAAGGGAATTACTCAAGGGGGGAGGGTAACAAGTTATGGAAATTCATTACCACCAAGTGTTAATGGTTTCCACTATACAAAACCACTTAAGTAAGATCCAATTCGTTACCGTTTCTTGTTTCTAATCTTTATCTATTTTGAGAACTAAAAATAAAAATATGAAATCGAAAATCAACAAAGTGGTTTCGATTTTTCTATTGTCAATTTCAAAACTAAGAGGATTAGTATAAGGCTATGTTTAATTCACCTTATTTTTGCTTATTTCAGATCAGATCAGATCAAATCAGACCAGATCATATCAGATCAGATCAGATCAGATCAGAAAAAATAAGTTCAGATCAGATCAGATAAGTTCAGATTATGCTTATATTTAAAAACTTATTATTATTATTATCATGATTATTATGATTATTAGTATTACTAATGCTATTATTGTTATTGTAATAATTATTATTATTGTTGTTGTTGTTGTTGTTGTTGTTGTTATTATTATTATAATTATTATTATTATTATTAATATTACTTTATACAATTACTATTACTATTAATATTACTATTTACTAGTACATTTGTTCAAAAAGATTATTATTATTGTCGTTGTTGTACTTATTAATTATTAATATTGGTAATTATTATTAATGTCGTTGCTATTATTATAAATGTCATTGATATCACTATTTGAAGCTATTTATGTTTTAGAAGAAGAATGTTCTTTTGGCATTTGTAAGTGTTCTTTTTTATATATATTCTAATTAATAATTTTGATATGTGATGTTCTTTTTGATGTTGTACATGTAACGATCATGACAATAGTATATGATGTTTATTTTTTATTATTATTGTTGTTGTTGTTGTTGTTATTATTATTATTATTATTATTATTATTATTATTATTATTGTTATTATTATTATTATTATTATTATTATTATTATTACTTTATACAATTACTATTACTATTAATATTACCATTTACTAGTACATTTGTTCAAAAAGATTATTATTATTGTCGTTGTTGTACTTATTAATTATTAATATTGGTAATTATTATTAATGTCGTTGCTATTATTATAAATGTCATTGATACACTAGTAGAATAATTGCTTATTGCTGCGGTGATATTGTTGCGGTTTTACCCATACGCAGCAATATATCACTTAAAAAGAAAAGGTAAAATATAAAATAAAGATATTGCTGCGGTTTCGGCCAAAAACCGCAGCAATATGGTTTCAACGGGAAATTTTTTGAAAAAAAGTTGACTTTTTGACCAGATATATTGCTGCGGTTTTTACATAAAAACCGCAGCAATATATTAAAATAATATTAAAAAAATAATATTTTAATATATTGTTTGCGGTTTTTTACAAAAACCGCAAACAATAAGGTCATTAGGTTTTTTTTTTAAAATAGGGGAGCCTTATTGAGCGCCGTTTTCAGCCCTCATAAAGTCATAACCCACTGATTTTCTCTCTCTCTCACGCCTCCCTTTCACTCACGCATCTCTCTCACTCTTCGCCGGTCCTCACTCGTCGTCGGTCCTCAGTCGTCGACTCAACCTCAGTCGTCGCTTCTTTCCCTTCTGTTTCCTTCGTCGCCACTCTGCCGTTCGTCGACCGCAAGTCGCCAATCCGGAGTTCGTCGACCGCTAAACTTCATTTTCACAGGTTTCTTCAACTCGCCACTTTTTTCGTCTTTTATTTCATTTTTTGTTACTTAGATCTGTTTAATTTTCACAAGTTTCATTTTTTTTTTTGGTTTATATTTCGATTTTCGATTATCAAAAATGATTATTGCCTACTTGCTTGAGTCTGGGCAGGATCAAATTCGAGTATGTTTATTGATTCGAGTATGTTTATTGATTATCTCATGTTTAGTTTAATCAATTTTTAAAAGTGATTATTTTTCGATTTTCAGCTAGAATTCGAGTATGTTTATCGATTCGAGACATTTTGAGGATAATTGATTTCTGTTTAAGAGTTTTAGTATGTTCATTTTGAGATAATTGATATAATTTGTAAATTGGATAGTTCATCATCTTTGTTAATATTGGGGTTTGATGAGATAATTGGATAATTATTGATTGATATTCATGGCTGTAAAGATTTATAGGTGTAAATTGATTGATATTCATGTATATTTATTGATTGATATTCTTGGTTATGCGTCTACCTTGTCGGAGCAGGAACAAGAACTCGCACCAATCTCGGTCGCCGGTCGCCAGATCTAGTCTTTGTTTTTTTTTTTTTTTCTTCATTTTTTTGTAAAGATTCTAGGGATTCTGATTTTTAGATTTTTTTATATTTTTCTTTTGAATCTCTTTTCTTATATGTGTTGGATTTTTTGTATCTCTTATGTTTTTGAATTTTGTATAAGCATTATTTGTCATTATTTTGAATCAGTAGTGTTTTATTTTGTTCCTATATTATTTTCTTTAAAATCTAATGAAAAATGCGGTTTTGGCTAGAAACCGCAGCAATAGGTGTAAGTGTGTAACATATTGCTGCGGTTTTGGCTAAGGACCGCAGCAATAGGTGTAACATATTGCTGCGGTTTGTCCCATAAACCGCAGCAATATGTTGTAATATTGCTGCGGTTACAAACCGCGGCAATAGTTTAATTACCTATTGTTGCGCCCTTAATTGCTGCGCGGCCAAAACCGCCGCAATAGGCCACTTAATGACCGCAACAATAAGCATTTATTCTACTAGTGATATCACTATTTGAAGCTATTTATGTTTAAGAAGAAGAATGTTCTTTTGGCATTTGTAAGTGTTCTTTTTTATATTTATTCTAATTAATAATTTTGATATGTGATGTTCTTTTTGATGTTGTACATGTAACGAATATGACAATAGTATATGATGTTTATTTTTTAAAACAATTTTGGTAGAATAATATAAATTATATATTACTAGTTTATATAAAATATGAGTAGCATGGGATAACCTAATGGAGTTGTCATCACGTTCAAAATTTTCCCTACAAAGGATTTCAACTTATCTTTAAAAACAAAGTTTATATAGAACAAGACAACGATATAAGAAGAATATTTAACCATTTTGTTCAAGATCATATGATTATATATATTTCTAGGTTTATTTATAATAAAAAAGATCAATTTATTGATATAACAAATAACATGTTGTTCTTTAAATCCAAACATGTCATCAATATAAAAATAACATCTATATTTTATTTTTAAAAATGTGTTCTTTAAATAGATCTTGTATGCTCTTTCAGTATATGTTCTTTTTTTAATATCATTATATGTTCTTTTTTTAATATCATTATATGTTCTTTTCATCATTACCTAAATTCTTATTATTAACGGACCTTGAACATGAGTATTCTTTTATTTTTAATTTTTTTGGGCCCCTTTCGGGAATCCCGTGGTAAGATGAATTTTCTCTGGGCAGCCATCGCACAGGGTCACTCACCTAAAGATCCAACAAGCCCCAACCCCCCTCCCCCACCCACAACAATATTGAAATATATGCTTCCACCAAGATTTGAACCTTGGTCTCCCATGTGGGAGGTAAGAAGCCATACCATTGGACCCAAGAATCCTTAGTCTTTTATTTTGTAATTGTATGTTCATATACTAATGTGCTCTTTTTCAAAAAAAAAAAAAAACAACTAATTATGCTATAATAATAATAATAATAATAATAATAATAATAATAATAATAATAATAATAATTATTATTATTATTATTATTATTATTATTATTATTATTATGTTATCTATATTATTATTATTATTATTATTATTATTATTATTGTCATTATTGTTATTATTGCTATTATTATTATAATATTATTTATATTATTATAATTATAAAATAATAATTATTATTATATTATATTTATAATTATTATTATTATTATTATTATTATTATTATTATTATTATTGAAAGTTGTGCATAGTAATAAAATGATAGTAATAGTAATACTAGTAATGAAATACAAAGTAATAATAATATGTTTTTTAAAAGATAAGTTCAGATCAGATCAGATCAGATTAGATCAGATTAGATCAGATCAGTTCAGATCAGATCAGATCAGATCAGAAAAAATAAGTTCAAATCAGATCAGAAAAAATAAGTTCAGATCAGATCAGATCAGATAAGTTCAGATCAGACAATTTCAGGTGAACTAAACATAGTCTTAGGCTAATTGAGAGTGGGTGGAGTTATTGTTATTCTTAGATTAGCAAGGTTTGAAAACCCAAGTTGGAGAATCATACGAGAGTAAGGCTATGTTCAGTTCACCTTATTGTTGCTTATTTCAGATCGGATCGGATCGGATCATATCGGAAAAAATAAGTTCGGATCGGATCGGATAAGTTCGGATCGGATCGGATAAGTTCAGATTATGCTTATATTTAAAAACTTATTATTATTATTATTATCATCATGATTATTATGATTATTAGTATTACTAATGCTATTATTGTTATTGTAATAATTATTATTATTATTGTTGTTGTTATTATTGTTATTATTATTATTATTATTATTATTATTATTATTATTATTATTATTATTATTATTATTATTATTATTATTATTATTATTACGTTATACAATTACTATTACTATTAATATTACTATTTACTAGTACATTTGTTCAAAAAGATTATTATTATTGTCGTTGTTGTACTTATTAATTATTAATATTGGTAATTATTATCAATGTTGTTGCTATTATTATAAATGTCATTGATATCACTATTTGAAGCTATTTGTGTTCAAGAAGAAGAATGTTCTTTTGGCATTTGTAAGTGTTCTTTTTTATATTTATTCTAATTAATAATTTTGATATATGATGTTCTTTTTGATGTTGTACATGTAACAAACATAACAATAGTATATGATGTTTATTTTTTAAAACAATTTTGGTAGAATAATATAAATTATATAAAACATGAGTAGCATGGGATAACCTAATGGGTTGTCATCACGTTCAAAATTTTCCCTACAAAGGATTTCAACTTATCTTTAAAAAAAAGTTTATATAGAACAAGACAACGATATAAGAAGAATATTAACCATTTTGTTTAAGATCATATGATTATATATATTTGTAGGCATATTTATAATAAAAAAGAACAATTTATCGATATAACAAAGAACATGTTGTTAGTTAAATCCAAACATGTCATCAATATAAAAATAGCATCTATCTTTTAATTTTAAAATGTGTTCTTTAAATAGATCTTGTATGCTCTTTCAGTATGTGTTCTTTTTTTAACATCATTACATGTTCTTTTCATTACTACCTAAATTCTTACTCCCTCCGTTCCATTTTAATTTACTCACTTCACTTTGGGGGAGAACCAAGGAGGTTGTACAAAAGTATGAGAGGGAAACTAAAAAGGTGGATAGAGAAACTGAAAAGTGAGAGAGAGAAAGTAAAAAGTGTGTTAAAATATTAAAAAGTGGATGACATGGGTGGAAAAGAGGAGAAAGTAGATGTGACATGTTACCTAAAATAGAAAAAGCAACAGTGTGTAGATTAAAAAGAAACAGACCAAAAAGGAAAGTGTGTAGATTAAAAAGAAACGGAGGGAGTATTATTAACAGACCTTGAACATGAGTGTTCTTTTATTTTTAATTTTTTTGGGCCCATTTCAGGAATCCCGTGGTAAGATGAATTTTCTCTGGGCTGCCCTCGCACAGGGTCACTCACCTAATGACCCAACAAACCCCAACCTCCCTCCCCCACCCACAACAATATTGAAATATATGCTTCCACCAAGATTTGAACCTTGGTCTTCCATATGGGAGGTAAGAAGCCATACCATTGGACCCAAGAGTCCTTAGTCTTTTATTATTAATTGTATGTTCATATATTAATGGGCTCTTTTAAAAAAAAAAAACTAATTATGCTATAATAATAATAATAATAATAATAATAATAATAATAATAATTATTATTATTATTATTATTATTATTATTATATTATTATTATTATTATTATTATATTATTATTATATTATTATTATTATTATTATTATTATTAAATTATTATTATTATTATTATTATTATTATTATTATTATTATTATTATTGAAAGTTGTACATAATAATAAAATGATAGTAATAGTAATACTAGTAATGAAATACAAAGTAATAATAATATTAGTAATAATATGTTTTTTAAAAGATAAGTTCAGATCAGATCAGACCAGATCAGTTCAGATCAGATCAGATCAGTTCAGATCAGATCAGATCAGATCAAATAAGTTCAGATCAGATCAGAAAAAATAAGTTCAGATCAGATCAGATCAGATAAGTTCAGATTAGAAAATTTCAGGTAAACTAAACATAGCCTAAGTATGACTAAATTTAAGTTTAATATACCTCTAATATGATATGCTTTTAATAGGACAAATTTATGACTTTCATAATCTACATTTAACAGGTTGAGAAGGCCAATTTAAGTTAAGGACTATTTTGCAAATATGTCCTTCCAAAATAGGGACTACTCAAATATATCAAAAGTTAAAACCTTTTACTCCTTCCATCCCAAAATATAGTTCTCATTTCTATTTTGGGTGTTTCAAAATATAGTTCCCATTTCCATATTTACCACATTTTTCCATAATTTGTCTAGAAAAACCATGTCCCTTCATTTATTTGCTTCGTGAATTTTGTTTTTTGCTTTGTTTATTGAACCAAAGGGTTACAATTAATGCTCTTTCACCAATTATTCTCCATATACTCTCCTAAAATCATCTTTTCCCATACAACATTTATTTAAATAAACAAAAAATCTTTACTATCCCTCTTAGATTCTACTTGTATAAATTACCGTGAAAAAAGGGAAACGAGAACTATATTTTGGGACGGAGGGAGTAGAACATAACATTATAGACATAAGACGTTGAACCATAATATCAAAAAGTTTTCCTAATAATTAATTGAATACAATACTTCTACGAAGTATCATAGTTGAGAAATATGTCCTTCCAAAATAGGGACTACTCAAATTAATCAATAGTTAAAATCTTTTAGAACATAACATTATAGACATAAGATGTTGAACCATAATATCAAATAGTTTTCCTAATAATTAATTGAATACAATACTTCTACGAAGTATCATAGTTGAGAAGTATGACTAAGTTTGAAGACAATCTTGTCGACACATCGGATTTTTAGTTATATATCAAATATATACTCCAATAGTTTGAAGTTTCCTTCTTATAGCTGCATTAGAATATCAAATACATATGCAGATATTCTCGAGGATAATCCATGGAGATTGGAAGATATTGCTGTTTAACTCATCACATTATATTCTCACCTCCGCAAGAGAAAACAGAAACAAAGGGTAGACTGCAAAACTGCAAATGCATGGGACGACTTAGAAAAGAGTGCCACTCAATTCATGATAAAGATGTTTGATTAGAAGAGTACTGACTACTGAGTAAGTGGGTGAATATTATTTACTGCGCATTCGTCAATTTCTGCTTTTAATGGGATGGTAACACTTGGAACCAAACACCACACTGATGTAATGTCGACCTAGAGGCTAGAATACGAAAAACTGATACGTGTCAAACCCGGGTTGTGACTTGTGAGGTGCAAGGCATTGAGGGAATATGTACCATTCGTCCATAACCGATTAGATGAAGGAATTGGGGTAGGTTCAAGTGGCGAGTTTATCAGTTCTCGTAGCGAAATTCATGGTTTAATTCATAACCTAAGCAATTGCGTGGATTAAAAGATTTGTGGGGGTTGTGTGGTGTCTGACTTGTAATGGCCTTTAGATTTCACCGGAGGCCCTGTATTAGAGCAGCCTAGAGGATTTATTCTTACTTACTAAACAAAATTAACCGGTTAAATGAAGTATATATTTTCAATCTGCGAGAGATGTCGGTTAAGAGGCCATTTATCTTATCAATCCAAAAAAAATGTCACAACAATGAAAACTTTAGTGGTTTAAAATGATTTGATATTTAAAAATGTAGAACCAATTACATCTTAAACTTTCAACTAAAAATATTTCAGAGTGGCAAATAACATTGTTATTATAGCATTTTGCTAATTTTGTGCATCTCTTTCAAAAAAAAATTTGTGCATCAGTTTATCTTTTAGATAAATTAAGAATTATTGATTAAAATAAACTTATATGTTTAATCAGATTAAGGCTCTGTTTGGCAACACATTTAAGTCACCTTAAATGAGTAGGTGCTAAAAGTTTAAGTCACCTTAAATAAATAGTCGTGTTTGGGGTAAGAGCTTAAATAAAATTTAAGCTCAAAAATTGACTGAAATTGAGTTGTTATCAAATATAGCTTCTCAATTTAAGGTGCTGAAATTTTCAGCTACCTTATCATTTCAGCTTCTTTCAGCTACCTTATCAGTTTCAGCTCTATTTCAGCTCATATTTCCAAACATAGCCTAAGCGTATTATTATATAAATTGATCTAACATTAACCCTCTTTAGATATCAATATAATTTCAAGTTGGTTTAAGTTGAAGTCTAAATATGTGTAGGCTAGGACATTAGGTGCAAAGCTATATTTCTATTTTATTTATTTAATATATTTAATATTTTTTCTAGTTTATTAGTTGTTCAACTTTGATTTTTGCATTATTTAAATTCCCTAATGTAACAACATTTTATTAAAATATACTATAAGACTATTATAATTAACATGTTATTGGCTTTTTCTGAGTAAATGTTTCATAATATCAACTTTCATAACGCCTTTGAATCTATAATTAAAATATATAAAATAATCAAAGTTGTGCATTAGAATACATGAAAATCAAAGCCGAACAACTAGAAAGACGAAGAGACTATTATCTAGATGAACAAAAGTTGCTTTTAGATATGATCCGGTCATCTTATACTAATCCTGAAACACTAAAAATTTTATGATAATAATAAGCAGTCCCTAAAATTGAAGAAATTGATTATGGTATTTCTGATTGATAATTGATACACCTAGGAGCTTATTTTGTCATAGATTAATTCTGATGTACATCTAAGATTATCCCTTGGTACTCTGTATCACCTATTTCATCTATCAAATTATTGATTCTCCAGCATCTTATCCAAAAGAGGAGATCGGAACACTTGCATTTCCCATTTCCTTAGATTCGATATGCTCTGTCATTTGTTAATATTTATCTATTCTTTTGGAAAAAAAAACATCGTTGCTCTTTACCAATGAATGAATAATAGAAGTATTGAATGTTAAGATTTTAATCTATATAAAGATCTTCTACTCCTATTATACATCGCAATATCGCATTCTAATTTTAATGACTTATCGTAAAAATGTCAGAGCTTTATTGCAAAGTTGTACAGATACTTAAGTTATTATAGACACCATTATGCTAGAAAAACTTTATCCTCTTATGCATGCTAAATGCTAATGGTAGGATATGACACGATACTAGAGATGGCCAACAGTGCGGGCCAATCCAGCCCATCCAGCCCAGCCCACCTCTTGGGCCGTGTGGGCTGAGCCCGCGAAAAGCCCGGTCCAGCCCAGCTCGAACCGTGAAATTGGTGGGTGGGCCGTGGGCTAGATTTTTTGAGCCCAACCCACGAAAGCCCGCTACTAAAACCGCCCAGCCTGGTCCACGAAACCGGTCCAGCCCAGCCCATGAACCGGACCAGCCCATCCCAAGTAATTACAATTAAATCGTGTATATTTTAATCAAATTATATATATTTTAATCAAATTGCATATATTATAATTCAATCAAATTCAAAAATAATGAAATTATTCATTAATATTAATAATTGTATATATTTGAATTAATTTTAAAGATTTTATGTAACAATAATAAATGATTCCAATGATTAAATAATTTTGAAAATAAAAAATTCTCATGCCGGTCCGCCGGCCCGCTAGGCCCACGAACCGCCAGAAGCGCTTTCCGAACCGTGAAAACCGGTAACAGACCGGTGTGGGCCAAGATTTTTCACCGTGGACCGGCCCCGCCCAAACCGTGAATTTCACTTGCCGGTCCCGGGCCGTGAAATCTCAGCCCGGCCCACTAGGGCCCACGAACCAGCCCGCCCAGCCCGCACCAGTGGCCATCTCTACACGATACTTGTACTCTCATAGCATATTTT
Organism: Beta lomatogona; assembly: GCA_947646795.1. Classification (NCBI taxonomy): domain Eukaryota; kingdom Viridiplantae; phylum Streptophyta; class Magnoliopsida; order Caryophyllales; family Amaranthaceae; genus Beta; species Beta lomatogona. The sequence goes on from CANSNZ010001115.1 coordinate 1,863,039, forward strand.
GGCACTGCATGTTTATGTCGGTAGATGACTAACACCTCAAAACACTTGATTCTACCATGGTCTTTTTTCAAAAAAGACCATTAAAACAAATCAATATGAGCCACATGTTTTTGTTAGTGGACCCCTTTTGTCATTTCTTTTCCTTTTTTTTTTAATTGCCAAAACTTATTTCTTTTCATTTCTTTTCATTTTGTTTATTTACCAAAAATCATGAAATTAATTTCTGAAAATCATGAAATTAATTTCTGAAAATCATAAAAATGATAAAAAAAAAATTAAAAAAATCCGAATTTTTTTTTTGGCTTCCAAACAGTAGTTTAGTTATGGGAAATTTTTTTGGAGCCAAATTTTTTTTTACCCATTTTCTCTCTCCTCCTTGTTCTTCATGTTCTTCACCAAATCCACCATTGTCAACCGAAATTCTCCCAAATTCGACTCATTCTTCCACCTTCTCCCTCAATTTCGACCCTATCTTCCATCTTGTTCCTCCATTTCGACCCATTATTCACCTCCATTTCGCCCCAAAAACCTTCACCTCCATTGTTGAACTCTTCACCCCAAAAACCTTCACCTCCATGGATTTCGATCTAAGCTCTTCACCCGTCGAAGAAATGGATGTAAGTTTACTTGAATATTTCGTATATAGTAACGAATTAATGATTTTCTATCTTCATTTGTGTGTTTGATTAAGATTAATCTTGCAAATTTGGAAAAATTTCCCCAAAAATATCAAGGGTTTTAAGAAAAAAATGACGGTATTGGTGACTAAATTTCTCTAAATCAACGCACTTCACACTTTTATGCGACAATTTGTTGTTACATTTGAGTATTTCATACTTTAGTTTAGCTATGATGCAAAAAAAAATCTGGTTTTTCGCGACCTCCATGGGAGGTTGAGGTGTTTTTAGTCTAAGATATTGGAGTTGTTTGGTGATTATTACTAAGGATATTTTGGACATGACCAAACTTAAAGATGTTTTGGTAATTACTAAACATATTTTGGACATAACCAAAAATAAATTTAAGGCTTGTAAGATAATGGCAATAAATCAATGCACTTCACACTTTTATTGGGTTACATTTGTTGCATAGATCATACTTTAGTTTAACAATTAGATGAAACAAATTTGTAGCATTTAGGGACCTCCATTGCAGTGGAATGTCACTTGTTTTTTGTGCAACTTAGTGCAGGGTATAGGTAATTACTAAAGATATTTTGGTCATGACCTAACATAACAACTATATATGTTAGGTAATCACCTAATTAAATTAGGATATTACCAAAATTCTTAGGTCATTACCTAAACCATTTTAGGGCATTACCTCAAATAATAATTGTCTTGAGCAATGACCTCAAATCATGTGACTATAACCTTAAGATGTGGGTTACTAATAACCTAATCCATGAGATTTTATGTGGTTTATAAGATAAGATTGCATCGGGGTTAATCATTGCATTTTTTCCTTTTCTTTTGCTTTCAAATGATTGAATTGAATGACTTTTGTGATATGAAATGTTCATCGATAGAATGTTTATGTGAACAGCGGATATGGTCAAACAATCTCTCAAGAGAATCATCTCCATTGTAGTGGAATGTCACTTGTTTTTTGTGCAAGTTATTGCAGGGTATAGGTAATTACTAAAGATATTTTGGCCATGACCTAACATAACCACTATATGTGTTAGGTAATCACCTAATTAGATTAGGATATTATCAAATTTCTTAGGTCATTACCTAAATCATTTTAGGGCATTACCTAAAATAATAATTGTCTTGAGCAATGACATCAAATTATGTGAATATAACATATATTAGAGGTGATCATGGGCCGGGCCGGGCCGAGCTAAAAAAAATTGCCCATTGATAGGGCCGGGCCGGGCCCAAATCCGGGCCAAAAAATTGTGCCCAAAGCTCGTTATTTCGGGCCGGGCCGAGCGGGCTTTTTCGGGCCAAAACGGACCGGACCAAAAAAATAGCCTAAAATGTCTTTTTTGCCTTGTCGAAAGCCCGCCAAAAAAAAACGGGGAAAAAAAATGCCCAAGCCCGACCAAAAATCGGGCCAGGCCCGCGGGCCGGGCTGATGTTGATCAGCTCTACCATATATGATGAGGGAATTGTATGGTTAAGATGTGGGTTACTGATAACCTAATCCATTAGATTTTATGTGGTTTATAAGATAAGAGTGCGTGGGGGTAAAACGTTGTATTTTATCCTTTTTTCTTTTGCTTACAAATGATTGGATTAAATTACTTTTGTGATATGAATGGTTCATCGATAGAATGTTTATGTGAACAGCGGATTGAAATGGTCGAACAATCTCTAAAAAGAATCCTCTCCATTGTAGTGGAATGTCACTTGTATTTTGTGCAAGTTAATGCAAGATTTAGGTAATTACTAAAGATATTTTGGTCATGACCTAATATAACCACTATATATATTAGGTAATAACCTAATTAGATTAGGATATTACCATAACCTTTAGGTCATTATCTAAACCATTTTAGGGCATTTCCTAAAATAATAATTTTCTAGGGCAATGGCCTCAAATCATGTGACTATAACATATATGGTGAGGGAATTGTATGGTTAAGATGTGGGTTATTGATAACTTAATCCATGAGGTTTTAAGTGGTTTATATGATAAGAGTGCATCGGGGTAAAATGTTATGTTTTTTCCTTTTTCTTTTGCTTTCAAATGACTGAATTGAATGACTTTTGTGATATGAAAGGTTCATCGATAGAATGTTTATGTGAACAGCGGATTGAAATGGTCGAACAATCTCTAAATAGAATCCTCTCCATTGTGGTGGAATGTCACTTGTAGTTTGTGCAAGTTAATGCAAGATTTAGGTAATTACTAAAGATATTTTGGTCATGACCTAATACAACCACTATATATGTTAGGTAATCACCAAATTAGATTAGGATATTGCCAAAACGTTTAAATCATTATCTAAACTATTTTAGGGCATTACCTAAAATAATAATTTTCTTGGGCAACAGCTTCAAATCATGTGACTATAACATATATGATGAGGGAATTGTATGGTTAAGATGTGGGTTATTGATAACTTAATCCATGAGGTTTAAGTTGTTTATATGTTAAGATTGCATCGGGGTAAAACGTTGCCTTTTTTCCTTTTTCTTTTGCTTTCAAATGATTGAATTGAATGACTTTGATGACATGAAAGGTTCATTGATAAAATTGTTTATGTTTACAGCGGATTAGAATGGAAGAAGAATCTCTAAAAATTAATCCTCACAATTGTAGTGGAATGTCACTAGTTTTTTGTGCATGTTACTGCTGGGTTAGGTAATCACTTAATTAGATTAGATTATTACCAAATGTTTTAGGTCATCACCTAAAATAATAATTGTCTTCGACAATGGCCTCAAATCATGTGACTATAACATATATGATGTGGGTTATTGATAACCTAATCTATGAAATTTTATGTGGTTTAAATGATAAGATTGCATCGGGCTAAAAAGTTGCATTTTTTTCTTTTTCTTTTGCTTTCAAATGATTGAATTGAATGACTTTCGTGATATGAAAGGTTCATCGATCGAATGTTTATGTGAACAACGGATTGAAATGGTCGAACAATCTTTCAAAAGAATCCTCTTCAATGTAGTGGAATGTAAATTGTTTTTTGTGCAAGTTAATATAGGGTCTAGGTAATTACTAAAGATATTTTGGTCATGACCTAACATGACCTCTTTGCATGTTAGGTAATCACGTAATTAGCTTAGGGTGTTACCAAACATTTTAGTAGATTACCTAAATTATTTTAGGGCATTACCAAAAATAATAGTTGTCTTGGGCAATGGCCTCAAATCATGTGACTATAACATATATGATGGGGGAATTATGTGGTTAAGATGTGGGTTAGTGATAATTCAATCCATGAGGTTTTAAGTGGTTTATATGATAAGATTGCATCGGGGTAAAACATAGCATTTTTCCCTTTTCTTTTGCTTTAAAATGATTAAATTGAATGACTTTCTTGATATGAAAGGTTCATCGATCGAATGTTTATGTGAACAGCATATTGGAATGGTCGAACAATCTCTTGAAAGAATCCTCTCCATTATAGTGGAATGTCACTTGTTTTTTGTGCAACATAATGCAGGGTTTAGGTAATTACTAAAGTATATTTTGGTCATTACCTAATACAACCACTATATATGTTAGGTAATCACCTAATTAGATTAGGATATTACCAAACCTTTTAGGTCATTACCTAAAAAAATCATTGTCTTGGGCAATGGCCTCAAATCATGTGACTATAACATATAACCCCATATCATATGTTTTTAGGTAATTATCAAACATGTTTTGGCCATGACCAAACCTACTAAGTGGAGGATGTTCTGCCAATCACAATCCATTCCCATTACTAATCAAAGCAATCCTATGAGAATTGGACAATCATGTCACTGAGTCCATTAGGCCCAATACCTCACCAAACGCCATTGACTTAAGTTTTTGGCCCCATTGTATGTCCTTGTACTAAAAAGCCCAAATTAACCCTAGATCATATGCTTTTTGGTAATTCCCAAACATGTTTTGGCTATGACCAAACCTACTAAGTGGAGGGTGTTCTCCTAATCACAATCCATTCCCATTACTAATCAAAGCAATCCTATGGGGATTGGACAATCATACCACTGGGTCCATTAGGCCCAATACCTCACCAAACCCCATATCATATGCTTTTAGGTAATTACCAAACATTGTTGTAGAATATCACTGGTTTGTGCAAGTTACTGCTAAGTTTAGGTAATTACTAATGATAGTTTGGTAATGACTTAACATAACCACTATAAATGTTAGGTAATCACCTAATCAGGTTAGGTTATTTTCAAATATGTTAGGTAATCACCTAATCAGATTAGGTTATTTCCAAATATTTTACGTAAGCACCTAATCAGATTAGGTTATTTCCAAACATTTTAGAGCATCACCTAAATTAGTAATTGACTTGGCCAATGGCCTCAAATTATGTGACTATAATATATATGATGATGGATTTGTATGCTTAAGATATGGGTCATTGATAACCTAATCCATGAGGTTTTATGTGGTTTATATGACAAGGTTGCATCGGTGTAAAATGTTGCATTATTTTTTTTATTTTTCTTTCAAATGATTGAATTGAATTCAAATGATGATATGAAAGGCTCATTGATTGAAATATTTTTCTTAACAGCGGATTGAAATGGTAGAAGAATCTCTAAAAAGAATCCTCTCAAAGATGGATGCTATATTCTCAAAGGTGGTGCACATGGAGGTTGCATTAGAGAAGGTAATCTCAACCGTACCTCCAGAAGATAAAGAAAAGGCACGTGAGAAGGATGAGAATGATGTTGATACCAACAATGTATCACAAGGTAATGATGGGGGAATGGAAAAAGACGAAATCTTCAACGATGTCCGAACTGTCCCCACTCAACCGAAAACACACAAAGATAAGATGTGTTCTCCGTTTCTATCTCTGATACGCTTAAATGTGCAAAGCGTAAGTTGGATATTGGCAATGATGACGAGACTTTTGTGCCTAGTGTGCAAGTTAGATCATCGTTTAGCATGAAGGAAATTCGCTTTGTTCGTCCCGAACCTATCTTTGGTTTGAAAACTCTTCGGGACTTGCCAATAGAGAAGTTGACGCCAAAAAAGACCACCAAAAAAGCCAAGACTGAAAAAGAAGAAGATGGTGTAGCAAGTGATTTGGACACGCCTTCAAAGGAGGTTACTCCGAAGAAGAGCACCAAAAAAGTAAATGTCACAAAAACACCCCCGAATGCCAAAAAGACCACTTAGGCGAAAAAAAATTCAGGAAAAAAACACCCCTCGAGGTGCATGAAGAAAAGTTAATGAGCAACGTATGAATAGTATTTTTTTAATTGGTTCTTATTTTATCCATACACATAATTTTTTGGTAATGACCAAATTTGTATTTGGTCATTACCATATGTTTATATGCTAGTATTTGTTATTGGATTTGCTGAATGTGATGGGTTATATGACCCCCAAAGTTTTCAGGCCATAGTTGTAACAAGTAAACAAATTTAGATTGATTTGGTAATGACCAAAATTTTGAAGCCACTATTTTCATGTATTGTGAATGCGTGAAGGGTTATATGACCCAAAGTATTTGAAGCCGGAGTTGTAACAAGTAAACAAATGAGTTGGATACTCTTAATTAAGGTCATGTTTTTATGGTCGAGTTGTGTTTGGTATTTGTCTTTTATTTTAATTCGGAATATTAGTAACATCAACGCGTTGAAGGTAATAGATGCCATCGATGTATGTTTACTAACTTAAGTTGATGTTATTTATTTGTTATTTGTCTCCATTATGGTAGGCAAAAAGATCAGGACCTGAAAAGGTTAAGATATCAGAAGAAGGTGGGAGTAACACCGAAGAATCATCGGTATAAAATAAATTTTTCTCATATCTGTATTTATTTAATTAGTATGCAAACTAATATAATCCAACAAACCATGCCTCAAATTGTAGGAAAATACTAAAGAGAAAGCGGTTGCGCAACAACTTAAATTATTTAATAAGGCCCTTAACAATGGCATGTTCAAGACGAATGAAGATTTTGTCGATCCGTCATTTACGGCACAAAAAAGTGGTAGGTCGCTTCAATTTTTCGAAGAGTACTTACCCTCGTTGGACCCGATTGAAAGAAATATTTGTAAGAACATATTGAAAGGGCCGTCAAATGAAACTATTTACCGGCCACAACAGTCTTGGAATTTTCTTTCTGCCTATGAATGTTTTTACGTATACCCGGATCATTGGCTAAGCACTCGGGTACATATGGTCATCCTTTTTTTTTTCCTTTTACACAAGTTTGGGGATCTTGTGGCTCGACAATGTTTGATGATCACCCAAACATGTTTTGGTAAATACCTAAACCTATTCAGAACACAAAATGGTGTCCTGATATTGTTTGGTAATTACAAATGATGGTTTGAGTATTACCCAAATTATTTGGGTCACATGGTAGTTTTGTTTGACATGAGTTTGGGTAATGACCAAAAATTATTTTGGTCATTATCTAACACTGTCAGAACACCAGTTTAACATGTCAAAAGGTTTTGGCAATTAGTCTGATACTTATTAGTGTTGGTTTTCAACAATTCCTTGATGTGTATTTGTATGACTTACAACTGACCCGGATTGAGGAAAAAAGCCAAAAATTAATACTTCCAAGTATATTCATGGTGAGGTGATCTACAAAATTTTAAGGTTATTATAGAATTATTAGCACCGGCAAAATTTATATTTTGTAGGCTGTTCTGTTACAACAAGATGAACAGACTGGGTTTAATGGTTGTAACAAGACCCTTTTGGGCACCTTTGCTGCTTGGTTAAATTTTTATCTCCCAACTGACTTAAGTAGTATTGAAGAGGTTTGTACTAAACATTACTATGCGTGTGTTCTTTACGTGGTTTCATTTGAGTTTTACTAAACGTTGCTTGTGACTTGTTTATAGGTGTATATTCCTTTGCTTGATGTGAAGCATGAACATTGGTTCTTGACGATCGTTGACTTACGTAAGAAAAAGGTGTACATTATGGTCTTTCCAAAGCGAACCATCGGCTTGTGACAGTCATGGACATGGTACTCAAATTTGTACTTATTACAGTTCCGGTAATTACCAAACAAGACAGAGCCCTAGCAATGTGTGGTAACAGTTGTTTTTCCCTATTTTGTTTTGCATCAGATGAGTGCAACTTCGGAAAAGGCTTGAAGGTCACCGTTTGGCGCCCTTGTTCGTGGACATGAAAGATTTCACTTACAAATATCCACCATGTACACGACAACCGAATGCGTGCGTAATACAAAATTTTGAACTCTCTTATTTTTCACATTGTATATAAGATAGACTTATGGACTTGTTCTTTTTGTAGCCATGATTGTGGAATGTACGTGATTAAGTACATCCACTACAGTGATGTGAACGTCATTCCAACCATTTTTTACACTGTACGCATTGTAAATGTATATATTTGACTTTGTTGCATGATCTTATTATAGTAACTTGTGTAACTTTCTGTGCAGACAAAATCAATGCGTGTCGAACGTTTACGCGCTATAGCCATAATTCTGAGAAGCAAACATAACAAAATTGATATAGATTGATATTGTCGCTCGAAGTACGTTGGCAAGCCCGTAAAAAAAACAGTTCATATGTAAAAGTTTAGGTAATCACCTCACTAGTGTATGGTTATTACCTAAACTTTTGATGTTACACGGTGTCAATTTTTTGTGTAAATAGGCCTTTGTTCTACTTTTGTAATTGGAGTTGGTTTACTTTTGTATGTATACATATGCCAATGTCCTTTAGTAGATCGAATTAAATAGTTCATATGTAAAAGTTTAGGTAATACCTCACTTGATATGGTCATTACCTAAACTTTTGATGCTACACTGTCAATTTTGTGTAAATAGGCCTAATTAAATTGTTTTAATGTAAAAGATTTAGGTAACTACCAACTTTGACTATTGTCATTAGCGAAACATTGTATGCTACGCTTTGTCCTTTTATGTTTAATTATTGATTACCTTCTCCTTTTATTATTATATGATGTTTGGAAATTACCAAAAATGTGTTGGGCATTACTAAACATATTAAGTGGAGGGTGTTCTCCAAATCACTATCCATTCCCACTACTCATCAAAGCAATCCTATGGTTTTTGGACAATCATGCCACTGGGTCCATTAGGACCAATACCTCACCAAACCCCATTGAATTAAGTTTTGGGCCCCAATTGTCCCTCCTTGTACAAATAAGCCCAAATTAACCTCAATCACATGCTTTAAGATATTACCAAACATGTCATGAAGATTACCAAACTACTAAGTGGATGATGTTTTCAAAATGACAATCATTTATCATTACTCATCAAAGCAATCCTATGGGGATTGGACAATCATGCCACTGAATCCATTAGGCTCAATACCTCACCAAACCCCTTTGACTTGAGTTTTGGGCCTTCATTGTCCCTCATTTTACTAAAAAGCCCAAATTAACAATAGATCATATGATTTTAGGTAATTATCAAATATGTTTTGGGTATTACTAGACCTATTCTATGATAATCATTTATCATTACTCAACAGAGCAATCCTATGGGGATTGGACAATCATGCCACAGAGTCCATTAGGCCCAATACCTCACCAAACCCCATTGACTTGAGTTTTGGGCTCCTATTGTCCCTCCTTGTACTAAAAAGCCCAAATTAACCCTAAATCATATGTTTTTAGGTAATTACTAAACATGTTTTGGGTATTACTAAACCAATCCAATCACAATCATTTATCATTACTCATAAAAGCAATCCTATGGGAATTGGACAATCATGCCACTGGGTCCATTAGGCCCAATACCTCACCCAACCCCTTTGGCTTGTGTTTTGGGCCCTCCTTGTCCCTCCTTTAACTAAAAAGCCCAAATTAACCCTAGATCATATGCTTTTAGGTAATTACCAAACATGGTTTGGATATTACTAAACCTATCCTATCACAATCTATTCCCATTACTCATCAAAGCAATATTATGGGGATTGGACAATCATGCCACTGTGTCCACTAGGCCCAATACCTCACCAAACCCCATTGACTTGAGTTTTTGGCCCCCAATGTACCTCCTTGTACAAAGAAGCCCAAATTAACCCCAATCATATGCTTTAAGGTAATTACCAAACATGTTATGAAGATTACCAAACTACTAAGTGGATGATGTTCTCCTAATGACAATCATTTATCATTACTCATCAATGCAATCCTATGGGGATTGGACAATCATGCCACTGGGTCCACTAGGCCCAATACCTCACCAAACCCCATTGACTTGAGATTTTGGACCCCAATGTACCTCCTTGTACAAAAAAGCCCAAATTAACCCCAATCATATGCTTTAAGGTAATCACCAAACATGTTATGAAGATAACCAAAGTACTAAGTGGATGATGTTCTCCTAATGACAATCATTTATCATTACTCATCAAAGCAATCCTATAGAGATTGGACAATCATGCCACTGAGTCCATTAGGCCCAATACCTCACCAAACCCCATTGGCTTTAGTTTTGGGCCCCCATTATCCCTCCTTGTACCAGTATGCCCAAATTAACCCTAGATCATATGCCTTTAGGTAATTACCAAACATGTTTTGGGTATTACTAAACCTATCCAATCACAATCATTTATCATTACTCATCAAAGCAATCCTATGGGAATTGGACATCATGACACTGGGTCCATTAGGCCCAATACCTCACCCAACCCATTTGACTTGAGTTTTGGGCCCTCATTGTCCCTCCTTTTATTAAAAAGCCCAAATTAACAATAGATCATATGCTTTTAGGTAATTACCAAATATGTTTTGGGCATTACTAAACCAATCTAATCACAATCCATTCACATTACTCATCAAAGCAATCCTATGGGGATTGGACAATCATGCCACTGGGTCCATTAGGCCCAATACCTCACCCAACCCCTTTGCCTTGTGTTTTGGGCCCCCAATGTACCTCCGTGTACAAAGAAGACCAAATTAACCCCAATCATATGATTTAAGGTAATTACCAAATATGTTATGAAGACTACCAAACTACTAAGTCGATGATTTTCTCTCAATGACAATCATTTATCATTACTCAACAGAGCAATCCTTTGGGGATTGGACAATCATGCCACTTATTCCATTAGGCCCAATACCTCACCAAACCCCATTGGCTTTAGTTTTGGGCCCCCATTATCCCTCCTTGTACCACAAAGCCCAAATTAGCCCTAGATCATATGCTTTAGGTAATTACCAAACATGTTTTGGGTATTACTAAACCTATTCAATCACAATAATTTATCATTACTCATCAAAGCAATCATATGGGGATTTTACCATCATGCCACTGAGTCTATTAGAACCAATACCTCACGCAACCCCATTGGCTTTAGTTTTGGGCCCACATTATCCCTCCTTGTACCAGAAAACCCAAATTAACCATAGATCATAAGCATTTAGGTAATTACCAAACATGTTTTGGGTATTACTAAACCTATTCAATCACAATCATTTATCATTACTCATCAAAGCAATCCTATGGGAATTGGACAATCAAGCCACTGTGTCTATTAGGACCAATATCTCACCAAACCCCATTGACTTGAGTTTTGGGCCCTCATTATCCCTTCTTTTACTAAAAAACCCAAATTAACAATAGATCATATGCTTCTAAGTTATTACCAAATATGTTTTGGGTATTACTAAGCCAATCTAATCACAATTCATTCCCATTACTCATCAAAACAATCCTATGGGGATTGGACAATCATGCCACTAGGTCCACTAGGCCCAATACCTCACCAAACCCCATTGACTTGAGTTTTTGGCCCCCAATGTACATCCTTGTACAAAGAAGCCCAAATTAACCCCAATCATATGTTTTAAGATAATCACCAAACATGTTATGAAGATAACCAAAGTACTAAGTGGATGATGTTCTCCTAATGACAATCGTTTATCATTACTCATCAAAGCAATCCTATGGGGATTGGACAATCATGCCACTGAGTCCATTAGGCCCAATACCTCACCAAGCCCCATTGGCTTTAGTTTTGGGCCCCCATTATCCCTCCTTGTACCAGAAAGCCCAACTAACCCTAGATCATATGCTTTTAGGTAATTACCAAACATGTTTTGGGTATTACTAAACCTATCCAATCACAATCATTTATCATTACTCATCAAAGCAATCCTATGGGAATTGGACAATCATGCCACTGAGTCCATTAGGACCAATATCTCACTAAACCCCATTGACTTGAGTTTTGGGCCCTCCTTGTACTAAAAAGCCAAAATCAACCCTACATCATATGATTTTAGGTAATTACCAAACATATTATGGATAATTCCAAACCTATCCAATCAGACTATGAGGATTGGACAATCATGTCACTGGATTCATTAGAACCAATACCTCCCGTTGACTTCAGTTTTGGGCCCCTATTTTCGCTACTTGTACTAAAAAGGCCAAATTAACCCCATATCATATTCTTTTAGGTAATTACCAAACAAGCTTTGGCCATGACCAAAACCTACTAAGACATTCTTATCTTTTACATATTGTGACTTTATACTATTTGGCTTATTTGGATTAACTTATTTATAGTATATTCATTAATATGTACTTAGGATTGTTGATTTGAATTGTTTATCTTCAATACACTTTAGAATTGGAGTTTTTGATATTTCTCTTAGTTTCTGCAAAGTTTTGGTAATTACCGGAACCCATTTTAGTAATTACCTAAAGTATCGGTTCAGTCATCTTCTTCGACCCTCATCTTCAACCTTTCGATTTTTTCTCTCTCATATGAAATTCTTCTTCTACTGTTAAAATGGTCATCAATACTCCAAAATGCACAAATCGGTCCCAAATCAGCGGTTTTCCAACAAATTACAACAATCAAATTATGTTTTTGTCAAATTCATAATGACCTAGAATCTTGATTTTAAATTTGTTCATTTTAAAACTCATACTTTACTTTCCATGGATTTCGGGTGTTCATGGTATATATATGATCATCAATTTTTTGTTCGTTAGTTCATCATTTCATGAATTTACAAAGATGAAAGAGAGGAAAGTGAAACAAATTTCACGAAAATTTTCCCGAAAATTTTCCCACAAATTCGAAATTTACAATTTCGATTTTACAACTTTTCATCACAAATTCATGATTTCTTCATGAATTCTTACCATTTGATGGAAACAGAAGGATTGGGGGGGAAAGAAATCTACTGAAAATTCGACAAGAATTGAAGATCCACGGAAGATTTGAGGGAAGAGGGGGTAGAGGAGAGGAGAGAGAAAATCTAGGTTAAAAGAAATTTTTTTTTGGCCGAAATTATTTTTCGGATTTTTCAGAATTTTTTCATCTTTTTTATTTTCGAAATTATTTAAAACATTTTCAGAAATTACAATAAATGATTTTGGTATTTTCTTAAAACATTTCAAAGCAAAAAAGAAAAGGGAAAAGAAAATGAGGTGTGTGGCTCACATTGCTTGTGGCCCCACCATTTCCATGGTCTATTTTGAAAAAAGACCATTGTAGAATTTTCATTTGCATTTTGGGACTGGGCATTATTGGAGCATATTGCAAATTTGTAATTGCATGCTACTTATTACAATTTACACGTAGGCACATAGCCCTTGGTGTGTTATCTAGATGAATAAAAGTAGGGGATGAATTGCATGAGTAGAGGTAAGGTTTAGTTTTTCGCAAAATTTAAAACAAACAAGTACTAAAGATATACTTCTTCCGTTTTTTTATACATGCTACATAGAGAAAGTGAGGGATTTTTAAGAAAGGTAGAGAGAGAAAGTAGGGGACCACCACTTTTTGAATAAAAAAACATTTGTTAAGGAAAAAGTATTGGTATTTTAAAGGAGAAGATGGGGGACCACCAATTTTTTAATAGTATATCAAGATCTTTATGGTGAAAAGAGATCCATTTATGATATGTAACATCTATTATGACATTTCCATTTAAGGGAAATGTAGCATATATAAAAAAACGAAAGAAGTACAAGAGAGACTTTAATGAGAAAATTTTTATAGGTTAATAGTAGAAAGTGTAAAACCTCGACCATGCATGTGAATTTTAAAATCAATCTATTTTATTAATAATAGGTTAACACTACTTCGTTTATAAACTTATTATACCCTTGGGGGTATACCTTCTCCCCAGATTTCACACTTCACTCGAAAGGCGAACCTTAAATTTATACGCAATCTTTTATTTATGGACAAACTCGTAACATTCCACAAGACACTAACGTGTGGTGTCTTCACTTTACACAGTAGCATGGCATCGTATTATATAGGAATATTTACTCAGGTACCCCTGAGGTTTGGCGTAATTCCCAAGATACCCCCCACATTTGGAGAGTTCCTCAGATACCCCTGAGGTTTGTGTTTGGGCTCAAGATACCCTTACTATGGACGGAACCCTAACGCCGTAAGGTTTTCCGTCCATAGTATCCCCAATTTTCTCTCTCCTCCAATTCCCCACCCACTCGCCAACTCACCTCCCCAGCGGCCGACGGCCGGCGACCACCACCCCCACTTCGGCGCCGGCAACCCTACCCCCTCCCTTCACCGGCCAGAACAGCAACACCCCCGGCGTTGGCGCCGCTGACCCCACCCTCGACACCCCACCCTAGCCCTCCCTTTCACCATTCTCAATTCCCCCATCCCACCCCACCCCGACACCACCACCTCCCCCTCTTTCCCCTATCGGAAATGGCCCCCCTTCCTTGTCCCCCATCGTGAGTCGACCTCCTCCCCTTCCCCCACCCAGATACGTTGCCCCCAAACCCTTAAACCCACCCCCGAAACCACCATAGGATGCTACTGTGCTGCTGTTCAGCTTTTCTGGCCGGCGCCAACGCCGGGGGTGAGGGAATCGGGAATGGGGAAGGGAGGGGGTAGGATCGTCGACGCCGGAATGGGTGGTGATCGCCAGCCGTCGGCCGCTGGCTGGGGGAGGGGGGTTGGCAGTGGGTGGGGGAATGGGAGGAGAGAGAAAATTGGAGATACTATGGACGGAAAACCTAACGGCGTTAGGGTTCCGTCCAAAGTAAGGGTATCTTGAGCCCAAACACAAATCTCAGGGGTATCTGAGGAATTCCCCAAATGTGGGGGGTATCTTGGGAATTACGCCAAACCTCAAGGGAATCTGAGGATATATCCCTATTATATATATGCATTGACGGTGTTCTTGATATAAAGATTGTCACAACAAAGTTAAGATGTTTTACAAACTATCTCCGGGTTCCCTCTAGGGTTTTTTCTTGGGAGGGTTTTTTCTCTCTAGGGTTTCTCCTTAGGAGGGTTTTTTCCTAGCCTCCATCGCTAGGGTTTTCTTCTTTTTTGAAGGTTTTTCCTTCATTCTTTACTCTTCTTTCTCTTTCTTTTTCATCTCTTTTCTTCTTGGCCTCAATTGTGAATCTTTGAAGGGGCTTCCACTGGTGTTCGTACCCGTGGTAAGCCCCAAAAACTCCTTTAATTGCTTCCAATAAGTATATCCATCCTTAAGAGGTATCTCACCAATGAGGCAGTGCTCACAGAGACGGCCTTGTACTTCTAATTATATGTTTGAACAAAATAAACTATGTCTTTTGCAAGAATTTTTTCTATGAATAATGTCAAATGGAGTATTAATTCCTCTTATGCGCTGAACTTGAAATTAATTCCATGGATACCGTCCACGTAGGACATCGCGCCAGAATTTTGGTTTTTTAATAAAACCGCTACTCCAAGTAGCAATTAATACCAATAATGTGAAGTTGACCGCTACTTCAAATAGCGGTTCTATTGTGTCCCTAAGACAAGCTATAAGGCACGCATATAAACCGCTACTCAGAGTAGCGGTTTAGTACAAATCAGAACCACTAAGCGAAAAGGGAGGAAAGCACGCCACGCAGGCTTGCTGCGTCCAGCGCACAGGACGTGCGTGGCGCGCAGCAGGCCTGCGCTAGGCGTAAGCTTCGTGCGTGGAACTTGCGCCTAGCGCAGGCATGCTGCGCGCCACGCACGTCCTGTGCGCTGGACGCAACATGCTTGCGTGGCGTGCTTTCCTCCCTTTTCGCCCAGTGTTGATTTACGGTATAAATCGCTACTCTGATTAGCGGTTTTACCTCGTAAACCGTTTCCAAGTAACTAAAAGTTAACCGCTACTCAGAGTAGCGGTTTGCTTTGCTAAAAATAAAATTTCTCGCGTGTTGTCCTATGGGACGGTATCCATGGAATTAATTTAAAGTTCAGCGCATATGAGGAATTAATACTCACTTTGACATTATTCATGGAAAAAATCCCCTTTTGCAACAAGTCGATATTAAAATGTTATTCTTTGACATCATAAACAAAGAAGAGGCAAGAAAAGAACAAAGGATCTTTTAAAGGTGAATCAAGTTTCTTGCAAAACCATGGAATTAGTGAGCTTGATATATATACTAATATAATTAGATCCTACATATGTGGCAAATGTAGAAAACCATATCTGCATATCTTCAATCTGATTTCGAACGAATATGATGAAATTACATCAGATACACACATATCAACGATTTTGATATTTAAAAATCATCAATTTTGAAAATAGATTGGTTGTCCAATGGTCATCTTTATTTAAAGTTTTTAGGATCCAACTTAATAAAATTTAGCTAAACCCTGTATAATGATGATCATGGAAACGAACTCTAATTGTACGAGTCTTGGGGTGAACGAGCATATGACAACAGAGACGTCAAAAATACAAAGATGTTTGCAATGAGTATGGAATGCAACAAATTAGGTTGGAACTGAGTCAGTAAAACTCGTTACCTATCTTATCTTCCTCATATTTTGTTGGCATGGATACATCCTTCATATGGTACGTACATGTAAGTATGCAACAGATAAAATGCACATGCCCTAACTTGAAAGTTCAAGTCTGCTATGCTTTACAGATATGTATAAAGTTTTCTCTGGTCATCCACTATTTTGTTTTTTAATATCGTTGCTTTTATTTTTTACCAAAATTTGCTTCTTCCTATTACATTATTATTGTAATATAACTTTTTAGCTCTTACCACATTTTTTAAGAAAGTCATGTGAAAATAAAAGAGATTGAGATAGATAAAAAGTAGAACCTATGTTATAAGAAAAAGATAGAGATAAAGTATTACCATATAAGGAAAACATTACAGTTTGTTTGAAACTTTCATATAAAAAAAATGGGAAAAATTGACAGGAACAGTCCCAACTATGGGCGTTCCGCTATTTTCAGTCCCAACTAAAGATTATTTCTGAGTAGTCCCAACTTTGGGGTATGTTTTACAAAAATGGTCCCAGTTAACTGGTGACCCATTTTACCGGTTAATCTTAGTTTTTACTTCTTTTTTTCCACCTGGTTTACTACCTTCTTCCTCCCCTTTCTCTCTCCTTACTACCTTCTCCCAGTTGCAGCTCCCTCCTTCGTCTCTGCCACCCCGTCCTCCCTCCTTCCTCCCGCATTCCTCCCCTGCCACCCTGTCAAAATCTCGCCAGAAAGCACCGGCAAAGGAAGCCCCAAAGTTCCATTACCACTCTCTCTCCTCTGCTTTATTTCGATACTAAAACACCAGCACCACCGTGCAAACCAGGCCTGCCCCCTTCGAACTACCGCAAGCACCACCCTTCACCTGCCGACATAAATCCACGACCACCGGCGCATCACTGCGTGCCACTCTCTCGTGTCCCAGCCGCAGCCCCACTCTCACACACACTCTCTCTCGCTACTCTATCTCACCTTGACCCGGTTGCGCTGCTACTCTATCTCTCTCGCTACTCATTTGAGTTTGAATGTTTGTTCAATATAATTTTAATTTTTGATCAATTTATTGCCTTTTGCTTATAAGTTATAGCAATTGTCTGTTCTAGTCTTATTAGTGATCTTTAAAGTAACTTGAATTTAGTCATTAGCTAATAGGTGGGAAATTTTTATTTGATTTTGGTGTTTATTTGATGTGATGGCAGTTTCAAACACGCCACAACATACTGTCCGGTTATTACAGATTATAGTTGATGGAAATTGCGATATGGCAGTGAGGCAGGTTGCTAGTATTCATTTTAAGAACTTCATTGCTAAGAATTGGTCGCCTCATGATCCTGGTTCGTTTCCTTTCTTGTGTGTCTGAGTCTTTGACTTGTCGCTAGCCCTACCACATGATCTTAACCATATGTCCTGATGTTTGATTTTAGAGGAGCAATCCAAGATCGGGGTTGGGGAGGGGTTGTCATAGGGGTGGCAGGTTTGAGTGGGGGTGGGGGTGGGGTAGGGGTGGGGGGGGGGTGGGAGTTTTGAGGGGTGGGGGGATGGGAGGGAATCTGGGTGGTGGTTTCGTGGAGAGAGAAAGTGTTGGTGGTGCTGGGTGGTGGGTGATGTGTTGGGTGGTGGGGTGATGTTGAATAGGTGGTGGTGAACAAAAAAAAAAGAAAAAAAACGTATTTTACCTGGTGTAGCAGGTTATTGACCTGCTGGGACCAATTTTGGCAAAAATGATGTATAGTTGGGACCGCTCAGAAATAATTCTTAGTTGGGACTGAAAATGGCGGAACGCCCATAGTTGAAACTGTTCCTATCAATTTTTCCAAAAAAATGTTGCAATTCCATATTGTTAATAAGGAAAACTACAAGTAAAATGTGAAAACTATATGGGTGCCCAGATGAATAGGTCCCTTACAACTTTACAAGTGCAATTTCAAAAGTACCAAAGGAAAAGACAACTAAATGAAGCAACCCAAGGAGGAGTTGGGCTTGAGGAAGGTGTCTAAGGTTTCATTTGTACGAGTTCTTTCCGGTTGCTAGAATCTTTAAAACATTGATGTGACCTGCAGTCACTTGGATAAATCTACTCCATCTTCTATGGTCAAGATGATTGCAGTATTGACGATGTTAAAGACGTTGTGACTCAAAGAATTGAGGTTCTGTTTTGTTCAACTTAATTTGACATATTTCAAAGAAACTAAATTTAGATAAGTTAAGTTCATATAAGTTTTAATAGTTCTGATAAGTCAAAATAAGTTGAATTGAACAAACATTAAAAATTGATAATCAAGTAGCTTCTAAATCATCCAGAAATTCCAATAAAGGCTTGTTTGCTAGGGATCGAACAGTATAAACAATGATAAGGCCAGATTAAACTTGTCTTTTGATCCACAATAACAAGGTCCATCATTTATGTATTCTGAGTATTTTCTACGTTCAATTTGATATATCAGGTTGGTACTGGAAGATAATATATCAGGTTGGTACTGGAAGATAATATATCAGGTTGGTCCTGGAAGATACACTTAATAGTACTGGCACAGCGACGAAAACAATATGTACTTCAGGAATGAGAGGTCACAAATATTAGGTAAATTTCGAACAGAAATCAGACATTTGCTTGTTTGTGAGAACTACGACATCTTTACATGTTGCCTACTTGCTTTCACCAAAATCAAAGTCTGTTCAGCAACAAGCTATATTCACAAAAGCTTCCTCTTACTGTTAGGCTAATATCTAACAATAGACAGTGTATATATATATATGTTGAGTACCTCAAGAATCATATATCCTGACTGAACCACGGATAGCCTGCCGGCAAACAGGACACTTTGGTGCTAAATCTCGTTCAACTGAAAAAGCGCATCTCTGGCAACACACCATGTGCCCGCACGGTACAAATGCAGATCGTCGTCTCCTCATAAGGCAGATTACACACAACTGCCCATCAGGAATGTCTCCCACTTCTTCATCTTCAACTTCAGACTCAGGATTGCTGCTGCTACTATCAGCATCACCAGCAACTGCAGAATGGTTTTGCTGCTGCGCCCTCCTATACTCCCGCCATTGCTTCCACTTATTCCAATTCCTGAAAGAAAATAAGAAGAAATAACTGAAATCAGGTTACTGAAGACAACCAAGAGAAAATATGATTAGAACAGTAAATTTAGAAAACTACAGCAAGGGAAACATAAATTCAATAATTTGGTGGGTATACTTGCTCTATATCATAAAGAGAAAATGCATTCAATAAAAGCTACTAATACATTACCAAATTTTTACCATAGCTTTGAATCACACTGCATTACTGTAGTTGTAGATGCAATCGAAGGCAGAAATCCAAAAAAAGAAAGCTACTATTAGGTGTAGCCAGAGAACATGATAGGGGAACATAATAGACATACCACTAATAGAATAATAGGAGATCAAATAAAGAAAAGTATATAATCCCTTTCACCAACAATAATAGAGGGAAAAAGGGGAAAAAGGATCCTGATATCCATATTTATGTCATCATAAATTCACAATCTTATAGCCTCATTATGTTAGATTACGTCTCACTGTAACCAGAATATGATTAATGGTAAAGGAATGTGCGACTGTAAGCCTGCAATAATACCTAACAATTGCATAGCCAAGTATGCCAATTGATACCGTACCAACAACGATACCACTCCATAATAAGATCTTTGTCTTGAAAGAGAGTTCAATTACCATCTGATCCTTGGTCAACTCAGACCTAAAGAAAAATAAAGAATAGAATAATCAACCAAAATAACTAGGTCTAATAAATTGTAAGAAATGGTTCAAGATTACCAAGTTTATGCATAAACAAATAGAGGATTTAGAAAACTATCTGGCCAGCAAATGAACTGTAACACAAAGCTATTTTTCTTTGTAAGATAGTCTAAAACAATAGAAAAGTTATGACCCAACCCCCCAATCTGATATATTAAGTCCAAGCATATGGATCTTATTGAAATATAATTTTTAATGAGAAAAAGTTGATGGCTTTACAGAAAGTAAGGAAGATCTCTGCATGACTTGATCTCAAAAAACCCCATTCTTTGAAAAGCAAGTACCAACTGCTGTCACCTCCTTTCCAAGCGGAAGAATTTTCTCCTCATCGACCACGCCAACCTTCAAGCCATTTATGTTATTCATTTAAAGAGGAAAAGGCTCAATTATATAAGATGGAGGAATATGAAGTAGGAAACTTAAGAAAGGAAAAAAGGAAGAAAACGCATGGTCAAGCAATAGCAAAGTCAGTAGCTCACCGGGTATTCATGTCCAAGAAGTGCCTGAAGAAAGGTATAGGGGGAAGCTTGAATAGGTTGCATATGATGGTAGACCGTTGTCAAAGGTACTGGATGTTTTGAACCATCCAAATCAACCAGAACATAATCAGAATGTGGCTGTTGAAGACCATCAACAAGTACAAAAGGAACCTGGAAAAAAGTGGCAGTTATTTTGTTTAGTATACATGTTCACAATACAGACAAGCAAATCTTATAATATAAGCCACACAACTTTGTTCATACATAATCAGGTCGTTCCACAGATATCTCATGTCAACAATCAACATTAATCCATTGCCATATATGCCCTGAAAGTCTTGAGATGCCCTGAAGTCATCCTAGATTGTTTTAGTGATTTTAGTCTTGCCTAGGCCTTACTAATCATTCGCCATCTTCCTCAGTATTGTTACCATTTAGTTCTTCTAAATTTATTTCCCAAGGATAGCTCTGTTAAAATCCAGAAATGCTCCAATGTAAACCTGGAAGTAATCATATTTTTTCTAATGTAAACCTGCATTATCGGCAATTGAAGTTAAAGACAGCATAAAAAGAAACTAGAATGCAAAGTTTCATATCTTGGAACAAGCAAACGCCAGGATTTTGAAGGCTAAATGAAATATACATTAGTTCAGCTTTGACTAAATATGTTTGCCATATTCCTAAAAATGATCACTAAGGAAACCCTCGAATTGGCACTTTCATAGTTTCATTCCCTTTATACTGGACTTTTGCCTCTAGCACTTTTTTGGTCTCCATGCTCTATAATTAGAGAAACCATTACTATACTGACTCAGTAAGCGACCTAATTTTTTTCTTGACCAGAAGCTAGCATATGACCTCACCCTGCAGCATCTGTTTAATAATTAATTAGTTTCGGCACAGCTCCTTTACTTTCATTAACTTGTATGCACTAAATTTAAAATAAAAAATCTATCCATTTGTAGATGGAGCTTTAGAACAAGACAAATAAGTTTGCAAAAATGACAACAGAAGCTGCTACTACTTATAATCTACTGTCAGCAGGAATAAAAGTAGAGCAAAGACTTCACTATTAGGGAATCACATGCCATTTCAATGCATGAAAAAAAATACCATTCTAACGGACGAAGAACCCTGATCTCTCCAGGCCCTTGCCAAGACAGCACGTAGATCAGTATACCATCCAAACAATCCTCTCCATTCGTTGTATATACACTGCACAGCATATAACCACGAAAATTAGATAAAATAATAGAAGGCAATAGGTAAACAACTGAATAGACACATATATTGCTGCAAAGAAATCCCAACGCCAAGTTCCTATTTCTTTTCAATCACAAAACAAGGCAAAGACCTAAACAAGTATAAACAAGCATGATTTCAGGATCTAGCTACATGCTACATCATCAAAATTAACCCATTGGCAGGATCAAGGCACTACTTGATGATAGCTCTGTATAAGCTCACTCCTTTTCAAGTTTAATGCAGAAACTTAAAATTGATGCCCATATTTTTCTGTCCTTTCGGATAAATTAACTCTTCAATAACATAAGAATCAAAGATTGTGTTCATTTGATGATTAAAAGATAATCATCTGTGCAAATAAGATGCACCACATTGGGTCCAAAAGTATCCAATTCAATATCCATAGTGAAAAAAGCATATATGGAAGTAACAAGTGTGCATCGCATTATCGTCACACTATGAATCATCAATTTCCAACATTGGCATTTCAGGAACTATGCTAGAAGAGATTTCAAAAAGTTGCTAAAAGTGTCAATTTCTTTCGTTTGCCTTCTTTCTTTTAGTGAACAGACCACATTAGCAAACCAAACTGGGGAGAGGAAAACATCGAATCAATCTTCAATCCTTGGGCAACACAGGATCTCACCCCTCATTCCTAACCCTTTTTTTTTCATAAAAGAGTTTTGCAGAAGCACTTTGGAACTTAATTGCCAACAGATTTCCAGAAATCTCCACAAAATGATCATCCAGAAATCAGATACAAATAAGCATTACATATATAAAATAAAGTTATTACACAAACTAAATTAGGTCACTAGATTTGAATCTGCATTTTTACCATCTCTTCATTTAACTGAATCTGCTGAAGCCAATGTGAAAATCATTATGGCCGCAACAAGGACATGTCAATATACATTGTCCTGCTCCTCTACTTTCATGAAACAATCTTAAACATCAAGCATTGATACTCGACAATGATAATCCTGAACGTTCTACCCAGCAGCAGTCTAAAGTAATGGCACATCCACCCAAAGCTTCTCAAAACTCAAAGTGCAACATCAACACGAAGCGCACAAGCTCAAAGCTTAAACCTTGACCATAGTTTATCAACTCTACTATATCGTTCTTATAATTCTAAAGTTCTACAACATCCTACCAACAAAACAAGAGATCCAAAACTCAAAACAACAACTGTGCCATCCACATCTCTTTTAACATCTTCAACAACCACTCATTTTACACACAATACTCTCTCTATTCCTTCGCGATGAATTTAATCTTCGATACACGTCCTTCAACCAAACTTCCTAAGTGCATACATGATACATACTCCCTCCTTTCATACATAAGTCACAATTCACTTTCCTATGTTAAAACTTCAATCCTTAATCTATACTTAAAAAAATCATATAGAAACACTCAAAATTCAACCTCAAAAAGAAAACATAACAATTAAACACCAAAATAACTGCAAATTAGTAGGTGCACACGTCCGTATGGTGAGGAAGGTGCGCACGATGAACATCAAACACTAGATTATGAACATAAAGACCAATACCACTGAACATGTATTAACAGAGATGTACATATGTTCATTTAGCTTTTTAGACATGTACATGTGCACACCTTCCCCACCATACGGATGTGTGCACCATCTACGGATTGCAAAATAACCACTCTTCTACAAAATCACACTCATTTTCAGTTTACAAATTCACACAATTTTTCTAGTTGAACTCAAAATAATCACAATTTCTTCAATTAAATTCCAATAAGTTAAAAATTAAAAAAGAAATAATACCTTCTGAGATCGCTGAATAATAACACCACGATCACCAGAATTATGAGAAACAAGAACAGCAGGCCACAAACTCTTCCAACTACCTTTGACAGCAGACTTTGACTCTACTAAACCTTGTACAACAACGACAACCTTCGAAATTCTCTCTCCTCCATCTCCGCCGTCGGTTTCTTCGTTAATTAAGGACCGTAGATCCGACACTTGTACGGAAGGTGCATCTCGGATTTTCCGAAGCGCCGATGACGTGGCGGTGAATTTTGTGAAGCTTCGAAATGCCACGTAGGCTAGGGCTACGCCTAGGAACGCGCCGTCGGCGGCTAAAGCTAACTGCGCCGTTATCGCCGCCGCCGCTTGGTCTCCAGCCGACATTGTTCGGTACGAGAAAGTGAGTTTGGGGGAGGTTACTGTTACTCGGAGATAAATATGTAACGGTCGGCGGGGTGTTTTGGTGATTTTACTTGGAAAAGAGTGGAGGGAGTCGGTTATTTCGATAATTATAGGATTATTTGCGTCAAATGACCAAATTATAACATCTAACTAGTTATTAGATCTATGGTCAGGGATCAAAAGTTACTAATGCAATTTCTAATTTTTTTTATCGCGTTCTATTTTTTTGAGCTTATATATTTATATAGATATGTCTTTCAGACCAAGTAATATCCTTCATCCGTTCTATTTTGGAGATTGTTAAACACCGTCCCAAAATTTATTAAAATCACCCCGACCCAACATTACTTTCCTATTTTACCCTTGTTTTTTTTACCAAGCCAACCTCCACCACTTGCCAGGCTGCCACCACCCCTACCTTCCCCACCACCCGCCGCCACCCGCCACCACCAACCTTGCCCGCCACCACCCACCTCAATTTTTTTTTTAAAAAAACCGAAGGCTGGAACGTCTGGCTTGGACTTTCCAGCATGGCTCAAACGTCTGGTTCGGACGTTTATGCCATGGCTGGAACGTCGGGCTTGGACGTTCCAGCCATGGCCCAAACGTCCAGGCCAGACGTTCCAGCCTTCGTTTTTTTTTAAAAAAAATCAGTCGAAGTCAGACGAGAAGCCGGAAGCATGCAGGTGGTTGCACAAATGGGCTGGGCGTGGCAGGGGGTGGGTGGAGCTGGTGCGCAGACATGAGGAAGGTGAAGAAGCGTGGTGCTGGGTGGGTGTGCAGAGGTGGTGAAGGAAGTGGCGGTGGGGCTGGTGGTTATGGTAATGAGGGTGGTGGTGGCAGGAGGTGGATGGTGGTGGGGTGAGGTGGCTGGTGGTGGGGGTGGTGGTTTAGGAAAAAGGAAAGAAAAGGTTTACCTATCATCCACTCCGATCACGCTCCCATTTTTCTATTGACAGAGCCACCTAGTTCCAAACGACGACGCCCTTACCAAATTGAAAATTGGTGTCTTGTTTATACACAGGTTAGTGACATGGTTCAAAATGTTTGGAACCTGGACATTCAGGGCTCTCCTACCTATCAAGTTGCACGCAAACTAAGTTCTTTACGTCTCCAACTACAATCTTGGTGCCTTGATCGCAAGTTATTTCAAGGGTGAATTGGAAAACAACATCGGAAACACTTAGCAATTTAGGGAATAATATACAATGTCTGCAACTTGGGAATTCTTATTTGCAAACTCGACGAGGCCTCATTGATGAAGCCAAATTGGGTTATGAGTACTGGGCCCAGCGTATGAAAGAGAAGAATATCCAGCTAGGTGAACTCCCTACTCGATTTTTCTTCAATAGGATAAAGAAACGACAGGCCCGCAACCAAATTTATATGTTACGAAATATGGACGGTGATTGGATTGAGGATCCGCAGGCTATTAAATCTCTCATTCTCCAACATTTCCAAAGTATTTTCAATCCTCTAAATGGTCCCAACCAGGCCCATTTCTCTCACCAAAGTTAGGCAATTGACTTAGTTCTTCGAGAGCTCGATTTACCTCAACTCCCGGAGCATGCTACCCGGTCCCTTTTAACTCCCTTTTCTTAGGACGAAATTGAGGTGGCAATGATGGGAATAGATAACGACAAAACTCCGGGGACGGATGGTTATTAACTGATATGGGTCAAACTATTGTTAGTAACTAACTTAGCTGACTGAGCTAAAGTTAGTTAAGTTTGGCGCCAATTTCAGTTAGTTGTTTGTAACTAATTGAACTGAGCTCTGGGTATTCAGTTACTTCTAAAGAATACCTATATATATACTCCCTCCGTTTCATTTTAATTTACTCACTTCACTTTGGGGGAGAACCAAGGAATATGTACAAAAGTATGAGAGAGAAACTGAAAAGGTGGAGAGAGAAACTGAAAAGTGAGAGAGAGAAAGTAAAAAGTAGGTTAAAATATTAAAAAGTGGATGACAAGGGTGGAAAAGGAGGAGAAAGTAGATGTGACATGTTACCTAAAATAGAAAAAACAACAGTGTGTAGATTAAAAAGAAACAGACCAAAAAGGAAAGTGTGTAGATTAAAATGAAATGGAGGGAGTATTAGCTAAGGTTGTAATAGCAGTTTTATCAAAGAAATTAAACACTTTCTCTTCTCCTATTCTTCTACCTTTCTCTTTCTTGTTTAAAGTTTGATTCTATCTTTCTCTTCTTTTCCTTCCGAATTCTATCTGAATAATCTTTGAATATAGTAAACAATGGTAGGGAGTAGAGGTGGGCATGGGCCGGGCTTGAGGAAATAGCAAGCCGGGCCCGAACCCGTGAGTGGCGGGCCGTGCCGGGCCGGACCTGAAATTTCCAGATTTTGTCCATGGCTCGGCCCAGGCCCACGAGCCCGCTGGCCGGGCTCGTGCCTCCTGCGGGCCTGGCCCATGTTTTATGTTGTTTTTTTGGATTCTTGGCAGTTTTAGGCTAAAAAACAAAGAAAAAGGGAGTTCGGTTCGCGGCCCGGCCCACAGGCCATATAGGCGGGCTCATGTCGGTGCGGGCCTGAAATAAAATTTCTTGACCGTGGCAGGCCCACGGCCCACGGCCCACGGAGCGAACAACGGGCCGGGCTGGGCCTCGAGCGGGGCGGGCCCAAAGCGTGTCGGGCCGGGCCGGCCCATGCCCACCTCTAGTAGAGAACTAAGCTCCTGCATCAGTGGTATCAGAGCAAGCTCTTTCCATAACCATTTTTCCGCCATTAAAACAGAAAGAAAGCTTGTAAAAAATGCAATGGAGGTATTGCGCTAAAGGTGTTTGATAGAAAACCCAGTCAAAGAAAGTTTGTGTTCTTAATTGTGAGATTTATATAAAGATTTGCATATGCCTGCAACGAAAAAACTCAAGTTATGGAAGAACATGTAAAAAACTTGGAGAAAAAGTTGGAAGAGCAAGCAAAAACAATGCAAGATTTGATGCAAATGATCAGGGAGTCAAAGGAGACTAGTAATTCCTCTGTTGCAAGTCCAAGAACATATGTTAACAAGCAATTTCGGACAAAGAAGGTATGAATCCAAAACTTGAATTTCCCAAGTTTGATGGGTCTAATCCAAGAAACAGGATTAACAAGTGCTGTAGATACTTTGCATTATGTAGAGTTCCTGATGAACAGAAGGTCAATCTAGCTTCACTTTACATGATAGATAGAGCAGAAAGTTGGATTACAAGTTATCTGT
Organism: Beta lomatogona; assembly: GCA_947646795.1. NCBI lineage: Eukaryota > Viridiplantae > Streptophyta > Magnoliopsida > Caryophyllales > Amaranthaceae > Beta > Beta lomatogona. The sequence goes on from CANSNZ010001115.1 coordinate 1,890,341, forward strand.
CAGTAAGGGGGAATGTAGATTGTGATGATTTTATAATTGATTTAGTGGCAGGATTTAAAGATAGCAGAAGTTTGAATGTGGTAGAACAGTTTAATAAGTTGAATCAATCAGGGTCGTTGGAAGATTATATTGATGAATTTGAGAGTTTGAAGTCTATTATGATGCGAAGTTGTCATATATTGCCTGATGCTTATTTGTTAGATAGTTTTGTGGGTGGATTGAAAGATTCTAGTAAACCATTTGTTAGAGCCTTTAAACCTAATAATATTTCTGAAGCTATTGAGCAGGCTAGGCTATATGAAGAACAATTTACCATATTGACTCACAAACCATACTATAAGCCAATTTCAGCTAAACCATTACAATCAATTCCTTATAACCAAAATGCAAATAAACCCCCATTATTACCCACTCCTGTAAACACAGACAAGACCCTTACTAAATACCAGCAACCTAAACCATTTAAACACATACCAGCCGATGTGAGAGCTGAAAAGATAGCTAAAGGTTTGTGTTGTTACTGTGATCAAATCTATGAAAAGGGGACATAAGTGTCAGTTTAAGGAACCTCAACTATGCACTATGGAGTTTCTAGGAGAAGGAGACAAGTAAGGGAAACAGTTAGTAGATGATGGTGTTGATAGTGATGAAGATGAGCATCCATTATCACCATCTGAAGTGTTTCCCCAAATTTCAGTGAATGCTTTATCTGGTAATCAGAGTTACCATACCATGAGAGTCCAAGGCTTAGTGAATGGAAAGCCTCTACATATTCTCATTGATTCAGGAAGTACTCACAACCTCCTTGATACTGCTGTTGACAAGAAATTAGGTTCTTCACTGAGTACAATAAACCCTCAATCAGTAGCTGTTGCTGATGGAAATCATATAGCCTGTACACACATGAATAAAGAATTTCAGTGGAGTATGTTGGGCAAGAAATTTGTTACTGATGCTTTATTGAATTCTTTAGGGAGTTGTGATATGGTATTAGGAGTGCAATGGTTGAGTACTCTAGGTCCTATCAGCTGGGATTTCAAGAATTTGGTGATGAAGTTTGTTATGGAAGGTAGGAAGTTCACTCTTCAAGGCATACCACCAAACAGGCTAAAAATAGTAGAAGGTGAACCTTCTAGTAAGCTATTTACTACAGCAGCTCATGTATGCTTGCTACAAGTGTTAGACACTTCTTGCTACTCTATCAAAGTGACAGCAACACATTCTGTCATCTACTCTGAGTTAGAAGAATTGAAGCAGATTTACAAGAACATCTTTGAAGATCCAGTAAATCTACCACCTAGTAGAGGTGTTTTTGATCATAGGGTAGTGTTGGAGGAAGGAAAGGGTCCTGTGAACATTAGGCCATACAAATACCCTTTGAAGCAAAGGGATGAGATAACACAACTTGTACAAGAGATGTTGGACAGGGGCATAATTCAAAATAGCTCTAGTCCATTTGCTTATCCAGTAGTTCTTGTGGGAAAGAAAGATGGCACTTGGAGGCTCTGTATAGATTAAAGAGAGTTAAACATAAGAACCATCAAGAATAAGTTTCCAGTCCCAGTTATGGATGAACTTATTGATGAACTTTCAGGAGCCAAGGTCTTTACTAAGCTGGAGCTAAGGGCTGGTTACCATCAGCTTAGAATGCATGATGGAGATGTGTTTATAACAGCTTTTAAAACACACACATGCCACTATGAATTCTTAGTCATGCCATTTGGCTTGACAAATGCTCCAACTTCTTTTCAAGGGTGGATGAACCAGGTTTTCAAGCCCTTACTCAGGAAAAGTGTACTGGTATTTTTTGATGATATTTTAGTGTATAGTGGTAGACTAGAGGATCATTGGAGACATTTGGAAGAAGTTTTTGCTCTCATGGAGAAGAATCAAATGTACATCAAGGCTAGCAAATGCACATTTGCTACTGACAGAGTTGAATACTTAGGCCTATCATATCCAACAAGGGTGTGGAAACAGATCCTCAGATTGTTACAACAATAGCTAGTTGGCCTACACATACTTCTGTCAAGGATTTTCGTAGCTTCCTTGGTCTAGCAGGGTATTATAGGAAATTTGTAAAAGGCTTTGCACTCATTAGCAAACCTTTAACAAATTTACTCAAGAAAGGAGCTTTCCAGTGGACAGAAGAGGCTCAACATGCCTTAGAAACTTTAAAATTTGCTTTAACTACTGCACCTGTATTAGCTGTCCCTGATTTTAACAAAGTGTTTGTTGTTGAAACAGATGCATCTAAGTATGGTATTGGTGCAGTGCTTATGCAGGAGGATCATCCAATAGAATTTATGAGCAGAACATTGGGTCCTAGGTGGCAGTCCTTATCTGTGTATGAAAAAGAGCTATTGGCTATAGTTTTTTCAGTACAAAAATGGGAGCAATATTTGATGAGTAACCAATTTGTGATCAAAACTGATCAAAAGAGCTTGAATTGGTTACTACAGCAGAAGATTTCAACACCGTTCCAGCAATTCTGGCTATCTAAGCTGATGGGTTTCAATCATGAAATTCAGTACAAATGTGGGAAGGAAAATCTAGCAGCTGATGCCCTGTCAAGAGTTCCTAGTACTAAAATTGTTTGTATGGCAATATCTCATATTTCTTCTGATTTAAGTACCCTTATTCAAGCAAGTTATCAATCAGATCCATTCTTGAGTGTTTTGATTGATCAGTTACAACATGGAGCTCAGATTGATGGGTATGTTTTAGTAGATGGCTTGCTCAGAAAACATACCAAGATTGTGGTAGGCCCATACCCTACACTTAAAGCTAAAATTCTTTTATGGCAACATTCCTCTCCTGAAAGTGGCCATGCTGGTAGAGAAGCTACTTTAAAGAAGCTTAAAAGCCTTTTCTATTGGAAAGGTATGATAAAGAGTGTGAAACAGTTGTCAAAGATTGTGCAATCTGTCAAGCATCCAAGTATGAAATGCAGCTAAACCAGGCCTTTTACAACCTTTACCTGTACCTGAAGAAGTGTGGGTAGATATTTCAATGGACTTCATTACTGGATTGCCTAAGTCCATGGGTAAAGAAGTTATATTTGTGGTGGTGGATATATTTAGTAAAGCTGCCCACTTTATGGCATTAAGCCATCCATTTACAACAATACAAGTAGCTCAATCTTACCTAGATAATGTATTCAAGCTCCATGGTTGGCCTAAGTCTATTGTTAGTGACAGGGATTCTGTTTTCCTTAGTAACTTTTGGAAAGGGTTGTTTTCTCTTCATGGGACTGAATTCCTTCTCTCTTTTGCTTATCATCCTGAGACAGATGGTCAAACTGAAGTAGTGAACAGATGTGTTGAAACTTATTTGAGGTGTATGTGTGGAGATTCACCTAAGGATTGGTGTATGTGGTTGCCAGTGGCTGAATGGTGGTGCAATACCCATTTTCATACTTCCATTCAACTGACACCTTACACTAATACAAAATTGTCAATTTGCGTCGGACCTGGGACCCCCATTTGCGTCGGACATTGGTCCGATGGCACATGTCTCGTCGCAGATGAAGGATACAAGATCTGCATCGGATAAGACACGACGCAGTTGATTGACTATTTATGTCGGACTCTGCCCAACGTCCGATGCACATGATGCCTCGCCAGCACCATACAACAGTATATGCGTTGTCATTTGCGTTGCACTCTGAGCTATGTGCGACGCAGATGAGTTGTTATCTGTGTCGCACATAGATCAGAGTGCGACGCAAATGACTCAAATAGTACATTACTCTGCTTCATCCTTCGAACATTTACCAACCACCTAATACTGCTAATAGCCTAACAAAATAAGCTAGAAATTCAGAAATCAGAGGCAACATAAACAACATCCATATTTGTGCTAATGAAGTCAAAATTGTATTACAAACTATCGAAATTAAACAAATTCATATTGATAATAGATCCAAACCACTAATTACAAAAATTTAGGAAGTGGTGTTTTTACAACACTAATTACAAAAAAATACAAACTACAGAAAATAAAATAGAGAAAATTACAGAAAATAAATAGAGAAAATTACAGAAAATAAAACAGAAAAAATTACAGAATTTTCATACTGAATTTTCTCATCTTATGCTTCAATCCTTTCGCTGCTTCAACCAGTTGCACTCGCCGGCGAGGTTCTAACTTTCTCCTCAATTTCGCTGCACTCGTGTCTCACCGGAAACTTGTTGCTCCGGCTAATAACCCCTTCGCAACAAAGCAGGCACACTTACACACACAAGTAAAGAGAGATAAAAAAGCAACCAAATTTTGCTACCATGGCTAACTGAGAGAGAGAGAAAAAAACAACAAAAATACGAGATCAAATCTCTCTCTTTTCGTCATTAAAGCTTCAGATTCTCTCTCCTCGCCATTTTATCTTCTCCATTTTCATCTCTTTTTTGCTGCAACTCTCCGTCGAATTGACTCGCTCGCTGCTTGATGAGATGCGATTATGCGAAAGTGAGATGCGATTATGCGAAATGAGAGAGATGGAGGACCGAATGGAGAAAAGAGAAGAAGGGGAGGGAGAGTGGTTTAGGAGAGAGAGAGGGGTGGGGTGTGACGGTTGGAAGTTTAGGTTTGAGAGAGTCCAAAATAAAAAAAGGGGGAAGAAGCCCATATGCGTCGGATGGGCCTACAAGGTCCGACGCAGATTGTTCACCAAAATCCAAAATAAAAAAGGGAAGAAACCTATTTGCAATTTCACGTACGATAATAAGAAACCCATTTGCGTCAGACGGGCTTAAAGATCCGACGCAAATCATGGGATCCAGCCATGTGCGTCGCACTATAGCTGTGTTCGACGCAAATCATGTTCGTCATCTGCGTCACGTTCTCAACCCTATTCGACGCAAATGACCCTACCACCCATCTGCTGTCATTTTGTGCGTGACACGTTCTCTAATGTGCGACGCAAATAGGCTATTTGCGTCAGTGCTTCTAGCGTGCGATGCACATAGACTGATGCAAATTTGCATTTTTCTAGTAGTGTTATGAGGTTGTCTATAACCAAGCCCCTCCTGTGCATCTACCCTACTTGGCTGGAGATTCATCTAATGATGAGGTGGACAGAAGCCTAGTCAGAAGAGAAGCTATGATTGCATTGGTGAAATTTCATTTAGCCAGAGCTCGGTGTAGAATGAAGAATTTGGCTGACATACACAAGACAGAGAGAAATTTTGTGATTGGTGATTGGGTGTATTGCAACCCTATAGACAGATGACTGTTAAAAATAGGAGTAATCAAAAGCTCAGTCCTAAGTATTATGGGCCTTTTTAGGTCTTATAGACAGTTGGAAAGGTTGCTTACAAGTTAAAGTTACATACTGAAGCTAAAATACACAATGTATTTCATGTTTCTCAATTGAAACGTTTTCAAGGAATCCTCCCTATGGCAGCACATATTCTATCTTGGTTTCAAAGCCAAGCTTCTACTTCACATGTGCTCCCTGCTACTGTATTAGATCACATAAATGTCCAAATTCAAGGTCAGGATCAGCTGCAATACTTAGTGCATAGGAAAAATTTTCCATCACATGAAGCTACTTGGGAGATTGCTTCTGAGTTTACTTCACAATTTCCTACATTTGTTGTTTGATTTTTTCTTGTTATATTAGACTTGGGGACAAGTCTTTTTCATGGGGGAAGGTATGATATGGGTCAAACTATTGTTAGTAACTAACTTAGCTGACTGATAAAGTTAGTTAAATTTGGCGCCAATTTCAGTTAGTTGTTTGTAACTAACTGAACTGAGCTATGGGTATTCAACATGCAACACTAAGCAGACGGAGGCCTTATCTTTAACGTTACATTATCAAGGTAAGTAAACTCTTTTACTAATTATAACAAATTATAACTCTTGTTTAGATGGATAAACATCGCATGCTTAACTATCTCTTGCTTCAAAATTCAAAACGCTTTTGATAATTTTGTTAAGGACAACCAAACTAAGTTGTAAAATTCGCAATTTTACCTTATATTCCCAAAATTAATGATAACACCCCGCGGAGGCATGACCTATTACTATTAATTAAGGGTTTGATAAGTACTTTATGTTTGGAAAAGCAACCTTAATATTTACGGGACCTAAGTTTATTATGTTGTTATGAATTAGTGAACTCTAGCGCATCATCAACCAACATACAATAAACTTATAAGCATTTTAAAGAATAATAAAATGCGAAAATAAAATGATCTAGTATGGCCCCTAATCCTAAGAACTAATCATCAATGGCTCATTCTTGGACTCTTCATGGATCTCCATCCACCTTATCCATGGGCCTTCTCTTGATGGACTTCGTCTTTGGATTACATAAGTATCAAAATAATTTAAATAATAACTAAATTAAATAAATTACAAAAATACTTAACGATACGCAGATCGTATTTAAAATTACAAGAATACATCACGATACGCAGATCGTATTTTCTAACTTAATTTGGGCCATACTAGTCATACATAGCAATTATATCAAAATATATAAAAGCCACATCATAATATCACATATTATACTTGCCATCAATCAAAATATCAAATATTCTTAATTATAGCAAGTTGATAAAATATTTAAGTAATTCCTAACCACCAAAAGATTCTATCCTATTATACTTTCCTACTAATTTTAATTAGATTAAATAATAAAATTATGGAAATATTTAACTGAAAATCTGCTCAATATACTGAAAATCTGCTCAATATACTGAAAATCTGATTTAATGATTTCCAAAATTTTTTATTTTTATTTTTAAAAATCCGCTGGGCAGCAGCAAAACGTGGCTAGCAAGCCACGCTGCTGCTGCTGCCGCCGCAGCCCCGACATCCCACCAAGGACCACCTGGAGCAGCCACCGTGGCCCCACCGGCGGGTGGTGGCCGCGCCACCCGCCCGTGGGTCGCTCCTCTCCCCTCCTTTGTTTTAATTTTTTTTTTCTTTTGTGGAAAATAAATTAAATCACAACTTCTTGTAAATTAATTTAATGATCAAAATAAATTAAACATAAACTCCTTTATGCCTAATTCTGCAAATTAATTTAAATCTCCATTTTAATTAATTTTAGGGCTATTCATATCAATTAACCTTAAATTCATATAAAACTCCTTTTACATGAATTAATTTATCACACATAACCAATTTAAATATGAAAATTCAGATTAATTATATGAGTTGAATATTCGAAATTACCATAAAATCTCTATTTTAATTTAATTTTAGCATTATTCATATGTATTAACCTTTAATTCACACAAAACTCTTTTCACATGAATTAATTTTCATACATAAACAATTTAAATATGAAAAACAAATTAATAATATAAATCTAACTCTCGAAATTTTCGAAAAAATTGAGATCTAAAATTTAATTTTAATTTCAAAAATCAGGATTTTATTTTCATGAAATTCGGCCAAAGAAAAGTAATTCGAATAATTTAAAAGAAAATTTAGGTCGAATTATAGATAATAAAATCGTTTATTAGGCAGATTAAATCAAATTTAATTAATCCAATTAAACAAAACATCCATAATTCAATTCCTCCCCTTAATCAACTAAAATTAGTCAAGAACACATAATTATTATGACCAAAAATTATATGCAAGAGGCTAAAACTGATAGCACTGTAGGATTATATAAGTACTCTAAGCGGAATTTCATGAATCAAATTCATAAGCACTTAAAACAGGATCTCATGCATATACATTCAAGGATCACATAATAGTTGGGAATTTACCTTTGAAGCGTGAATTCCACAAAGCTTGAATAACCCGGATTAAGAACCTCAATTGTGATTCCTCTACTTGGTCCACCAACCCGGATCAACACTCCACCAATGCTAGTTGGAAGGAAGAAATTATTCTTCTACTTTAATGGAGTTTTTGTGACTTTTGGAAAGAATATGAGAGAGAAGAATAATGAAAGATATCTAATATATTTCCTTATTGCCTAACCAAATATATAGATATATTTAGGTTAGGAGGAGAATCACTTCTCCTCTCCCTTCCTCTTGGCCGGCCACCCTAGGGCCCCTTACGGGCTCTAGGTTTCTTTTGTTGATCCAAGTATTTTGTGTGACCTAATAGGATCCATTATATTGGGCTTTGGGTTTATTATTTCCTAACCCAAAGTTCTATAGCATTCTCTAGCAAGACGTATAGACGCCCCAATAGAACGAATTTATTATCTCTATAATACGATCCATAATATAATTAGTAATTGCATTTAAGTCGAGGACATAAATCCTTCAATCTCCCACTTGTCCGAGACGAGTGTGCAATGTTTAATTTCCTCAACTCTCTTAATGTCTTAATTTGATAGTCTGATCATATTTACATATCATCCATACTAGTTTTCAAATTAATCCTTGAAATCCGAGTTCGAATTGACAAACAAATGATCATTGAATGATCCATTTGAGCACGGCCATGCATTTTTCAATTTTCGCTCTTCAAGGGGCCAAGACACCTATCCTATCTTATATAGGAGGACCTTTTCAATCTTATGGTAATCAATACTCCCACTCAATTTTTAGCACAACCTGAATGCTGCCTTTATAGTCCCCTTTTACGGCATGACGTTTGACAGTATCAAAGTTATACCAATCATTGAGCTAAGTAATGTTCCACTCATGTTTAAGGAATCTACTAATATAATTTTGAAGTTATAAAACTTCTAAGCAGGTCTAGTTCGACTATGTATCAACTATACATATCCATATGATTGATTAAACATCTCTATGTTTCTATAGCCCATGAAACGGTGCTATCAATCAATCTTATATGCTAATTCCTTTAACAAGTCATTCATGTCCAGTTTAATGACTTAGATTAGGAACTTTTAATATTCTATGAATTCTGTTCACTTATGGTGTTTCATTTATCAAATCACATATTTGACAAAACCATAGAATTCAAGATATATTTTGGACATTTTATTTAATACTAAACCAATAATTAAATAATGTAAAATTTATTCTCATAAACATAAATAGCAAAACCATGTCTTTACATTGTAACAAGTTTCTCTAAACCTAGTACAATCTAAAGCCACTCTAACATTTGCTTCAAGCCTATAGCCCTAGCGTGACACTCATGCTTGGGTTGAGGTAGTGGTTTAGTGAGCGGATCAGCCACATTCTCATCCGTGTGAACTTTGTAGATCCTGACATCCTTCCTGTCAACAATCTCCCTAATGAGGTGATACTTCCTCATTACATGTTTGGATTTGTTATGTGATCTCGGTTCTTTTGCTTGCGCAATAGCACCATTGTTATCACGTAACAACTCAATCCCTTCCGAGCACTAGGTATGATATCCAGCTCCGTCAAGAATTTCTTGATCCAAACTGCTTCTTTAGCCGCTTCAACCGCCGCTAAATATTCTCGATTCTGTCGTAGAGTCGCTACGAGTGCTTTGCTTTGAGCTCTTCCAGCTCACTGCTCCTCCATTTAGATGAAAGACATACCCTGACTGAGAGCGGTAATCATCTCTGTCGGTTTGGAAGCTTGCATCCGTGTAACCTTCAACAACCAACTCACTTTGTCCCCCATAAACTAAGAACATGCCTTTAGTTCTTCTCAAGTACTTGAGGATGCTCTTAGCTGCCGATCCAAGTGTGCTTCTCCTGGATTTGCTTGGAACCCGCTACACATGCTCAAGGCATATGCAACATCTCGGTCGAGTACTTATCATCGCATACATGATAGTACCTATAGCCGAAGCATAAGGAATGCTACTCATTCGCTTTAACTCATCAGGTTCAGTCGGGCACTGACTCTTACTAAGCGATATGCCATGTGACATGGGAACGAAACCTCTCTTCGAGTTTTCCATGTTGAACCTTGTAAGAACCTTATCAATATAAGTTTCTTGACTTAGTCCAATCATCCTTCGAGACCTATCTCTATGGATTTTGATTCCCGATATGTACTCGCCTTCTCCCGGGTCCTTCATAGAGAAACAACTTTTTAACCATTCCTTGACCGACTCAAGCATTGGTATGTCATTTCCCATGAGTCGTATGTCATCTACATACAATACCAAGAAGACTAAGTTGCTCCCACTAAACTTCTTGTAGACACAAGATTCTTCTTCGCTTTTGATGAAATCAAATTTCTTGATTGCTTCATCAAATCGAAGATTCCAGCTCCGAGATGCTCGCTTCAATCCATAAATGGATCTCTGAAGCTTGCAAACCCTTTTAGGATTTTCTCGGATCCTCAAAACCCTCGGGTTGTGTCATGTACACATCCTCATTCAAGAACCCATTCAAGAATGCGGTTTTGACATCCATCTCGCCAAATTTCATAATCATAAAATGCAGCAATTGCTAAAAGTATCCGAATTGATTTAAGCATTGCTACTGGAGAAAAGGTCTCATCATAGTCTATACCATGAATTTGTCTGAATCCTTTTGCAACCAGTCTTGCTTTACATACATAGACATTCCCATCTTTGTCTGTTTTCAACTTGAACACCCACTTGCATCCAATAGGGTTAACCCCACTAGGCAAGCTCGACCGGGGTCCAAACTTTATTCTCGGACATGGAGTCTAACTAGGATTTCATGGCTTCAAGCCATTTCTCGTAGTCCGGGCTCGTCAAAGCTTGTTTGTAGGTAGTAGGCTCGAATTCTCCAAAATCATAATTTCGTAGTTTTCGGTTAACAGAAATCAACCAACCTCTTGTTTGGAATCCTTTCTCTACTAGATCTACGCGGGGCCTGAGCATCAAGAGAAGTGTTCTCTTCAACTCCTTGAAGATCTTCACTTGATTCAATTGGGACGGTAGGAAGTTCATGCGTTGAATACATCATCTCCTGAACTAGACTTTCGTCTTGTCGGGCCGTCTCTGACATGGTGTGAACCACGTCAATTTGTTGCTCATCTCGAATTTCTTCGAGAATTATTTTACTCCCACTTGTCTTTCTAGAAACAAATTCCTTTTCAAGAAAGACACCATCACGAGCAACAAACACTTTGTTCTCTTGACGGTTATAGAAGTAATAACCCCTTGTCTCTTTTGGGTATCCCACAAAGAGACATTTATCTGACTTGGGTGCAAGCTTGTCTGATAGTAACCGCTTTACACAGACCTCACATCCCCAGATTTTAAGAAAAGACAAGTTTGGAGTTTTTCCATTCCATAACTCATATGGAGTTTAGTGTATGTGCAGCAGTTTCGAGAGCGTATCCCCAAAAAGAAATCGGAAGATCAGCAAGACTCATCATTGATCGAACCATATCTAGCAAGGTTCGGTTCCTCCTTTCAGATACACCATTCAACTGTGGTGTTCCTAGTGGAGTTAATTGTGAAAGAATTCCACAACCCTTTAGATGATCATCAAATTCTTGGCTCAAATATTCACCACCACGATCGGATCGTAGTGCTTTTATTGTCTTACCAAGTTGATTCTGTACTTTATTTTGGAACTCTTTGAATTTATCAAAAGATTCCGACTTATGTTTCATTAAGTATATATATCCATATCTACTCAAATCATCAGTGAAGGTAATGAAGTAGTTAAACCCTCCCCTTGCCTTTGTGCTCATAGGACCACACACATCTGTATGTATGAGTCCTAAAAGATCACGGGCCCTTTCACCTTTTCCAGTAAATGGTGATTTTGTCATCTTCCCCATTAAGCATGATTCACATACATCAAATGATTCAAAATCAAATGATGGAATTATACCATCCTTTTGTAACTTGTGAATACGCTTTTGGTTTATATGACCCATTCGACAATGCCAAATGTAGGTTAGGTTGGAATCATTTGATTTTTGTTTCTTGCTATCTATGTTATAGATTTGTAACGACCTATCAAGCACATATAAGCCATTTATCAATTTAGCATTGGCATAGAACATATTATTGTAAGAAATGGAACAACACTTGTTCTTTATTTCAAAACAAAACCCTTCAGAATCTAAAACTGAAACAGAAATTATGTTCTTATTTATTGAAGGAACGAAATAACAATTATTTAGTTCTAATATAAGCCCAGATGGCAAGTGTAGACTATAGCTTCCTATGGCAAGTGCAGCAACTCGTGCTCCATTTCCAATGCGTAGCTCTACCTCGCCTTTTGCCAGCTTCCTACTTCTTTTTAGTCCCTGCACATCATTAACTATGTGAGAACCACAGCCGGTATCAAATACCCATAAAGAAGTAGAAGTCAAATTGATTTCTATAACATATATACCTGAAGTGGAAGCCCCGGACTTCTTTTCCTCCAAGTATACGGGCGGTTCCTCGTCCAGGTGTCCTATCTTGTGACAGTGGAAGCACTTGCTTTCCGCAGCGACCTTTGGCTTGGCGGTTGGCTTAGGTTTTTCAGCAACAGTGGCAACTTGCTTGCCTTTGTCCTTCTTTCCTGCCCATTTCTTCTTGAAACCCTTTCCCTTTTGAACCATCAAAACCTCTTTCTTTGGTTCAATCTTAGGGACGTTCCTTTCAGCGTTGACCAACAATCCATGCAACTCTTGCAAAAGTCTTTTCAGACTCATTCATATTGTAGGTCATTCTGAACTGATTGAAACTGTCAGGTAATGAGTGGAGAATAATGTCAGTAGCCAACTCAATCCTATAAGGGAATCCAAGTCGTTCCATGTTTTCGAAAAGACCCATCATCGCGAAAACATGGGGGCCAACAAACTTGACCGGCTTCATGTGACATTCAAGAATCTCCCTATTAGTCTCATACCGCTCAACTCGGGCTTGTGTTTGAAACATAGCCCGCAGCTCTTGCATGATGGTATAAGCATCCTTGGTTTCGAACCTCCTTTGGAGGTCCGGCTCCATGGCTGCTATCATCAAGCAAGTGATCGGTACAGACCTATCATTGGCCTGCTTAGCACGACGTTTGTCTGCTTCAGTCGACTCATCATTAATCACAGGAAGTGGGGTTTCTAAGACATCCTCTCGACCCTCAGACCTCAAAACAAGTCTTAAGGTCCTTTCCCAATTAAGGAAATTTTCACCATTCAGTCTGTCCTTTTCCAGAAAAGGACGAATGTTGAAACCGGAGTTATTGTTGTTGTTGTTATTAGACATAGTATCTACAGACAGAAAAATAAAGCAAAGTTCAATTTTATGTTTATAAAGTAACCTAAAACATGCAAAGGTTTCTAGGTTGATCACCTATTCAATTTTAATGTCCCATTTGAATAAGTGTTTTACAAGATCCTATCAACATGCAACACTAAGCAGATGGAGGCCTTATCTTTAACGTTACATTATCAAGGTAAGTAAACTCTTTTACTAATTATAACAAATTATAACTCTTGTTTAGATGGATAAACATCGCATGCTTAACTATCTCTTGCTTCAAAATTCAAAACGCTTTTGATAATTTTGTTAAGGACAACCAAACTAAGTTGTAAAATTCGCAATTTTACCTTATATTTCCAAAATTAATGATAACACCCTGCGGAGGCATGACCTATTACTATTAATTAAGGGTTTGATAAGTACTTTATGTTTGGAAAAGCAACCTTAATATTTACGGGACCAAAGTTTATTATGTTGTTATGAATTAGTGAACTCTAGCGCATCATCAACCAACATACAATAAACTTATAAGCATTTTAAAGAATAATAAAATGCGAAAATAAAATGATCTAGTATGGCCCCTAATCCTAAGAACTAATCATCAATGGCTCATTCTTGGACTCTTCATGGATCTCCATCCACCTTATCCATGGGCCTTCTCTTGACGGACTTCGTCTTTGGATTACATAAGTATCAAAATAATTTAAATAATAACTAAATTAAATAAATTACAAAAATACTTAACGATACGCAGATCGTATTTAAAATTACAAGAATACATCACGATACGCAGATCGTATTTTCTAACTTAAATTGGGCCATACTAGTCATACATAGCAATTATATCAAAATATATAAAAGCCACATCATAATATCACATATTATACTTGCCATCAATCAAAATATCAAATATTCTTAATTATAGCAAGTTGATAAAATATTTAAGTAATTCCTAACCACCTAAAGATTCTATCCTATTATACTTTCCTACTAATTTTAATTAGATTAAATAATAAAATTATGGAATTATTTAACTGAAAATCTACTTAATATACTGAAAATCTGCTCAATATACTGAAAATCTGATTTAATGATTTCCAAATTTTTTTTTTTATTTTTAAAAATCCGCTGGGCAGCAGCAAAACGTGGCTAGCAAGCCACGCTGCTGCTGCCGCAGCACTGCTGCTACCACCGCAGCCCCGACATCCCACCAAGGACCACCTGGAGCAGCCACCGTGGCCCCACCAGCAGGTGGCAGCGCCACCCAGCCGTGGCTGCTCCTCTCCCCTCCTTTGTTTTATTTTTTTTTCTTTTGTGGAAAATAAATTAAATCACAACTTCTTGTAAATTAATTTAATGATCAAAATAAATTAAACATAAACTCCTTTATGCCTAATTCTGCAAATTAATTTAAATCTCCATTTTAATTAATTTTAGGGCTATTCATATCAATTAACCTTAAATTCATATAAAACTCCTTTTACATGAATTAATTTATCATACATAACCAATTTAAATATGAAAATTCAGATTAATTATATGAGTTGAATATTCGAAATTAACATAAAATCTCTATTTTAATTTAATTTTAGCATTATTCATATGTATTAACCTTTAATTCACACAAAACTCTTTTCACATGAATTAATTTTCATACATAAACAATTTAAATATGAAAAACAGATTAATAATATAAATCTAACTCTCGAAATTTTCGAAAAAATTGAGATCTAAAATTTAATTTTAATTTCAAAAATCAGGATTTTATTTTCATGAAATTCGGCCAAAGAAAAGTAATTCGAATAATTTAAAAGAAAATTTAGGTCGAATTATAGAAAATAAAATCGTTTATTAGGCAGATTAAATCAAATTTAATTAATCCAATTAAACAAAACATCCATAATTCAATTCCTCCCCTTAATCAATTAAAATTAGTCAAGAACACATAATTATTATGACCAAAAATTATATGCAAGAGGCTAAAACTGATAGCACTGTAGGATTATATAAGTACTCTAAGCGGAATTTCATGAATCAAATTCATAAGCACTTAAAACAGGATCTCATGCATATACATTCAAGGATCACATAATAGTTGGGAATTTACCTTTGAAGCGTGAATTCCACAAAGCTTGAATAACCCGGATTAAGAACCTCAATTGTGATTCCTCTACTTGGTCCACCAACCCGGATCAACACTCCACCAATGCTAGTTGGAAGGAAGAAATTCTTCTTCTACTTTAATGGAGTTTTTGTGACTTTTGGAAAGAATATGAGAGAGAAGAATAATGAAAGATATCTAATATATTTCCTTATTGCCTAACCAAATATATAGATATATTTAGGTTAGGAGGAGAATCACTTCTCCTCTCCCTTCCTCTTGGCCGGCCACCCTAGGGCCCCTTACGGGCTCTAGGTTTCTTTTGTTGATCCAAGTATTTTGTGTGACCTAATATGATCAATTATATTGGGCTTTGGGTTTATTATTTCCTAACCCAAAGTTCTATAGCATTCTCTAGCAAGACGTATAGACGACCCAATAGAACGAATTTATTATCTCTATAATACGATCCATAATATAATTAGTAATTGCATTTAAGTCGAGGACATAAATCCTTCAGACGGGTGATAAACTTGAGCGTTTCTACAGCTTGGCTGATGGTCAAATTGTAAGGCTTAACAAGAAAAAAAGCCTTAAGGTTCCGGATACAGCAAATTGCTTTGCATCAACCTTAGGAGGTTGGTTAGGTTATGCTGATACAAAGGACGGATCCTTATACTTGTTCAACCCATTCGTTAATGATGTCATCGAGCTTCCCTCTTTAGGAACCATGCCTAGAGTTGTGGGTGTTGAACGCGACCCCAAGTCCGGCTCTATAATTAACTTTAAGGTCGACACGACTAGTTATCTGTCTCCATGGGACGAATGTGTCGATGCTTCTTACCGTCATTTTGATCCTGTATCGATGGCTGATACTATGATATCGAACTTGGCTCTATCTTTCGAGTATGCACGTTTGACGTTACTATGATTGTGTTGCCATGGCCATCCAAGGAGAAATTCCTCGCCTTGCATACTGTCATATTGGTAAGCAATTTAATACTTACCGTGAACCTTTTGGTTGTACTATGAATGATGGCACTTTATGGAGTGGTTTGCAAGAAGACTATTTACGGGTAGTTGCAAGAGCAATCAAGTGGTCTATAGCTTTAAAAACAAAGTGTTCTACACTCTCTTTGATGATACTGGGATTCAATCCTTTGATTTTCATCGTGATAGGGGGCAGAGAACAAAAAACGTGTCTCTGTATATGATGAGTAATCTAAAACAACAACTTGATCATAGATTCGAAAACGAGCAAGTGTTGAATTCCTTGTGTTGTATATTATATTTGTTCTAGGCCTATTTTCCCTTTCGTGGGCTTGTTGTATAGCTTGGGCTTCTCCCTTCCTTGGGTTGACTTATAGGCTGTATTGTTGTGCATGTTAAGTTTTGATGATGAAAAATAATATAATATGTTATAGTCTGAAAGTTTGTACAGATGGTTGAGAAAGGAATAAGTAAATGAAGACTTTGAAGAATTGAAGAATCAAGATTGAAGTCCAAGTTTATATTGAATTCCAAGTTTAGTTACTATATGCAAAATGTAATATGCTAGAACTAGATGATATATTATGTGCCATATATAGAAATGTAAAATTAGGATAATTATTATTTTCTTAGAGTTAAGGGAATAAATAATTATGTTAATTTTATATATCTATATAAAAGGGAATAGAAATTCGAAAATCAAGTTTATTAAAGAAAATGATAAAGTTTTGAGAAAACTGTTTATGAAAAGATTTTATTAAAACGTGTTTTTGAGTAAAACAAGTTTGTGATAAAAATCAGATTTACGGAAATAGTTTTGAAAAAAAAAGAATTTTAATAAGAAGGAGAAAAACTGAGTTTTCAATATGATAAAGTTTGTTTAATAATAAAAAAAAACTGATTTAAAAGTTGATCTAGTTAATATAAAATATGGAGAAATCCTTATCCTATAAGGAAAAGAAAAATCAGTTTTTATAAAAGATCAAATTGGTTTTTGAATAGGAAAAGAATTTTATCCCTTTATTTTAGGAATAAAAATTGTTCAAAAAGATAATACATCTTGGAGAAGGATTTTTACAGTTTGCTAAGATATATAAGGTATAGAAATCAATAGAAAAACTCACGTTTTCAGAGAAAAAAAATCGAAGAGATTAAGAGCTGAAAACAGTTTTCTAAGGCACAAAGTATATCACAGAGTTCTAGTCAGATTAGGAAACTAAACAACGTTTGTAATTGTCCTCTAATTTGCTTGACTAAGAAGCACGTTTGTTGAGGGATTATTCTTTCTGTAATTTCTGATATCATAGAGAGTAGCAACACTTAGAGTTAAGTGTTGGGGAGCACTACTAGAGTTAGTAGTGGGGGAATCGAATTGTATCGAAAGTTTGATATTTTACGATTCAAGTAATAAAAGAGTAGTTTGTGTGGACGTAGATCTCAGAGGTGAGATTGAACCACGTTAAATTCCTGTGTTTTATTATTTGATATTATTGTTTTAGTGTTTGATTAAGTTTCGTTTAAGCAAAAACATTGATCGGAGATTTTACGAGTGAATAACACAGTGCATGGCACTGTGCCATAAAGGTGTTTTTGCGAAAATCGATTAGATTTAGCCACTCAATTCAACCCCCCTTCTTGAGTGTCACCTTGTGTTTCAACAAGTGGTATCAGAGCAGGTTATTCTTGAAAGGCTCATCCCTAGAGAATAGAAATCATGAATATGCAAGATGACTCTCGAGATAGACACACCAAGTGCCCGATTTTCAACGGAAAAGACTACGGATGGTGGAAAGCTAGGATGAGGATCTACATCCAAGGATCGGATTATGAATGCTGGAAAGTTATTAGAAAAGGACCAATCCTTATCCAAGGAAAAGACGCTGAAGGAAAGATGGTCGACAAGGATGAAGATGACTACGATTCGGTCGACTATGCAAAAGCCGAAAAGAACTACAAAGCAATGAGTATTCTCCAATATGGAATTAGACCTGATGAATACTCAAGGATTTCCGCTTGCACTACAGAAAAAGAAATATGGGACACGCTGGAGTTGGCCCACGAAGGTACGAATGAGGTAAAACAATCTAGAATAGATTTGCTAGTCCAACAATATGAACTGTTTACCATGAATAAGGACGAATCTATTAAAGAGATGTTCACTAGATTTACACTAATCACTAATGAATTACGTTCTCTAGGCAAAACATATAGTTCTGAAGATTTAGTGAGAAAGGTGCTAAGAAGTTTAACAAATCGGTGGCTTCCAAAAATAACTGCCATTCAAGAAGCAAAAGATTTAACTAAACTCTCACTAGAACAACTAATTGGATCATTAATGACCCACGAACTTGTCTTAGATTCCAAAACTAATGAACCAAAAAATAAAGGTCTAGCCTTGAGAACCGAATTGGAAACTGAAGATAGTGATAGTGATGATGATGTTGCACTTCTCACTAGGAGATTTCAAAATTTTCTCAAAAAGAACAAATTTAATAATCCTAGGAAAATTGGAAATTTCAAAGGAAAAGGCACGACCTTTAATTCTAAGAAAAGTGCTACTAACTCCGGTTGTTTCAAGTGTGGAGAGTTCAATCACAGGATTAAGGAATGTCCCTTATGGGATGATGAGAAGCCCAAAGAAAGACGGGAACAATCCAAGAAAGAGTTCAAAAAGGCCATGATAGCTGCCGTTTGGGGAGATTCGCACTCTGATGAAGAACAGTCAGAGGCACAGTGCCATGAAGCAAAACTATGTCTGAATGCTGTACAGACATCACAGAGAGGGGCACAGTGCCAGGACGATTCACACTTGTGTTTAATGGCAAAAAGCTGTAATTCTCAAGATGAAACGGAAGATAGTGAGGTAAGTCTTATCTCCCTAAAACCTTCAATTCATCTTCTTTCGAAAAACCAACTTGCTACTTTGCTTAGTAATGTCATTGATGATTGTCAAGAGATGAATGATAATTTTCGAACATAAAAAAGAAGTAAAAATTTTGACTAAGCAAAAGATTGGGTTGGAATTGGAATATAAGGATTTATTAAAGGACTGTAAAGAACTGATGAAAAAGAATGATGAACTGGAAAAAACTGTCGAAGAAATAAATGTTGAGTTAAGTGCCTTAAGGTACGAAAAGTCTCTCACAAAAGAAATCGTTGATAACACTGTGCTATACACTGAGCTAGAAGCAAAAAATTCGAATCTTGAAAAACAAATTGAATCTTTAAAACTTGAGTTAATTAAAGTGAAAGAGTCTAGACAAAGATCCAGAATTGTTCCACTTATGCTGCCTCATGATGCTAAGATAAGTGACGAACTTGATAAAGCTAAAAGAGATTTGGAAATTTCAAGAAAAAGAAATATCGATCTATACACTTCTGTTGAATTTTTAGAGTCACAATTGACTATTGCTCGGAAAATGTATGAAAAATGGTTAGATAGTCAAAAAGCCCTAGACTATATTTCCAGTACAACTAGCAATCGAAACAGAACTGGTTTAGGATATACAGACCAGAGGCACAGTGTAAGGCACAGTGCCAGAAATTTTGAAAGAGATTTTCGTAAACGAAAATATGTTGATTTACCTGAGTATTTGATTTGCAACTTCTGTGGAAAGAATGGACACCTTATGGATAACTGCAATATCAAGAAAAAAAGTGTTACCAAAAATGTTAAGTATATAAATCAAATATGGGTTAGAAAAGATCTATTAGAGGCTCAACGAAAGAAAAAGGGACCCAAGCAAATTTGGGTTCCTAAAACTAACAAGTGATCTTTTTGCAGGCGAATGTGAGAGGAAGTAGCCTATGGTATCTCGACAGTGGCTGCTCAAGACATATGACTGGTGATAAATCTCATATCCTCTCACTAGTAGCCCACCATGGAGGGTGTGTAACATTTGGCGACAACAAAAAGGGAGAGATAATCGGAATTGGAAACGTCGGCAAATCTCTAACACACTCCATAGAGAATGTAATGCTGGTAAATGGTTTGAAACACAATTTGTTAAGTATCTCACAATTGTGTGACCGAGGTAATGTTGTTGAATTTCATGCTGATAATTGCAAAATCATTAACAAGGATTCTCATGAATTAATATTGGAAGGGAAAAGGGTAAATAATGTCTACTTAACATGTTTAAACAACTTACCTAACAATACTATTTCATGTATGAGTGTGCTACAAGATAATCCTTTACTTTGGCATAAAAGACTTGGACATGTAAGCTCAAGATTGCTTAACAAGTTGAGAAAAATGGATTTAGTTGATGGTTTACCTTCCATAAATTTTGATTGGGAAACAATTTGTAAAGCATGTGCTAGATGTAAACATGTTCGATCCTCTTTTAAGTCAAAGAAATTTGTTAGCACCTCTAAACCTTTGGAGTTAATTCATATGGACCTTTGTGGTCCTATGCGAGTAAGGAGTAGAGGTGGTAGCAAATATGTACTAGTACTTGTTGATGATTTCTCTAGATTTGTATGGACTCTATTTATTGGTGTAAAAGATGAAACTTTTGAAGTATTTCTAGTCCATATTCGAAAAGTCCAAAATCAAACAAATTGCAAATTGCTGTCTGTCAGAACAGATCATGGCACTGAGTTTGAAAACACCGATTTTGAAATATTTTGCAATGAAAATGGAATTGAGCATAACTTCTCCGCTCCAAGAACTCCACAACAAAATGGAGTGGTAGAAAGAATGAACCGTACTTTGGAAGACATGTCACGAACTATGCTTTTATATAGTGGCCTACCTAGAAACTTTTGTGCCGAGGCCGTAAGTACCGCATGTTACATTTACAATAGGACAAAAGTACGGTCCATTTTGAATAAAACTCCTTATGAACTTGTTAAAGGAAGAAAACCAAATATCTCTCACCTTAGATGCTTTGGATGTACTTGTTATGTTCATAATAATGGTAAGGATAATTTGGGTAAATTTGATCCAAGGAGTGACGAAGCGGTGTTCATAGGATACTCTCCTCATAGCAAAGCATATAAAGTATATAACAAAAGAACAATGCGTATGGAAGAGAGTGTCCATGTTATTTTTGATGAAACTGACAAAAATTCTCACGAAGTGCAGGTAGATGATGATGAAGACTTCTCTATTGGACTGATTAGAGAAACATCTGATGCACTAGAGGACCGTTATGCTGAAAAACGGTTGGAAACATCCTCTGTAACACAGTATGTGGCACAGTCCGGAGAACAAATTGAAAATTCAAATGAATGGGATCTTATTGAAAGACTGAAAGAAGTAGAAGTGGTAGATGAAGAAAGACCACAAGACGAATCCTCAGCTGACTGTCGTACTCCAAGAATTGAACATAATAGCAACAGCTCAGAGCATGGCACTGTGCTACAGAACGTACCCTTCACTCCAAAGAAGTGGAAACATCAGAGTTCACACCCTACTGACCTAATTCCTATTGATATTGCCAAGGGGGTACAAACTCGTTCATCTCTTCATAACTTTTGTGCTTTCAATGCTTTCATATCTGAAATTGAACCTTCAAATTATAAGATTGCATTGACTGACCCTGATTGGATTCTTGCTATGCAAGATGAGCTTGATCAATTTAAAAGAAATGAAGTTTGGCATTTGGAACCTCGTCCCACTAATCAATCAGTTATTGGCACAAAATGGGTTTTTCGAAATAAATTAGATGATAGTGGGATGATTGTTCGAAATAAAGCCGACTTGTATGTCAAGGATTTAATCGGCGAGGAGGGAATCGACTTTGATGAAACTTTTGCTCCTGTGGCTCGATTGGAAGCTATTAGAATTTTGATAGCTTTTGCTGCATTTAAGAATATTAAGCTCTATCAAATGGATGTTAAGACTGCATTTCTTAATGGTTATTTGAAAGAAACTGTATATGTAGAGCAGCCCCCCGGCTTTGTTGATCATGATTTTCCTAACCATGTTTTTAAACTTGATAAGGCTCTTTATGGTTTAAAACAAGCTCCTAGAGCTTGGTATGAACGCTTATCTATCTTTTTAATGGAAAACGGGTTCAAACGAGGCTCAGTAGATAGAACATTGTTTCTAAAAACTAAGGGGGAAGAATTGTTGATTGTCCAAATCTATGTTGACGATATCATATTTGAGGCAACCACCGAATTATTATGTCACTATTTTGCTGAACTAATGAAAAGTGAATTTGAAATGTCTATGATGGGAGAATTAAGTTTCTTTCTAGGGTTACAAGTCAAACAACTTGAGACAGGAATAATGATACATCAACAGAAATACGTAAAGGAGCTTTTGAAAAAATATGGTATGGAAGATTCCAAGACTCATTCTACCCCTATACCTACTGCTACCAAGTTAGATCTTGATGAAAATGGTAAGAAAGTAGATGAGACGATTTACAGAGGTATGATCGGATCACTTCTCTATTTAACTTCTAGTAGACCAGATATTCTGCACAGTGTGTGCCTCTGTGCCAGATTTCAATCATGCCCAAAAGAATCGCATTTTAAGGCTGTGAAACGAATTCTTCGATACCTAAAAGGAACTAATAATCTGTACTTATGGTATCCTAAAGAAGGAAATTTTGACTTGATTGGTTTTTCTGATGCAGATTATGCGGGGTTTTTGGTAGATAGAAAGAGCACATCTGGAACGGCCACCTTCTTAGGTCCATGCTTAATATCATGGGCCTCCAAGAAACAAAACTCAGTGGCTCTCTCCACTGCCGAGGCTGAATATGTTGCAGCTGCTTCATGCTGTGCACAGGTATTATGGGTAAGACAACAATTACGAGATTTCGGAGTTGTGATTGATAATGTGCCAATTATGTGTGATAATACTAGTGCAATTAACATCTCAAAAAATCCTGTTCAACACTCACGCACCAAGCACATTGAAATAAGATATCATTTATTGCGTGATAATGTAGAAAAAGGTAATATTGTACTTGAGTTCATTTGCACTGATGATCAAATAGCCGATATTTTCACCAAACCACTTGCTCGTGAACGTTTTGAAAAACTTAGAGTGGCTTTGGGATTAATCTCTGGAACCTAATTGAGTATTATGCCTGTTGTCCCCCTTAAATATGTCAATTGGAGTCAAAGTGCATGGTTTTGTCAAATAGGGTGAGAACTAGTCCATGTGATATTATAAGGACTCACACAAGAGCTATTGATGCTGTCCTGATAATTTCAACCTAAGTTGCTTCATTAATTCCTTGAAAAAACCACATATATCACCAGTTTTTCTTTGCAAAATTGATGTTGCTTTCAAATAAAAATGTTTCGACAAATTCTTTTTCATAAAATATTTTCAAAAGTTTAGGTCCTCGTGAATATTTGTATGCAACCATTTTTTTTCCCAACAAAAATAAATCAAAACCCTTTAACCCATTCTATTACACAAACCCGTTCCCTGTTTCAACCCACATTCTCTCATTCTTATTTTTTAAATTGAGCCCACAACCTAGCTCCCCCAATCTTCTAGATTAGACGCCCCTCCAACTCCCTCTTCCTTCTTCAGATTTTTTTCTTAATCACCTTTGATCCCTATCTTTCTCAAGAACCCCAACCATGGTGAAAGTTAAAAACCCCAAACCTTCGGCCAAGAAACGCACTCGAAAATCTCCGGCGAAACCAAAACCGCCGGCTTCCAAACCTTCTTTGTCAGAGAATACCCACCCTCCTTCACCACAGCCTTCTCCCTCTCATGCAAACCCCCCTTCGCCTCCTCCATCAAACCCACCTCCTCAACCGCCACTAAACAACCCTACCTCCCCTGAAACTCCGCCTTCCAATCCACCTCGAACAACCGTCTCCCCGCTGCTGCATCACCTTCCACCCGTCGCTCCGCCGGTTCGCATAGCTCTGCCCGTCCTGGTCCACCTGTTACATCGCCACCACTCTCAAAGAAGCGCAAATCGGTTTCTTCCTCCTCAGGTAAAGCTAAAACTCGCCCATCTGCTTCCAAGAACACCAAGAGGCGAAAATTTTCTCTCCTTCTCATGGGGTGAAAATTCTTCACGGCCGCATTTTTTCGGCTTCTTGGTTGTGCCGCCTTGAATTTCAGTTTCTATCTTATTCAATTACTTCCCAAGGCTGGAATTCCCTGTTGGATTATAATGATGCAATTTATGAGTATGAAGTGCACGTATTTTACAAAAAATTGATTATGGATGATGATTTTGGGCTTACTTCCACTGTGAATGGTATTGAGTTTACTGTGAGTATCCATACCCTCGCCCATACCTTAGGGATTCCATATGCCGGTTTTAATGATTATAACACCAAAACTTGGCCCTTCATTGCTGGAGTTGACAATGCTACTATCTCTCGTCCACTCTCTACTCAACCATTTCCTCATGCTCAAACTTTCCCTGCCTCATTACTTTCTGCCAAATTTAAACTCGCCCGTAGCATGGTTACTAAAACAATCCTTCCTCGCGTTGAAAATCGCGGGGACTGCTTAATAATGGACCAAATCTTATTGTGGTTGCTTAATCAGGGGCATCCTATTAGCCTTCCTCACCTGATGATTCATCACATGAAACATTTATCATCTTCCCCAACCTTTTTACCATATGGTTTATGGCTCACCAAGTTGTTTCGGGCATATGATGTTCTCGATGCCACTTCCAAAGGGGTGAGCAGTAAGGATATTATGAGTGATGGTGTGTTAAGCAAAATGGAATTGTGTTTGCTGAGTGGGGAGTTACTGAAAAAGGATTTCTTGGGTTTTCAGCCCAAAGAGGCGTGTGCTGGGTGTCTCAAGATGCAAGAGCGCGTTTGTAATGTCGAAAAGTATCTACAACAACTTCTTGCTCGTGATCGTGCTAGGGACAAGTTGGTGTGCCAGCAGCATCGTCAAATCATGTCCAACTTCAACTTGCTCCTTAACCCTCCTGCTCCCTAATGTCACATTGTTGCTTACTGATAATTCTAGGGGTTCTGTTTTTGGTTCACTAAACTACTTTCCAACTGTTATTGGTGATGTTTTAAGGTTGCTTCTTGTTATTTTTGACGATTGTGAGTTGGTTGACATTGTAGCACCAGCATCACTAGCTTCCGTGTTGGAGCTACTACATTTTTTGCTAACTCTTTCTCACTCGGTCTCGCTGCCTGACTATTACTCCTTTTTGATAATGTCAAAAGGGGGAAGATAGGTCTAATGCTTAGCTTTAGGAAGGAAAGTATAATCTCGTATGTAGTTTCATGAACTTAACGTTTGGTTATGTGCTTTGGTATGTTGGCTATTGGATTATGGTGCTTTGATATTGTGAATGTTTGTGAATGATGTTATGCTGCTTTCCTTCATGACAATAATGGTGCATATTTTGAAGGGGAAGAGTGATTACTGAATAATATTATATTGAATGTTTGTCATCATGAAAAAGGGGGAATTTGTTGTGCATGTTAAGTTTTGATGATGAAAAATAATATAATATGTTATAGTCTGAAAGTTTGTTACAGATGGTTGAGAAAGGAATAAGTAAATGAAGACTTTGAAGAAGTGAAGAATCAAGATTGAAGTCCAAGTTTATATTGAATTCCAAGTTTAGTTACTATATGCAAAATGTAATATGCTAGAACTAGATGATATATTATGTGCCAAATATAGAAATGTAAAATTAGGATAATTATTATTTTCTTAGAGTTAAGGGAATAAATAATTATGTTAATTTTATATATCTATATAAAAGGGAATAGAAATTCGAAAATCAAGTTTATTAAAGAAAATGATAAAGTTTTGAGAAAACTGTTTATGAAAAGATTTTATTAAAACGTGTTTTTGAGTAAAACAAGTTTGTGATAAAAATCAGATTTTCGGAAATAGTTTTGAAAAAAAAAGAATTTTAATAAGAAGGAGAAAAACTGAGTTTTCAATATGATAAAGTTTGTTTAATAATAAAAAAAACTGATTTAAAAGTTGATCTAGTTAATATAAAATATGGAGAAATCCTTATCCTATAAGGAAAAGAAAAATCAGTTTTTATAAAAGATCAAATTGGTTTTTGAATAGGAAAAGAATTTTATCCCTTTATTTTAGGAATAAAAATTGTTCAAAAAGATAATACATCTTGGAGAAGGATTTTTATTCAGTTTGCTAAGATATATAAGGTATAGAAATCAATAGAAAAACTCACGTTTTCAGAGAAAAAAAAATCGAAGAGATTAAGAGCTGAAAACAGTTTTCTAAGGCACAGAGTATATCACAGAGTTCTAGTCAGATTAGGAAACTAAACAACGTTTGTAATTGTCCTCTAATTTGCTTGACTAAGAAGCACGTTTGTTGAGGGATTATTCTTTCTGTAATTTCTGATATTATAGAGAGTAGCAACACTTAGAGTTAAGTGTTGGGGAGCACTACTAGAGTTAGTAGTGGGGGAATCGAATTGTATCGAGAGTTTGATATTTTACGATTCAAGTAATAAAAGAGTAGTTTGTGTGGACGTAGATCTCAGAGGTGAGATTGAACCACGTTAAATTCCTGTGTTTTATTATTTGATATTATTGTTTTAGTGTTTGATTAAGTTTTGTTTGAGCAAAAACATTAATCGGAGATTTTACGAGTGAATAACACAGTGCACGGCACTGTGCCATAAAGGTGTTTTTGCGAAAATCGATTAGATTTAGCCACTCAATTCAACCCCCCCTTCTTGAGTGTCACCTTGTGTTCCAACATGTATATATACTCTTGTTGTCAGAATACAAAGTCAAGGAAACTTCTTCTCACAATTATTGGCATGGTATCGGAGCCCTAGCAGCCAGCAAACTCGAATCTCCTTTTTTTTTTCTTCTCTCTGCCCTCAATCGTCCAGCACCACCCGCGTGGCTTTGCTGTGATTGACCATGGTGGATGATAAAGCTCCTAAATTGGACGCTTCCTCGCTGTATTATCTCGGCTCCGGCGACCAGCCCGGTAATCTCATCACCCATGTAATTCTCAAGGGTGATAACTACGTGGCTTGGTCGCGGGCCATCACTTTATCCCTTAAAGCTCTTCGAAAGTTCGGCTTTGTTGACGGGACTCTCTCTAAACCAACCGCTTCTGCTCAACTCTTGGATTGGGATACTGTAAACCCAATGATCGTCTCTTGGATCCTTCGAAGCATGGATCCCATTGCCGCGGCTTCTATTCCTTTCATGAAGAGGCCCGACCTTTGTGGTTGTATCTTGAGCAGCGCTTCTGTGTGCCCAACGGTCCTCGTCTACAACAATTGCGGGCTTCCATAACGGATTGTAAACAATCCAAGAATATGTCTGTCGAAGCTTATTATACGCTTCTAATGGGTTTTTATGACGAATTACATCGTCTCAATCCCCTACACGCATGCATTTGTGCTAAGTGTACATGTGATGTAGTTGGGAAATTCGCCAAAGATCGCGACTAGGAGCACCTTCATCAGTTTTTGATTGGCATTGATGATGATTTCTATGGTCTGGTGCGTTCTAATTTACTCTCTCAAAGCCCTCCTCCTGATCTCAATCGTGTGTATCAAGATTTCTTGCAGGAAGAACGCTCTCGGTCTATCGCCCGCGGCAAGCGGCCGTGGCTGCTGAGGCCCACGCCTTTGCCCTTCACGCTGACCGTCCTATTGCGTTATAAAAAGGAAGTTCATACTGCCTTTCATTCTTTCTTTGCTATGGTTGAACGACAATTTGCCACTAAAGTTAGGCTAGTGCACAGTGATAATGGCACTTAGTTCAATTGCATGCTTTCTTATTTTAATGATGAAGGTATCTTGTTTCAAACTTCCTATACCCATACTCCTCAACAGAATGGCCGTGTAGAACGTAAACATCAACATATTTTGAATGTGGGTCGTGCTTTGATGTTTCAAGCTAATTTACCTATTAGTCTCTGGGGTGAATGTATCTTAGCTGCTGTTCATGTCATTAATCGTACTCCATCTGGGGATCTTCATGGTAAAACTCCTTTTGAAGTTATGTGTGGCAAACCTTTTGATTTTGATGCCTTACATGTTTTTGGGTGTTTATGCTTTGCTCATAACAAGAACATCAAAGGTAATAAATTTGCTCCCCGTAGTCGAAAGTGTGTGTTTATTGGTTATCCTAATGGCAAGAAGGGGTGGAAGATGTATGATCTTGAAACTGGAGATAATTTTATTTCTCGTGATGTTAAGTTTCATGAGAATGAGTTCCCGTTTGCTCCTCTTTCTGCTTCTTCTCATGATGCATTGAATGCCCCTGAACATGTTGGTGTTGATATGTCTTTCTTGGATGATATGGCCTCTATTTTGAGTAACCCGCCTACCCTTGATCCCACCCCACCCGCTTCTCCCACAACAGCTCCTACCACTCCCGACCCTGCTGCCACCAGCAGCGACATGCCTGCTGCCACTAGCTGCACCGTGGCTGCTGCTCCCAGCAGCGTGGCGGGCGCGGATGTGTCGTCGTGCACCGCGCCCGGCCAAAGATAAAATTTCTCCTACTCTCTTTTACAATAAACAAGTATAATGGAAGTAGGGGTCGTATCCACAGGGAAACAGGGACGAGTTTAGTACTTAGCGTGATTCGAAACCTAGATTAAGCTAAGGGCCGAGAAACCTAATAATAATAACAAAGGGGGGTTTCAAGTAGATTATAACTAAACTACAACTAACTAACATATAAACAAGATGAGAAATCAATATGGAAAGATCTTGAATCCGATTAACATACACTTCAATTCATTATCGATCCTTGAACCTCGACTCTAATTAATTCCATTATTATCTATTGTTGAGAATTAATCTCGCGTTCTCCTTATTCTTAGTTGAATAGCACGATCAGCGTGACTATAAAACCCTAACTAAAGGATAACCTAGTCCGATCGCGTCTAAGTTCAATCCGATAGCGACAATAAACACGAGAGAACCAACGGACACGCTAACGTCATACAAGCGATAAACGTTCAACAGTTGATTCAATTTCCCCAAGAAATAACCAAGACGATCTCGCATCTAAGTTACTCCCTAGTTTGCTACCAATTGATAAAAGAATAAAACAATCGGGTTCTATTCTTAAATCTAGCATTAGATTAATTACACAATCAAACTAGTAACGTTCCTAGCATAATTATGCAAAAACCATAGAAAGCAATCATAGAAATTAAACCATAATCAAAGAAACTAAAGAGAGAGGAAAGATCTCACAATAATGCTTGAAGCTCCATATTAATCTCGTTCAAGAACGGTTCAAGCTACAATCGGCATAGCATAAGCCAATCCCATAATTGAAATCTACAAAAACTAAATTAGAAAATAAAAACTAAAAAAGAGAAGACAACAAGAGAAGAGTGGAGTTTTGGAAACTCCCTCTCCTTGTGGCTGCTGCCCCCTAGGTCTAAAAACAAAGTTTAGTATTTATACTAAGGCTCAAAAGTCAGCCGACATTTAGACCGACCTAGGGGTCGCGAGGTGCGATACAGGTCGCACCGTGCGATGAGCTACTGCCTTCGCAACGAGCTGAAGAGGCTGGGCCAAAACCACGCAGTCGCACCGTGCGAGGATTCTCGCGAGGTGCGAGAATCGAGTCGCGAGGTGCGAGCATTGTCGCGAGTCGCGAGCCCGGGCGATGGGCATGTGTGCTGGCTTTGCGAGCGCCGGGCCGTGCGAGTGCTGGGAGCCGGGCGAGCGATGGGCCGCTCGGTGAGCTGGGCGTGCGATGGCCGGAGCCGGGCGAGCGATGGGCGCGCGCATGGCTTGCGGTAGTGCTGGCTTGGCGATGATGCTTCGAGCTTGGCTTGGCGAGCTTGTGGCTTGTGATGCTCGGCTCAAATGCATTTCACCTTGGAAGCTCGGAATGCATGACATTAACACAACTTATATCGCAAAACTCCGAACTTCCGCTAAGGATGATTTATATGCAAACCTTAACAATTACGAACAAATCCCTTAGCAATGTGCACCTAAAATACCACAAGAACATCGTATAACTTGAGCGCATCAAATACCCCCCACACTTGAACTTTACTCGACCTCGAGTAAACTCAAAATGAGGATCACCAAATAAATCATCACCCAAGCTATCGAAACCAACCTACACTCCCCATCAACTACATCATCATCATCACATCTTAACAAAATACGCTCAAAACCTAAACGTAAGGGATGATGATTCCCCCACACTTAGATTCAAGCTCACCTGAAATATACAAAGACGCGACAACAATAATAACCAGCAACGCCAACAAGTTTAACCAACAACACCAACGAGAATCAAAATGCCGACTCACGACACACTAAAGTATCGGCTCTCCCAAACCTCAAAAGATGACCTACTACTACAACAACTAACTTAAAATAGCAAGCCATGGAACAAAGACAAAAAGGGATAAATTCCATGCTTACTCCCAAAAACAATCAACCAAAAGAATGCGAAAGCCAAAATAAATAGATCTTCACAAAACAAAGGATGAATTCACTAACCCAACCCGAAAACGCTTTCAACCTTATGACACCATCTCCGGCAAATGAGTTTTCAAAGTGTATAATTCTCTCTTAATCTCTCATTTTGCCTAGGAGCCCTTTCGGGTTTTCATCCTAGCTTCTCACATTTTTTTTATCTCACCATCTTACCCGCTCAATATAAGCCACTTTTTTTGCATAAGTTGCCCTTTCGGGTTTTCAACCTATCCGGGCCCCCATTTTTGCTCGAGTCGCCCACCCTTGTGGGTTTTCAACTCAGCGGGTTTCATTTCATCACTTTTTTTTTTTATATTCTTTTTCATTTTTTTTTTTTTTTTTCATTTTCATTTTTTCATTTCCATTTTTTTTTTTTTCAAATTGAAAGTAATATACACAACATAGATACATGAGAATGAGAATACCTCCCCCCTACTTAAACTACACATTGTCCTCAATGTGTCGACAATTAGAAGAAAAGTAAACGAAAATGGGGGAGAAAATCGAAAATCGGGTAAATCGAAGATCGAATGCTCAAAACTCATGACCAAACAATCCGTCAAACTCAAATTTCTTAACAACACCAACTCAAATCTCATAAATCAACTCACAAACCTCTCCCTCGAATCACTCAAACAAATGACAAGCTCAAAAGTTTTGAATTTGTGAGATTTGCACCTATCTTAAGAGATCGAAAAGATACATTAACAATCTCAATCCTCTAGTGTACCAACTCCTAGCTATTGAAGTCCTCCCAACGGATTTTCTTTTGTGGATTTTGGTTCCAAGTGAATTAAGATTGGTTGTGGATCTTTTTAGTGGGTGGGTGGTGGGTGAAAGAAAATTTGTTGTGGTGGTGGAAATTTGATGAAAAATAAAGGGAAAGAAAGAAAATAAAGGGGTCTCGGGTTGCCTCCCGAGAAGCGCTGTTGTTTAAAGTCGTGAGCTCGACTTAATACCTTAAGCTTAATCATTGGGTTGTGCTCCATGTGTGACAATGGTGGTTCCATGTCAATCTCCACTTCAAGTACCTGCAAAATTGATTGAGAAGAACTCTTGCAATGCATCGTTAATACCTAGCTTACTACAACATGGTTGAGCATATAACATCTGATTATATCCCAAACCTAGCATTAAGGCAACAACAAACATCAACTAGTAGTACTCCTAGCTAACCCAAGTCATGACCATTAATATAAATGTTTAAAGCTAGACAATAACCAAGATATAAAGTATGAGTCAATCAACCTTTCCCAAGAGAGTTTAAGCAACAAGTTCCATGCTTCTTGTCCAAAATACAAAAGTGAAATACATAGAGCTCAATGGAAGATGAAAACTAGAAACTAAAACAAAAAGGGAATTCTTTATATGAGTGGCCAACCAAAAACAAAGAGCACAAGCAATACCATCCAAAAATCACTCTAAATAAAAACAAGTAACACCGTTTCCCCGGCAACGGCGCCAAAATTTGGCGGGCGCGGATGTGTCGTCGTGCACCGCGCCCGGCCAAAGATAAAATTTCTCCTACTCTCTTTTACAATAAACAAGTATAATGGAAGTAGGGGTCGTATCCACAGGGAAACAGGGACGAGTTTAGTACTTAGCGTGATTCGAAACCTAGATTAAGCTAAGGGCCGAGAAACCTAATAATAATAACAAAGGGGGGTTTCAAGTAGATTATAACTAAACTACAACTAACTAACATATAAACAAGATGAGAAATCAATATGGAAAGATCTTGAATCCGATTAACATACACTTCAATTCATTATCGATCCTTGAACCTCGACTCTAATTAATTCCATTATTATCTATTGTTGAGAATTAATCTCGCGTTCTCCTTATTCTTAGTTGAATAGCACGATCAGCGTGACTATAAAACCCTAACTAAAGGATAACCTAGTCCGATCGCGTCTAAGTTCAATCCGATAGCAGCAATAAACACAGAGAACCAACGGACACCGCTAACGTCATACAAGCGATAAACGTTCAACGGTTGATTCAATTTCCCCAAGAAATAACCAAGACGATCTGCATCTAAGTTACTCCCTAGTTTGCTACCAATTGATAAAAGAATAAAACAATCGGGTTCTATTCTTAAATCTAGCATTAGATTAATTACACAATCAAACTAGTAACGTTCCTAGCATAATTATGCAAAAACCATAGAAAGCAATCATAGAAATTAAACCATAATCAAAGAAACTAAAGAGAGAGGAAAGATCTCACAATAATGCTTGAAGCTCCATATTAATCTCGTTCAAGAACGGTTCAAGCTACAATCGGCATAGCATAAGCCAATCCCATAATTGAAATCTACAAAAACTAAATTAGAAAATAAAAACTAAAAAGAGAAGACAACAAGAGAAGAGTGGAGTTTTGGAAACTCCCTCTCCTTGTGGTCGCTGCCCCCTAGGTCTAAAAACAAAGTTTAGTATTTATACTAAGGCTCAAAAGTCGGCCGACATTTAGACCGACCTAGGGGTCGCGAGGTGCGATACAGGTCGCACCGTGCGATGAGCTCTTGCCTTCGCAACGATGAAGAGCCGGGCCAAAACCACGCGGGTCGCACCGTGCGAGGATTCTCGCGAGGTGCGAGAATCGAGTCGCGAGGTGCGAGCATTGTCGCGAGTCGCGAGCCTGGGCGATGGGCATGTGTGCTGGCTTTGCGAGCGCCTGGCTGTGCGGAGCTGCTTGGAGCTGGGCGAGCGATGGGCCGCGGTGAGCCGGGCGTGCGATGGCGGGGAGCTGGGCGGCGATGGGCGCGCATGGCTTGCTGGCAGTGCTGGCTTGGCGATGATGCTTCGAGCTTGGCTTGGCGAGCTTGTGGCTTGTGATGCTCGGCTCAAATGCATTTCACCTTGGAAGCTCGGAATGCATGACATTAACACAACTTATATCGCAAAACTCCGAACTTCCGCTAAGGATGATTTATATGCAAACCTTAACAATTACGAACAAATCCCTTAGCAATGTGCACCTAAAATACCACAAGAACATCGTATAACTTGAGCGCATCACAGCGTTATTGCTGCTGCCCCTCCTCCTTCGGCCGAGTCACCAGCCGCCTCTTCTTCTCATCTTGGTCGTGGTCAACGTACCAAGCGCTCCTCGGTATTGCTGTGTGATTTTGTAACCAATAATGTCCAAAAATTAAGTCCATCTCCCAGTCATCTGCTTCCTCCAGTTCTTCAGGTACTGCTTATCCTATAGCTCATTTTGTCAATTGTGATAAGTTTTCAGTGCGCCACAGTGGGTTTCTTGCTGCTGTGCTTGCAGGAATTGAGCCTCGCTCTTTCAACGAAGCTATGACTGATGCTGGTTGGCGTGAGGCTATGCAAAAAGAAATTTGTGCTATGGAGGACAATGGCACTTGGGTTATGGAGTCCTTGCCCGCTGGCAAGAAGACTCTTGGTTGCAAATGGGTCTATAAAATAAAATATCACTCTGATGGCATTGTTGAACGTCTCAAAGCTCGCCTGGTCATTCTAGGCAATCATCAGCCAGAAGGTATTGATTATAACGAGACGTTTTCCCCCGTTGCTAAAATGGTCACTGTTCGGACTTTCCTCTTTGTTCTTTCTTGCTAAAAATTGGGAATTGCATCAAATGGATGTCCACAACGCCTTTCTTCATGGTGATCTAGATGAGGAAGTCTACATGAAATTGCCTCCTAGTTTTTCTCCTACTCATCCTAGGTTGGTGTGTCGTCTGAAGAAATCTTTATATGGTCTTCGTGAGGCCCCTCGTTGTTGGTTTGCTAAGTTAGCTGCTTCCTTGAAGGCTTATGGTTTCCTTCAATCCTATTCAGACTACTCTCTCTTTACTCTGCATCAGGGCGATGTCCAACTGAACGTCCTGGTCTATGTTGATGATTTGATCATTTCGGGTAATAATTCTTGACTCTTGCCTCTTTTAAACGAGTATTTGAACACTTATTTTCATATGAAGGATTTGGGTATTCTCAAATACTTTCTCGGTATTGAGGTTGCTCGGAGTATTGATGGTATCTTCCTTTGTCAACGGAAGTATACACTTGATATTATTGCTGAATCTGGGTTCTTGGGTGCCAAGCCCACTGGCTTCCCCATTGAACAAAACCATACTTTGGCTCTTGCTCAGGGTGCTTTCTTACATGATCCTAAGTCCTACCACCGTCTCATCGGTCGTCTCATCAACCTCTCCTTCACCCGCTTGGGACTTGGCTTACACGGTTCATATTCTCGCTCAGTTTATGCAGGCACCTCGCCAAGAGGATGCTGCTCTCCGTGTTGTTCGATACCTCAAAGGGTCCCCAGGCCAAGGTATTCTTCTTAGTTCAGCTTGTGATCTCACTCTTATTGGTTGGTGTGATTCGGATTGGGCGAGTTGTCCGCTCACTCGTCGCTCTCTGACTGGTTGGTTAGTGTTTCTTGGTGGCTCTCCCATCTCTTGGAAGACCAAGAAACAACATACCGTTTCCCACTCCTCCGCCGAGGCAGAGTACCGTTCTATGGCCGCTGTCACTGCCGAACTTAAGTGGCTCAAAGCCCTTCTTCTTAGTCTTGGTATCTCCCATCCTCGTGCTATGATGCTGTTTTGTGATAGCAAATCCGCCTTACACATTGACCAAAACCCAGTCTTCCATGAACGGACTAAACATATTGAAGTTGATTGTCACTATGTGCGTGATGCACTCTAGGATGGGCTTATTGCTACATCTCATGTCTCCACGGATGATCAATTGGCCGATATATTTACCAAAGCCTTGGGTAAACGAAAGTTCCTGTATTTCCTTCGCAAGTTGGGCGTTCATGATCCACACGCTCCAACTTGAAGGGGGGGTGTTGGGTAATCCCTTGTGTTGTATATTATATTTGTTCTAGGCCTATTTTCCCTTTCTTGGGCTTGTTGTATAGCTTGGGCTTCTCCCTTCCTTGGGTTGACTTATAGGCTGTATATATACTCTTGTTGTCAGAATACAAAGTCAAGGAAACTTCTTCTCACAATTATTGGCAGCAAGGATCAGAATCGTTGAAGGAAATGAGAAAGATGTGTAAGAATGAGTATATCTTGTCACCCTTGAAAACGATGATCTTTTGCTAATTGTGAGGCACTACCTATGGGAGGAATGGAAGTCCGAAAACATTCCTCCTTATAACACAGTACACTTTGATGTGTTTAGAGTTGTATATCCATGGAGGCTTGAGAGTGTGAGCAACCTCGCGGATCAAGCCATTTTCATTGGTTGGAATCAATCCTTCTGTGTTAAGGCGGGTGAATCCCCTGGATTTAGGCCCAACTCTATCTATTTTACAGATGATCTTTGTTCTTGTAAGGAGAAGCATTGGGGCCATGATAACGGCATATTTAGCATGACCGACGGTGTTATTAGCCCTTGCTATCCTTACCATGATGAAGAAGAAGAGAAGGAGGTTCCAATCACCACACGACTCTTTTGGGTTGCCCCAGTTTCATCAACACTTTTGCGCATTGCTGCAAAAACTGCCCTGTCTCGAGAATCCTGCATCCAGGGCTAAGTATAATTGCATTACATATTTTTAGATTATAAATTACTGTGTACTAGCTAGTAGCTACTATATAGAGATAATACTATCCTAATTATATTGTCTTGTTATTAGTTTAATTAATATTATGAGATTTTTTTTCCTGTAATTTAAGTTGTCATCTTTGAAACCAAAATTTACACATTCATGGGCACATCATACAAATTTTAAGGGTTTACTATAAGTTATATTGGACACAAGAGTTGGAGCCTAATTGATCTCACCAAATCTAGCACATAATTTTTGTAGGAATGAAATGAGCGGAATGACGTAGTGATGCACAGCTAAATCACCAACGCTAGATGAATAAGCAAATTTAGCTCGCATACAGTGTACATGGCTTCTGGTGAGCAGTAAGTTGCAGCACGTAAAAGATGTACGTATGATATCATATCAGATTGTGCATCACATAAACCATAAAATCGTACTTTTGGCCCGGGCGATGCCTCGGGTCAGTTACAAAAAACAAATACTTTTCGTATTTTTTTTGTGGGAGAAAATATGAGTGTTTCAGAGGAGAGAGAAAGAATAAGAAATTGATGGGTTTTATGCTCACAAACAACAGTATCAAACAACATAATGATACTGTCATATACTGCAACTTTCATTCCCCCTTCTTTTGTTCTTTTTGTTTTACATGTAGAC
This sequence comes from Beta lomatogona, assembly GCA_947646795.1. Taxonomy (NCBI): domain Eukaryota; kingdom Viridiplantae; phylum Streptophyta; class Magnoliopsida; order Caryophyllales; family Amaranthaceae; genus Beta; species Beta lomatogona. The sequence goes on from CANSNZ010001115.1 coordinate 1,927,063, forward strand.
CATATACTTATCACATGTTCACATAGTCTACTTGTAATTGTGATGCTGACGATGGCTCACGTTTTCAATTTTTTTTGTTGGATCAAAAATCACATAGTACATGTAAATATGTAATGCATGCTTCATTTATCACCACCTGATGTGTCACGTCTGCACCACTTTTCAACTTTTTTCCTTCTTTTTCTTTTTTATTTATTTATTTATACATACATAAACATATATATGTATCTTGACTTCTCCTTTTTATTTTTAGGAACAATAATAGCATGGTGTGATTTGAATCCGCCAAGACATCTGCTGAAGACCACATGGAGATTGCTAATGCAAATAATGGACATAAAACACAATTTCGTGCATTTCGCCCCATGATTGGACCTTTTGCGAAGCATTGGCCGATATCACAAGTACCACTCCCGGCTTGAAGCGTTGGTGGAAGGACATCCGTGAAGGCAACTCATCCGCACAAAGATCATCCAAACCGATTCTTCTCGCCTCCCATCACCGAGCATGCACTGAGACCAAACCACTAGACACACTTCATGCACGCCTTTCCCGAAAAGAAGCTAGGTGGAGCTCTAACATGCGTTTCGGAGTTGAATTCAAATACATTCCTTACTATTGGGATGGTTAGAGGACATCTTGCGCCAATTCAGAAACACTCTTTCTCACATCCACCCGCTCAATGCTGTGTATGCTTCCATGTTCGTCTACAAGTGCAATAGTTCAGTGATGCAGACTTTTTGCGAATCATGGTGCCTAAAGACGAACACCTTGCTTCTTTCTGAAGGAGAGATGTCTATTAGTTTGTGGGATGTTCATGTGCTTGGTGGTTTGCCCATTTCTGGTCTTCTATATGATGAGGTGATCCCTGCAGTAGAAGAATTCAAAGTAGAACTTGATCTACGTCTCCCCCACAGTTGCATATACTTGCTTGAAGCTTTTCGCCGCTTAATGACAAAATCTAATAGGTCAAGTGTTACTTTTGAAGAATGGTGTCGTTTTTGGTTTTGCGACTCTTCCAAGTATTCCACAACACCTACAAGCGCAGAAAGAGAGGCGAATTATCCCGTATATGACAAGGATTTTTTTAACACTTGGGAACCCTCGGCCATGGAGTGACATTACTCATGGAGCGCTTCTTGACTTGGACATTCCCGAAGCTTATCGCCACGAAACCTACCTTGCGGCCTTTCTCTCATGCTTTGGATTTGTGCTTTTCCCCTCCCTTTGAAAAATGAGGGTCATATTCGCCTTGGTGTCTTCAAACCTGCATCATACCTTGCAAGTGGTCGCGAGATTTCCTTAGCTGTTCCTGTCCTTGCAAGCATTTACAGAGGCCTGAACGAGCTTTCTACTTCCTCTTCACCAGGTAAATATCATGGGTTATTTCCCGCGCACTATGTATATGGCTGGATAGCCAGCTACTTTAAGAGCCACCGCTCTACTGCACATGTTTCCGGTGGTGCCCGTATGATTACCTTTCACGGCCCCGAGGCTGCCCTGTCTTTCCATAGCTCAGAAGCGAGATCTCTCATCCGTTCTAGCAAGGTAATTGATTGGCGTGTTACTTTTGTGAGCACAGGAAGGGATGAAGATTTTACCGATGATAACATGCAATCTCCTCAGACTAGTGGTTTGTTCCTTAGTATGAGATCCAGCTTTGTAACATTGAGGCATGATGACTGCTATGTGATTGAGTCTATAGCCCTCATAGGTTTAACCGCCAATTTGTTTTTTACCAAGATATGCCTGGTGAGTTGGATCCGCAAAAACAGGCCACAGAAGGGCGCTTGTTTAACTTGTTCAACTCGAGCATTCGCCTATCTAAGCTCAGACTACTCCTGCTTTTGTGTCTTGGTGGAAATCAATCTATTCTCTAACTTTTTCCTTGCGCTCTTCAAATTCTCCTGACGTCTCTAGGACTCATGGCCAGAGTAAATCTAGAAAAAGAAAGTTGAATGGCTCCACTAGTTCGCCAAAGGAGAAAGCTGTTAGGATTCCTGTTGAGCCTGACGAGAAGCGTAAGCTTAAGGTCAAGTTTGCAAATAATTTTGTTCCTCCCCTTCCAAAAGAAGTCGTTGCGAAAGGTGGAAAAGATTATAGTGGGAGTGCTCCAAGTGGCAGTGGTAACCATGGGTTGTGTTCAACCAAATGTATCGCCGAGAAATTAGTTTTTGATGACATCTTTGGCAGCGGCTATGATGAAGAATCAGATCATGAGGAAACACAAGTAAGTTACTTAATGTTCTACCTCATTCTCCTGTTTTATTTTATTTTATTTTATATTCTTTTCATCTTACCTCCTCTTTGTTTTTTTTTTTTATTTAGGGTGGCCAAGCTGAAATGGATATTGCTGAGGAGCTACGAGCATGCAACAATACATTTGCTTCCCCGGATCAAGAATTGATTGATGCCTCAAAGGATCCTGTTATAATCCAAGCTGCAGCATGCATTTTGACTCGGGAGTCCAACAACATTACTGATGTGCCTCCTGTTTCTGTTAATACACCCTCCTTGAATGTTCGAAGTATGATATCACAAGCTGAGCGACATGTCGCGAGCTATATGGTCGAGTCAATTGGGAAGAAGCTATTGGAAACTCCTTTGGATGAAATCCATGACTTAAAGCAGGAATGTGGAGAAATTTTCCAATACATTATGGATAGAGGAATTGACATATCCAGCTTACGAAGCCTTGTTGAGAAGTACCTAGAGTGTAGCTTGAAATTACATTCTCAACAGAAGAGGCATGCAGAGAAACCTGCTTTAAGCGTGCTTGAGGAGCAACTTTTAACAGCAGAATCATGCTTGAGTAGTGCTGTGAGTCTTCACCGACAGGAAGAAGAGCGAGTCTAAACACTTGAAGGAGAGATGAAAGATATCCACCAAAAGCAGATGGACATCCACCAAAAGCAAACTCGACTGAAGCAAGAACTCGCAGAGCTAACCGATAGGGAGAACAAGCTTGTGACAGTCATTGCAGATTCGAAGCACCTTCTTAAGGAGCACACAACAACAGTGAAAGATTTGACTAAATCTCATACTCCTCTTGAGGCAAATGTTGCTGATGTCAAGCAAGTGAAGACTGAATTATCAACAGCAAAGAAGAGTTTTGAGGAGGTCCATGAGGCATTGAAGACCTTACAATGGGAGCCATAGCTTTTTTATCCTCTTTGCTCTTTTTTTTTTTTTTGGTTTTAGAGACTATTGAGGTGTCTTAGTTTGTTATTGCATTTTTTTGAAATAAATATAACACAATCTATTTTGTTTGCAATAAAGAATATTTGCACATTTGATTTTTTTTTCATAAGACAAATGCCTCAATTTTTATTTTATTTATTTTTAAGCCGTTCACAGTTTATACTCTTGTGGGCTAGGAGTATTACAATGAATGATTTTTTTTGGTGGGGCTGGACTTGAAGCATAGATGACTGCTTCAAGCTGCCTACGTACCTGTGAAGCAAAGGAATTCACTCCATAAGATCAAGCCAACGTAGTTCAATCGAACATTTTTTATTTTTATTTTTTTTGTTTTTATTATTATTATTACATGAATATGCAGTTTATCCTCTTTCTTAGGAGTTTACATTGTGAAAGATTTCAAGGATAGTAACGCTTCAAGAACTTCCCGTTGATTGGACCTATACGCAATCCGTCAGCATCAACAATCTTATAAGCTCCATTTGTGTATACTTCCTGGACAACATACGGGCCATCCCATTTTCAGTCGAATTTGCTTCCTGTCTTGCGAGAGACAATGATGGGTCTCTTCACTGCAAGAAACATATCCCCGACTTGAAAAGAATGGACTCGTACCTTCTTATTAAATGCACGTGTTAGGCGGGCTTGGTAGCACTCCAACTTTTGTTGTGCTTCAAGTCTTTTTTCATCAAGTGCTTCTAATTCCGCCAGTCGAATCTTAGCATTTTTCTTCCGTCGTAAGATCCTCTTGAATGGCTATTCTCAATGATGGGACTTGTATCTCCAATGGCAACACAGACTGTACACCATATACAAGTGCATAGGGCGTTGATTGAGTTGGTGTTTTGTACGTAGTACGATATGTCCATAATGCTTCACCAAGTTTCTCATGCCAATCTCGCTTGTGCTTGGATACAACCTTACTGAGCAAAGTGCAAAGTGTTTTGTTGAAAGCTTCAGCCAACCCATTAGCAGGAGCGTTATACATCGAGGACTTACGTTGTGCAAATTTGAACTTCTCACAGAGACTTGTCATTAATCTGTTGCAAAATGGCGTGCCATTGTCTGTGATTATATAACGAGGTACACCATAGCGATATATGATGTAATTTCGAATAAAATAAACTACATTTTCCTTCTTAACTTCTCGAAGAGCAACTGCTTTCTCCCACTTGGAGAAATAGTCCGTGCCTGCGAGGATGTATGCATGGCCGGTTGAGGACTTTGGCGTGATTGGACCAACAACATCGAGTCCCCAAGCTTCAAATGGCCAAGATGTCACAGTAGGATGCAACGGCTCCGGAGGCTGGTGAATGAAATTGGAATGATACTGACAGGCTTCACATCTTTTTGCAAACTACATGGAATCTTAAACCATGGTTGGCCAATAATACCCGATCTTTCGATCCGATCTTGAAGTTTTGGACCAGTTTGATGGGCACCACAAACTCCTGAATGAGCCTCTTCTAGTGTTTTGACAGCTTCTTCATCTCCAAGGCACCGCAACCAGGTTCCAAGGAATGAACGCCTATAGAGTGTTCCTTTGTAATAGATGAAGCGTGGAGCTCGCCGTCGAACTTCTGTCTTGTGCTTCGAATCATTTGGCAACTTTTCATGTTCGAGATAATCTATGAGTGGTTGACGCCTAATCATTGGTGTTTATTTCATAACCGAGACTGCATTGGCACCTTCTTCTATTTCATCTTCAAGAGGTGTAACCACCCATCGATTGCAGACTGGGACTGACATGCTTTGTTCTTCCCCCAGTGCCAATGTGGCTGCAAGATTGGCAAGTAGGTCAGCCATCTTATTGGCACTTCTTGGACCATGCTGTAATTTGATGCTGTCAAATGTCTTCAACAACTTTGAAGCATGTTTGTGGTATGGTATCAAATCCTCTTTCTTTACATCATAGTCATTAAGCAGTTGATGTATCATTAGTTTGGAATCTTCATACACATCAAGGTCATGGACCTCCATTTCCTTAGCCATTTGAATCCCAAAAATAAGCGTCTGGTATTCAGCGACATTATTGGAACATAGCTGGGTGAGAACAAAGGAGTATGTGAGGATATATTTTTCAGGTGAAATAAGAATTACACCAGCCCTAACACCATCTTGTCGTGCAGCTCCATCGAAGTACATCTCCCATGGCGGCAAGATGTCGATATAGAAGACTTCTTCCCCAGGTAGATCGTCTAAGAGTGCCCAATCTGACGAGGTTGGATGGTCTGCCAAGAAATCCGCCAAAGCTTGTCCCTTGATTGCCTTATGAGAGACGTATACAATGTCATGTTGACTTATGAGAATTGCCCACTTCGCGATTCGTCCGGACAACACTGGCCTTGACAAGATGTACTTGATGGGATCTGCTTTGGAAATCACCCGCACAGTGTGTGCTTGCATGTAGTGCTTCAATTTTTGAATGGCGAAGATTAAAGCCAAACACATCTTGTCAATGGGAGAATAATTCAATTCTGCACCAACTAGTGTTCGACTAAGGTAGTATAAAGATTTCTCTTTACCTTCATTGTTTTCTTGTGCACATAATGTCCCCCAATGATCTTTCTTGAGCTGCGATGTAGAGAATGAAGGCTTCCCTGGAATTGGTGCCCCCAAGACTGGAGGTATAGATAAGTATTTTTTGATACTTTCAAAGGCCTTGTGACATGACTCGTCCCATTTGAATGGAGCACCTTTCTTCATAAGATGATTGAAGGGATGGCATCGCCCAACCAGGTTTGAGATGAAGCGTCGAATGTAGGCTAGTCTCCATTGGAGTCCGCGCAATTCTTTGAGATTTTTTGGAGGTGGCATGTCTTGGATCGCCCTGATCTTGGATTGTTCGATCTCAATTACTCTATGTCTCACCAAATGCACATTTCATAGGGTTCATCTTCAACTGATACCTACGAATTTCTCAAACACATCGCGCAAGTGAAGCAAATGATCACCTTTCTTCTTGGATTTAACAACAAGATCGTCGACATAACACTCAATCGTCTTGTGCATCATGTCTTCAAAAATCTTTTGCATTGCATGCTGATAAGTGGCTCCAGCATTTTTCAAGCCGAAGGGCATCACCTTATAGCAAAATATGCCTTTGGGTGTGCGAAAAGTTGTTGCTTCTTGATCTTCCGGCGCCATCGGAAATCGATTATATCTGCGCAAAGGCAATCCATGAAAGACAAGGCTTCATGACCGGTTGTGGCATCAATCATTATTTCGGTGATCGGCCACGGGAAATCATCCTTGGGACAAGCATCATTGAGGTCCCTGAAGTCCACACACACACGCAATTGGCCATTTTTCTTTCTTACAGGGACGATATTTGCAATCCATGTAGGATATTTGACTTCACGAATGAAACCTGCATCAATGAGTTTATTAACTTCATTTTCAACTTCATGTATCGATTCAGGTCGAAAGCGTCGTTGAGGCTGCTTTTTTGATGAAACTCCTTTCTTTATGGCTAGACGGTGTACTGCCACACTTGGATCTAACCCGGGCATCTCGCTATAGCTCCATGCGAAGACACCCTTATACTCCATGAGTAGCTCAAGGTACACCTTCTCTTCTTCGGGGAGTGAGCAATGCACTGACAAAAATTGGTCGTGGCTCATCTGGAGTTCCAAGACTGAACTCTTTTAGATCATCCACTGTAGACTGACCTCCATCTTCAAGTGTTTTCGGAGCTTCAGCCGTTTCTACTTCTTCATCCTGACTCCCGGCTTCACAAACCGTGACATGATTGCAAGAGGCTGCCTCATCTAACTCTTCATTCTAGACAATAGAGGGCTTTTGATTTGTGAGAACTACAGTATAGCCTCGCACAGTAAGAGACTTTCCCGCCTTTACTTCCAAAGTTGAGAAACGCTTCATTCGAGATGGTATGGTACTTCTGACCTCCTTCTCCAAATTGAATTCATCTTCCAATTTTATTGCTTCCTTCCGTCGCCATTGTTGTTTAGGATTAACTTTGCTTCTTCTAATCCGACTGAAGACAGTTTTCTTGCACTGTGTGTCTTTTCCCAGTCTGTTGAAGACGCTCCTTTTAGATGAACATGGTGCTGCATCTTTGCATCGTCCACCTATTCGTTGAAAGATCGGATTTGATGACGGAGAATTTCCTCGACCTTCTGGCCTGTCAAACACCGAGGATTGTGGTTGAATCGAAGCAGGGTCGATCCTGTCAAAGACAGATTCCATCCTGACTGGCAAAGTATGTTCCCCTTCACTTTTCTCCAACTCTTCAACTGCAATGTACTGTGTTGCTTGTATTGGTTTTCGCCGTGCTGTTATTCTAACTGGCTTAGATTCCGTGAATCCTAGACCAACTTTCTTCACAAAAACACGCTCTCCTTGCTGCTGGATGTTTTGTTGAGTCTCGTTGAGGCCATAAGCTTTAGCTTCTATGACCTTTCCCATAGGCTCTGGATTAGAAAAATTGTACCCAGAGTTCTCCATAAGCTTATAAGCAACTGGGTCAAAGCATTCTCTTCTCGAACTTGGCATTTTTGACGACTTCTCGAACCCTGGAAGTGGCATGCTGCTTATTTTTGAGTCATTTATCTTTTGCATTGGTAAAGTCACTCTTTCAGCCATAGCTTGTCTACTTTCACCTTGCTTTAATGTAGCTTTCATTTTTTCTTCATCGCCCCCACATTGTGCAAAAGGAGATTGACCTTTCTTACGCCTGGACATTGGAATGTAATGTAGCACACGCTTGTTGAGCTAGACTTGGTTTCAGCTTCTTTCAAAGAGACCTTCTCATCCTTGTTTTCATCGATCTCTATGATCTCTCGCTACGCAAGTTTCTTTGAACGAGCATCCTCCTTGACTCGCTCTTGTTTGACAATGACACTCTTTCCTGTAGATGCAATCTCTATCGATATAGAACTTCGCATCGGCAAAATGTGCCTCGGCTTCGGAGAATGGGTTCACATCTGCACTTACCTTCTTTCGTCATTTCTATAGTATTTGAGGCATTGATGTAAAGTTGATGCTACAACACCAATTTCATGCATCCAGGGCCGCCCTAGCAACAAGTTATATGATGTCTTCGAGTCAATAATATGGAAGGTTGTGGTCGCCATCATCTCCCCTATAGACAAATTAACTCTGATCATACCAATGGCTCGTTGACCTCCTAAATTGAATCCTTATATCATTAGGCGACTTTCAGACAAATCCTCCATGGTGATCTTCAACTTCTCCATAGTAGCCTTAGGCATTATATTGACCGCAGACCCTCCATCTATAAGAATGTGGTTGATCCTTTGTTTTCGAATATACCCACAAACAAAGAGAGGTTTGTTATGGGGTTTTGACCCCAACATAAGATCAGCATCTGTGAATGCTAAGGCTGCGCTACATGCTACACATGGATCATGATGGTTGTCATTAATAGGATTTTCCACGGCGCGTGCAAGAGCAAATCGCATTTCTTTTGGGAGGGAAAGAGCTTGTCACCATCCCATGCGAGAGGGGACTGTTTCCAGCAATGCAAGTATTTTGGCATCTATCACAGGGTCCTTCTCATGATTGAGACCTTCCTTGGAAATATGACCTTGTTCACCTTGCTCCTTTTCTTCTTCCACCACATCACAGGTCACCATATTGACTGAGACTTCGCCGAAGTATTCTTGAGGGAAGAATTCGTCCAAGGTGACGGGCATTCGCGCTTCCTGTTCAAGAAGATCAATAGGTAAGACACCATGTTTGCTAACTAGTTTTGTCGTCTTCTTCTTCGCCTTAGAGTGTTGGGGTTGTTTCCTTCTTTGTTGCCTTTTTCTGTGTCGAGGAGGTTGCGACTTTGGTATCACCTTCTTTTTTGGTTTTCTTCTTGTGACTAAAGTCCAGCCTTCCTCTTCTTCTCTATGAGGTATGGGAACCGAATCTGAATACTCATGATGTGACGTACATGACAAATACACCACTTCCACTATGACTGGCTCCATACTTCCGAACTGAATAAGTCTCATTTGCTTCCTTTGGTCGTTGTAAGAGGAGACCTCCAAAGTAACTGAAGCACGATTTGATTCCGCCATATCATCAAGATCTAGATTAGTCTTCCCGTCATTTGCAAGTTGCATGATCCTGTCCTTCAGCGTAATGCACTTTTCAATAGGATGGCTTACTAAACGGTGATAACGACAATAGTTCAGATCAGATGTTCTCCCTGCCTCTTCTGGTCGTTTGGACTCGGGCAATTCTATGATTTTCTTCTCGAGCAAATCCTCCAACATTCTTGCTAAGTCAGAATCTGGGAATGAATACTTCTTAGCCTGCAGTTCTTTTTAGTGCGAGTCTATCTTTCTTACCATTCTTGGTGAATGACCCTTTCTTTTGTTCATTCTTTGGTTTTGTAGAAATCTTCACAGGAGCAGACGTCGTGGTGACTGAAAAAGACTCCTTTGTAGAGCTCTTGAATGGCTTGTCAGTTTTCTTGAAGTCCTTCTTCTCCTTCTTGTACTCAGAAGAAGTTCCATCACGGTTGGCGATAGTAAGCTCCATATCATGGGCCCGTGTTGCCAATTCATGAAAAGATTTAGGTTTTATACCTTGCAGAATGTACAAGAGATCCCATTTCATACCTTGAATGCACATCTCCACAACGGAAGTTTCTGACAAGCCACTCCAGACTCAGAGCGCGCCATCGGTTGGTGTAATCAACAACAGGCTCGTCCTTCCATTGTTGTGTCTTGGTTAACTCCGTCATGCTTACGATGCAGCGTGTACTGTAAAATTTGTTCATGAATTCCTCCTCCATCTAGTCCCAACTACTGATGGATTCTTGTGAAAGATTCGTGTACCAGTCGAAGGCGATTCCTTTAAGGGAACGAACAAACTGCTTAACCAACAAATCTCCTGTGGTTCCAGTGTTGTTCAAGTCTCCACGAAATGTGCTATATGCTGCTTAGGGTTGCCCTTGCCATCGAATTGTTGAAATTTTGGAGGTTGATAGCTACTTGGCATTTTCATCTTGTCGATCCACTTGGTATACGGCTTTATGTAACGGTGATTGCCATGAGAATCTCCGACCAATTGCATTTTGACAGCACTGGCAATCATATCCTGAATTATTTGAATAGTTAATGAATCACCTTGTGGCTTTTCACCCTTTGAGCTATGTTTGGACCCGCGGCTTCGATCGCTGTCGGCGTCCGAATCACTTTCATTAGGGCGTTTTCCAAGCTTCTTCTGCAAGGTAGCAATGTAGGCATCTTTCTCTTCTCCATCCTTCACCATCCTTTGGATGAGATTCTTCATTTCGATCAATTGTTCTTCGAGTGTTTTGGCTTCATGTACTATAACAATAGCAACATCGGGTTCTGAGGCCTAAATTGCTTTGAACAGATGCAGAATTGAAGGATGAGATGAAGGAGAGGAACTACTGCTACTATCATCATCGTCGGCCATGTTAAATGGTTGGAAGAGGGTTTTGAGGAGAACCCTTCGAATAGAGCATCATCAGATTTCTCATGTGTGAAAGGGCTTGAGTTGAGCATAGGAACTTCATGCGCTTTAAGGAAAAGTGGTGCCATGAATGATTCTGAAGTGAATGAAACGCCTGTCTTAGTGCGTAATTTAGTAGGTATAGATGCCGCACGCAGGTTGGAAGCAGCACTCCTGATAGCAGCTTTCTTCGTACCCCTAGTATGAAAACCAAGGGTTACATCATCAATAAAATCACCAAGAGTCATGGATCTTCGCTGCAATTGATCAGTTTTCTCCACATCAGGATGAAAGATGTTCTTCTTTGGTGCCATTGCTTGGAAAATATTTGAACTTGTGTTTGAAGAAAGAGATGAGTGGTATAGATTGTCCCACCGAGCGTGCCAAAAATTTGTAAACACAAATTTTAGATGTCTGCAAAATAGAATTAAAATATGTGAAACAAACGATAAGTTTTATTAATATAAAAATTTGAGTACAATATCTAATGTATCCACTGATTCGATCTCCAAAAGAATGATTTGGTTTCCTTGAATGAGGGCCTCCGGGCTTGATCTCCTTCAAGTATGATCGTCTAGAATAGAACGGCTTTGATCCTTGTTGTTCTTCTTCTAGGCTGAATGTTTGGGTTTGGATGTGCAGAAGAGAGTCTCTGGAGCAGCTTTCTCTCTCTCTCTCTCTCTTTTTTTAGCCTTCTGTTTTTTCTCCCCTGGTAAATGAAGAGGAGCTCTAGGGTTTCCACTTATCCTGCCTCCTGGGCCTCATGGACATAACTCTATTATGAGTCATGACCCAATAATACATGATTAATTAAAATAGGCCTAATTTAGCAATAAGCCCAAATTAATTAAATTTGATGATCACCCATTAATAAAAGTCAACATTTGACTTTAAGACTTTAAGGGGTCAATTAAATGTATGACATGGCATATAATAAAATTTTTTATGCCTACAATATCAAAGAAACAATGTGCAGTCATAACAATTTGAATTCTAATACCTTTATTGCTTGATACCTTTGCACTTCTGTATATACAACATTGTAGAAATGCTAAATCTATCTGAACAAGAAAAAGTTTACTTCAAAGTTATCATGTCCCAACAATTGCAACGTTCCAGTATTTTCTCAATATTCCCTTAATACAATCTTGAAAAGTCATGCAGAAAAGGGTAAAAACAAATAGGGAACATAACAACAAGAACAACAATACCGAAGCCTTAATTCCAATAGGCAGGCGTCTGCTACATGAGTCAGGATTTATCTTCCAACAACAACCACAACAAAGCCTTAGTTCATAAAACCTAAAAATCAAACTAATTACTTAAAATCAAATTAGCTCGTATCAATCAACTTTAAACCATTATACAACCTAATTTCACTAACAATTATTCATAAAACTATAATTAATTATAGGAAAATTTGTTGAAAATAAGCTAACATTTGGGCCGTCCGCTAATATTAAGCCAACATTTTGATTATCCCAGTTAAAACTAAATTTGTCATCATTAAAACTTTAATTAGGTTATATGACTGTTAACCGGATGAAGTTGGAAAAAAACCCCCCTTGACTTGTTGACTTTTTTTATTATTTTTCCCTCCTCATTTTCTCTCTCTTCTTTTAAATATTTCGTCTTCTCATCTTCTTCCTCTGCAATTCTCTCATTCTCCTTCATCGCATTTGTTGACGCCGAGAAGGATTTAAGCTACATTTGCAACAATCTACATCAGGTACTTTCGTATTACCCTAGTTTATCTTCATTTGCTTTTTCAGATGTAGAATTTAGGGTTTTATGGGTTTTTTTGTGGTTTACATTTGTGGGGGTTTAATTACATGAATGTGTTGTTATTAGGGTTAGAATTGTCGCAATTATGGTCTAAATTACATGGATATTTTGTTATGAGGTTTAAAATTGTGTGAATTATGACTATTGATAGTTGATGATTGTGGGTTCAATTATTTCCTTTTTTTGTTGAATGTCGAGTAAAAATATATGATTTTTCTTGAAAATTTTGTTTTTTTGCCTGAGTGTAAAATTGAATCTTTGCCCTTCTCTTTGTTTAGGGTAACAATGGCTCCCACTATATAGGACAATGTTACTTTGAGGTATTGGCATGGTGGGAAATTTAGGGAGGGTAAGACAGGGGAAACGACATATATTGGTCGGGAAGGGAGGACATTTCAGGTGGCCCCTGATAAGTTATGCTACTGGGAGATAATGGATTTGGGAAAAAAAGCTGGCAATTATAGTACAATTGTAGCTGTGTTCTATCTTATCCCAGGGGTGAATTTGTTAGAAGGTCTAAGAAACATTGTTGGTGATGCTGATGTGTTTGCAATGGGGGAATTAGCTATGAAAAATAGGATTGTGGACTTGTTTGTGTTGCATGAAGAGAATTACACAGCCTTAACACATGGAACACAATCACAACCTTCACAACCAGTTTTGAATGACCCACATCCTACACAAGTAGGGGCCCAACAACATGAAGAGGGGCCCACAAAAACCCAAAAGTTAACACCAAGGAGGGGCCCACTGACAGGCTAAAGTCGTATCACCTTATCAAAAATAACCTAAGGTCCACTAACAAGTAGTCAGGGAAGTCAGGATCGAATCCACAGGGAGAAAGTTATACTATTGTATCTGAATTCTAATATTATACTAACTAAATCAGATGAAGATGGGTGTGTGTGACTAATCTAAGCAAATAACATAACTAATACGAAGGTAAGAATCAATTAATGAAGAACTAGGACTATGGATCACTATGCATACAATTCGGGAAATCAGAGACGAATAATAATCACCCAATAAATCAATTTATCTAGGGCACATGTAATTTCTCTCGAACATTACCTCCCTCAAAGATCACCTAGCCGCTCTCGCATGGTCAAGGATCACTATGCCTAATGATTGAAAGCCTATACAAAATCTCTCCTCTCGAAGCAGATTCAGTATTGCGATAATAGAAATACAAATCAGGCCTAATTCATAAATCTAGCATGAACGATTCAATCACAGGAAGCAATTGAAATATAGGGTAATTATACTAATCTATCAATCCCTCATTGCATACATAGATCCCCACAATCCTAGAAATAAAACTACTCACTCATGCTTGAGAAAACAATAACAAATTCCATATAAAAATCCATACTTTGAACTATTGCAAATAACTAAGAAATTACTCTAATCAATAATAGAGGAAGCAAACAATAATGGAGAAAACAAGGAAGAAGATTACCAAATTAATGAACTATATTAAACTTGCGAATAATCCAAAGGTTTGATCTTGAATCACAATGAAGAGTAGTAAAAAACTAGGGTTCTTGAGGGAAATTATGAGAAATTTAAAGCTAAAAACAAGATCCATAATAAATGTTCTAACTTTTCTATTTATACTAAATGCCCGAAACTCATTAAATGAGCGCGCGGAGGAGCAGCCCGATCGGGCCAAGTCAGCCCGATCAAATCGGGCGCAAAAGCAGCAGCTGTGCCTCAAAACTCGACCCCGCCCGATTCAATCGGGCCGACCCGCCCGATGACATCGGGCGGCACACCAACGCTGGGCAACACATCACCAGAACACGCCCGATGCAATCGGGCCGGACCGCCCGATCGGGCATCTCAGCGTAATAACGACCGGGCGACAGAGCCCGATCGGGCCCGCAACGACTTGTTCCCAATGGCAATGAACGCCCGATCGGGCTTAAGGAGCCCGATGCTTCCTTCCTTGGCTTCAAACGCCAAGGCTTCACTTCTTCTTTTGTCCAAGGCCTCGGAAAGTATTCTCGGGACCCCGTAACTCATCATAAATGCCTTCGAAATTCTCCATTCGATTGTAATGGTCGGATAATAGCGGAAAATAGGGAGATAACTCCCTAAAACCTGCAATCAGACACTAACAGAAAACCACAACTAGATGGAGAGAGTTAGCATAAAATGGCTCCTAAGAGCACCATTGATACACATTTTAGCTCAAATACAGGGGGAAAAACACTATATAAAGCCATAACATCAAACTCCCCCAAGCTAAACCTTTGCTTGTCCTCAAGCAAAGCACAACATGAATAAGAATAGGATTGCTTCACCTCTCAGATAGGAAACTTTAAACTCAATTATTTTCAACTCAAAATTGTTCAAGCAAGCAAAATTCAAGTTCAATTGCTCAGATCACCTGACTACCAATCACTTAAGCAAACTATCAAATGCAGCTGCCCTACATATCATGCAAATCTTGAAAAGGTGCTCACCGAGGTGTCACTCCTCTCAATTTTGTGGCAGGCAAAATATGTGCCCGATCGCTCACCAACCCAACCATAATTGCCCTTCCCACTCACACCCTCATGTGTTTAGAAAGGTATAATATCGCTCATCCTAATCAGGTCGACTCAAATAACAGACTTAATCTTTGACTTTGGCATATTGACTTAGTATTATTCCAATAAACAATCAAACACGTGCTCAAAAGGTCTTTTTCAGGGTTGTAATGGGGCTCGGGTAAATGTACGAAAATTATTTAGGAAATGTGGTGGAAAAGCCAAGAAAGGGGAGCAAAAAACACTAGTAGGACTAGGTGTGGTAGAAACAACTCCCATGGCATCAACAACTTAACCAAGATAATAACCAACTCTTGAAATTTCACGAACCAACCAATAATTGTCATTTTCAACATAATTTCCAACACTTTTGAAAGTTAACGAGTGAAGATCATAGAAATTATTCAGATTTTTCACTATCAATTGGATTTTTTTTTTCTTTTTCTTTCCTTTCTTTGTACAAACAAATCATTATTTCCTAACCACCCTACGGAATCAACCACACAATATGCTATTAACTCAACAAATGCTCCCCCAAGCTAGGCTTGGGACAATAGTCAATGTAAAGGCTCAAGGTGTGTAATGTGGCTTAATATAGATCCAAAAAGAAGTCATTAGGCTCAGCGGGGCTAGGGGGAAAAATTCATTAAACAACTCTGAGGCTTAAAATTAAACAAATGAACGCCTCTATCACAGCTCATGCCTAAAGTTACCAGAACTCAACGAGTACAATGCCAAAACCAAGATAAGAATGCTACGAGGAACTAACACACAAGAATAGATCGGATATAGAGATAAATCCGAGGGCTAGAATAAATCCTCACAATCTAACCAATTCAAGCATGCAGTTAAAATAGGCATTTTATCATCAAATCACTCAAGATCAAGGCAATTATAGATCACATCACAACATCCCAATCACAAATGCCCAACTATTCAGTATAATGAGTTAAATCATTTTTTTTTTCAAAGCAAAGTTCGGGGCACAGGGAAGCAATCAACCTATTCGTATTCAACTCGTATTTTTGTGTTTTTTTTTCAGCAATATTTCATTTTTTTTTGTGATTTTTCATTTTTTCAGAGCAATTAAACTAACTTAAATAACCTAAAAAACAATAGAAACAAAACTAATACTTACATAAGTTCTCCCCCAAGCTGAACGTGGCAATGGCCTCATTGCAACAAGGGAAAGGAACGCATGGATATCAGGCATCCATAGAAATGTCCTCACCATCATCATCCGCATCTCCATCATCCTCACCTCCATCATCCTCACCGCCATCATCCTCACCTCCGCCACCCCTACTACTGGACCCTGGCTGGCTGTAATTCGGGTTCCAAGTGTACCAAGACGGGTGAGCATCTGTTTCTGCAATTGTATGCAGTCTGCAGTAGTCATCATACAGGGGATACAGAGCTAGGTGTTGATCATTGGCCAATGTATCAACACGCTGGCTAAGGCTCTGGAGAAGGACAGAGTTGGCATCAACCTGCTGACCGATGCTCTGAATGGCGGTAGAGTTGGCAGTGATACCAGGCTCCATCCGCTGGAGCATGCTCATCATTCCCTGAAAATCAAAAGAAGGAGGGGGAGCAGCAGAATATGGGGGAGGGGGAGCATCAGAAGTAGAGGCAATATCAGCAGGATGAGGGGGGCGGCGGTGAAATGTGCGCTGGGGAATCTCGGGGATGGGGGTGGGAAAGTCGGAACCAGCAATGGGAAGGTGGTAATGGGGATGCCCTGGTCGGATTTTTGCTAAGGGACTAGGCAGCTCAATAGAGCGCCTCCCGTTGATGCGCCACTGATATTTATCCCCAGCCCTTTCTAACCAATGGAGGCGATCGAGGAAAGCATAATCCAGGAGGGTGGGTCCTATGGCGGGTTGGTAGCGAGACTCATCAAAACCATGAATTTTCCTAGCAAAAAGGGTCACTAACCCCCCATTTACAATAGCACGAGAGGTCAAGGTACCGTCCGCTCTCCTCTTGGGGTAAGTGGTAGCAATACGCTCCATCTGGAGCGCAACATGATGAGGGATGTTATATTGAAAATGGTCAGGCGTCCCTTTAAGCATGTAGCTGCCAATTAGGTACAGTTCATCCCCCCTTATTAATTGTCCTTCCACCCTCCCAAATAGTGTCTGCGACATAAATCGAACCCAAATTTTTATAGATGGGTTGGTGGATGTATTTGCCCTTGCAGTGTTGTAGGGTGAAGTCATTACCATCACCTGTGATGGCAAAGTACGTGCTACGATGGTGATAGTTAGGGGGGTGCCCAATCTCCCCACCACATTGTACTCGAAGTACCCGTGCAAATTCCGGCAAGGTGAGGTGGAAATCCTGATTGAGCAGTCTAAAGGATACATCTGATACAGGTCCAGTTCGGGGTTTGGTAACCTTAAAGACTGCTATAAAATTCATAGACCAGTACAGGATAGGTATTAACATGGACGGAAAAGAAAGATTCCATGCCGATTATTTTCATGAAATCTTTGAATTCAGAAGCAATACCCAAATTATTTAAAAATTCAATATCAAGGTAATGGGAAGGACTCACCTCGCGCCCTTTTAGCCGCTAAAACCGTTCAGGTTGCTCCGGCGACGAAAAGATGACATCCGGAAAAGTCTCGTCCCGTGGTGGTGGTGGTGGTTGTGCTGGTCCGGTGCCGGATCCGCGACGCCTCCTTGAAGTCATGATGCTTGGAAAATGTAAGATGTTTCACACTCACTCTAATGGGGGATGATGGGAAAGGGGCTTTTCTCTCACTTTAATGTTGGAATGAATGTGGTAGAGGATGGATGAGAGAGATGGAGTGAAAGAAAAATGAAGAGGATGGAGTGGGTAATTGGTAGGGAAGATGAGAGGATTGATTTTTGTGGAGATAGAAGTAGCTTGGATTGGAGGTTGTTAATGGTGGATGGAGAATTTGGGGAAGAAGGTGAGAGAGTGGGTTAGGGCTTGAAGAAGAGAGAGAAAGAGATTGGGAGTGAATGAGGAAAGTGAGTGGGAAATCCGGCTTTAATGAGAATCCGGCACGAAGCCCGATGACGTCGGGCCGTTTTTTTTTTCTTCTTCTTCAGGTGCAGCATTTTTGTTGCGGGCCCGATCGGGCGTCAGTGTTTTGTCGTTCCAGAACCTGACGGTGTACTGCCCGATCGGGCGGCTTATTTTTTTGTTGACGGACGAACGCCCGATCGGGCGCTCTTCTTTTTAATTCCTGTCATGAGTTCTTCGCGGGCCCGATCGGGCGGCTGCCGAAACAGCCACTTTTCGGGATTTTACAATATTTTCCATGGAAAAACGAGCCTCGCTATCATGCGAAAAATCCCTGCACACATATAACCTCAAGGTAATGATTAGTACCCTCTCACTCTCTCACCAAAACTACAAAACTAGAAAAACTAAAAACAAAACTATACTAAAAGAAAGAAAAGGAAAGGGAAAATCAGGTTGCCTCCCGATTAGCGCTGGTTTATGAGGGTCCCGCACGACCATAATGCCGCATCCCTCAAACAGAAGGGGAAGGGGGTTGGAGGTATAATTCCTCCACAGATCCAGCAAGAGCTCCGGTATGATATAGCTTTAGGCGTTGGCCATTAACTTTGAATTTTTCACCTGTTGCATTCATCACCTCAATAGAACCAAACTTGTTAACATTAGTGACAGAAAATGGACCAGACCACCTAGACTTCAACTTACCAGGGAAAAGTTTTAATCTAGAGTTGTACAATAAGACCTTATCACCTATTGAGAACTCTTTACTCAAAAATTTCTTATCGTGCCATCTCTTAGTGCGCTCTTTGTAGAGACGCGAACTATCATAAGCATTCAGCCGGAGTTCATCAAGTTCATTAATCTGCAAAAGGCGTTTTTCTCCTGCTAACTTAGCATCAAAGTTCAGCTCCTTAACAGCCCAAAAAGCCTTGTACTCTAGCTCAACAGGTAAGTGACATGATTTCCCAAAAACTAACCTGTAAGGGGTGGTGCCAATAGGGGTCTTAAAAGCAGTTCTGTAAGCCCATAAGGTGTCATCTAATTTGTCACTCCAATCCTTCCTAGATTTAGCTACCACTTTCTCCAAGATAGTCTTTATCTCACGATTAGACACTTCTACCTGCCCACTTATCTGAGGGTGATAAGCTAGGCCAGTCCTATGGTAGACACCGTACTTCTTAAGCAGAGCCTCGAAAGTGCGTTTGTGAAAATGAGACCCACCATCACTTATGACAATCCTTGGTACCCCAAACCTTGGAAAGATAATATTTTTAAACATTTTCAAGAGTCGTTAGTTGGTGATGCAAGGGCTTCTACCCACTTAGACACATAATCAACAACATGTATAAAATTATTGCCAGATGAAGAGGGAAAGGGTCCCATAAAATCAATACCCTATACATCAAATAGTTCAACTTCCAAAATGGGGGTTTGAGGCATCTCATGTCTTCGGGAAATATTTCCCGTTCGTTGGCATGCATCACAGGACTTAACAAAGGTACTAGCATCATGAAATAAAGTAGGCCAGTAAAAACCATATTGAAGTACCTTAGCAACAATTTTGGAGGGTCCAGCATGGCCTCCACATGGCAGGGAGTGGGAGTGCTTCAGAATGTCATGCACCTCCCATTCTGGAATACATCGCCTATAGATGGTGTCTGCGCAAAGCTTGTACAGTAGAGGGTCGTCCCAAAAATACTTTTTTGCCTCATGGAGGAATTTCTTCCTCTGCTGGTAACTCAGCTCTGGGGAAGTCTGTCCACTCACACAAAAGTTGGCGAAGTCGGCATACCACGGGGTGACAGAAGTGACTGCCAGGAGCTTATCATCAGGAAAGGAATCATCAATGGATAATCCTTCTTCCATATCTTCATACTGCAATCTGGACAAGTGATCAGCCACTACATTTTCTGCTCCCTTTTTATCTCTGATCTCTAAATCGAATTCTTGGAGCAGTAAAATCCACCGAATGAGTCTAGGCTTGGCCTCCTTTTTGGCTAGGAGGTACTTCAATGCAGCATGGTCAGTATAAACAATGACCTTAGACCCCAACAAATAAGTTCTGAACTTGTCCAGTGCATAGACCACAGCTAGAAGCTCTTTCTCAGTTGTGGCATAGCTAACTTGAGCTTCATCTAGGGTCTTACTAGCGTAGTATATCGCATGGAGAATGTTGCCCTTCCTCTGACCAAGCACAGCTCCCACAACATAGTCGCTAGCATCACACATAATCTCAAAAGGAAGGTTCCAATCCGGAGATCGAATGATAGGAGCAGTAATCAAAGCTTGCTTGATCCTGTTGAAAGATACAAGACAGTTATCAGTAAACAGGAACGGGGCATCCTTGAGGAGCAACTGAGTAAGTGGTTTAGCAATTTTAGAGAAATCCTTGATGAAGCGGCGATAAAACCCCGCATGACCAAGGAAACCTCGCACCCCTTTTACATTCACAGGAGGGGGTAATTGCTCAATCACTTGAATTTTTGCTTTATCCACCTGGATGCCTCGTTCAGAGATAATATGACCAAGTACCACTAGATAACAGAAATAAGAATGACAAGCTAGTCTTTCCAACATTTGGTCAATAAAGGGGAGGGGAAAGTGATCCTTCTTGGTGGCAACATTTAATTTCCTATAGTCAATGCACATACGCCACCCAGTTACTACTCTTGTAGCAATTAATTCATTTTTTTTCATTTTTAACAACAGTAGTACCTCCCTTTTTAGGAACCACTTGAACTGGACTCACCCACTTAGAGTCAGCAATGGGGTAGATGATTCCAGCATCAAGCAATTTCATAACCTCTTTCTTAACCACTTCTTGCATATTGGGGTTCAAACGACGTTGGCCTTGTATACTAGAACGATGATCATCCTCTAAGTGAATTCTATGCATGCAGAAGTCAGGGCTTATGCCTTTCAAATCATCAATATTATATCCAATGGCTTGTTTATGTTTTTTCAAAACAGACAAAAGTTGAGACATTTGACCATCATTCAATGAAGCACTAACAATCACAGGACAGTTTGCAGATTCATCCAGAAAAGCATAGCGCAGAGAAGGGGGAAGGGGTTTCAGTTCAGGTTTCTTTACCTCTACCGGTTGAGTATCATATACTAACCGTTCCTTGTCATGAGTGGTAATACCGTCAAGCTCTTCGCATGTAAGAGCCGCTTCCCATTCATCCACTGCAACACTCAAGGGATTACCATCACCTGTAGAAGACGCAAAACAAAGCAAAGCCTCCAGAGGATCCCGCAGAAGGGATTGAGGCATATCATCGTTAACTAGCACATCAATGACATCAATTCTATAACAGGCTTCCTCTAGCATGGGACTTTTTAAGGCATTAGTCAAACTAAAGGTCACCTTGTCATCTCCCACAGTCAAAGTCAATTTACCATTCTTAACATCTATGACAGCTCCAGCAGTATGAAGAAATGGTCTCCCTAAAATAATTGGGATCCGAGTATCCTCTTCCATGTCAAGCACAACAAAATCCACAAGAATAAAAAATTTACCTACTCTCACAGGGACGTCCTCTAGGATACCTAAGGGGTATTTGATGAAACGGTCGACCATTTGAAGAGTAATATTGGTACATTTTAAATCTCCCATGTCAAGCTTTTTGCATACAGTAAGGGGCATGACACTAACACTAGCACCCAAATCACATAAAGCCTTATCGATAAAAATGGTGTCAATGTTACAAGGGATAGAGAAACTCCCCGGGTCTTTCAATTTAGGTGGGGACTGGTTTGGCAAAAGAGCACTACATTCTCCAGTGAAAGCTACAGTCTCAATTTCATTAAAGGCTCTTTTCCTAGTCAGAATTTCTTTCAAAAATTTGGCATATGCAGGAACTTGAGTAATAAGTTCGAAAAAAGGGACAGATTACCGCGAGATGTTTCACTATCTCCAAAAACTTACCGAGCTGATGATGAAGCTTAGTCTTCAATAGTCTATTGGGGAACGGTACCTTGATCACAGGAGTGGGAGGTGAAACTTTTTCAGCTACTGTCTGCTTCTCGGCATTGCTTGCATCCTTAGGAGCTGTAGAATTATCAGGATGCCTTCATCCTTGTCGGAGCTAACCAGATCATCTTTAGGCATCTCTGGACTATCATACTGCGCTCCACTCCTAAGAGTGATGGCATTGGCAGTATCTCTTGGTTGCATAGGTTGCGAAGGTAATGATCCAGGTGGCCTATTAGCAGAAGAACTAGCCAACTGAGCTAGTTGAGTCTCCAACATCTTGTTATGCGTACCCAAGTTTTCCAACTGAGCCTTTGTGTCGGCTTGAAAGGCATTAAAACCTTTCTGCATCTGAAACATCATATTCTTCAGCTCTGTCATGGCTGGATCAGTAGAAGGAGCAGGTGGTTGTGGAGCTTGATTTCTCTGGAAACTAGGAGGAGCTTGTTGTTGAGGTGGATATTGTTGAACCTGATTTTGTGGGACATAAGGTTGTTGAGGTTGAGGATTCAACACATTATTGCTCCGATATGAGAGATTGGGGTGCTTTCTGTAGTCGGGGTTGTAAGTGTTAGAATATGGATTGAACTGGCCCCGAGGTTGGGACTGAAATGCATTAACCGCCTCACAGTTACTCCCGACATTAGAAGATAGAAGCGCAGGGCACTCTTGACAGTTGTGCCCAGGTATCCCACAAGCATCACAAATGGGAGCAATATAATTAGAAGCACTAGCCATCGTATTAACACTCATATGGGAGGAGTCATTACCTAGCTTCAAGGAATCAATCTTTTGGTTTAAAGCAGCTAGTTGCCCGGACAATAAAGAAATGGCCTCGACATCATGTTTCCCTCCCTTCTTCATGGAGGAACGAATGGTAGATGCTTGATTAGAAGCGAGTTTCTCCAGAAGTTCATACCCCTCATCAATGGCTTTATCCATGAAAAATCCACCGGAGGTGCCATCAATTACCCTCCTTGTATCTGCATCAACTCTAGTGTAGAAAATCTGACACAAATACCACTGGTCTAAGCCATGATGAGGACAAAGGCGTTGCAAATCCTTGAACCTCTCCCAAGCTTCATATAATGATTCTCCAGGGTCTTGGGTGAAAGTTACTATGGCATGACGCATATCTGCAGTCTTTTGGTAAGGATACCACTTGATGAGGAAGATTTTGGATAGTTCTGCCCAGGTGGTGATGGTGGAAGGCAGCTTATTATACCAAAATAGAGCCTTGTCGCACAGAGAGAAACCAAATAGGATGAGTTTCATATCATCAGCAGTAACACCAGCTTGTTTCTGAGTAGCACAACATTGTAAAAACCGCTGCAGGTGCTGATTTGGGTCTTCAGATGGTAACCCAGCAAACTGATTATTCTGAACCATATTCAGAACATGAGACTTGATTTCAAAGTTTGTAGCAGCAATGGTAGGCATCCGGACCCCAGTGGGTACATTGTCAGGCGAAGGTTGTGCATAATCTCTGAAGGTTGGTTTAGCTTCGTCACCCATTATAGCAGTAATAGGTGAATATGGTGAAGTAGGTGTCTTTTGGGATGGTGTCCCTGCAGACAACTTCGCTTGCTTAGCTTGCTTTCTGAGTCTACGAGTAGTCTATTCAATCTCCGGATCAAATGGAATGAGATTTGAGGATTTCAATTTCCTGCTCATACACCACAAACACTAAAACAAACGTGAGATGCTCGAAAGAACAGGTGTTCTTTAGAGTAGAGGTTAGTGTAATATTATAATTCAGACAAAATAAAATAAACCGTCTCCCCGGCAACGGCGCCAAAATTTGACAGGCTAAAGTCGTATCACCTTATCAAAAATAACCTAAGGTCCACTAACAAGTAGTCAGGGAAGTCAGGATCGAATCCACAGGGAGAAAGTTATACTATTGTATCTGAATTCTAATATTATACTAACTAAATCAGATGAAGATGGGTGTGTGTGACTAATCTAAGCAAATAACATAACTAATACGAAGGTAAGAATCAATTAATGAAGAACTAGGACTATGGATCACTATGCATACAATTCGGGAAATCAGAGACGAATAATAATCACCCAATAAATCAATTTATCTAGGGCACATGTAATTTCTCTCGAACATTACCTCCCTCAAAGATCACCTAGCCGCTCTCGCATGGTCAAGGATCACTATGCCTAATGATTGAAAGCCTATACGAAATCTCTCCTCTCGAAGCAGATTCAATATTGCGATAATAGAAATACAAATCAGGCCTAATTCATAAATCTAGCATGAACGATTCAATCACAGGAAACAATTGAAATATAGGGTAATTATACTAATCTATCAATCCCTCATTGCATACATAGATCCCCACAATCCTAGAAATAAAACTACTCACTCATGCTTGAGAAAACAATAACAAATTCCATATAAAAATCCATACTTTGAACTATTGCAAATAACTAAGAAATTACTCTAATCAATAATAGAGGAAGCAAACAATAATGGAGAAAACAAGGAAGAAGATTACCAAATTAATGAACTATATTAAACTTGCGAATAATCCAAAGGTTTGATCTTGAATCACAATGAAGTGTAGTAAAAAACTAGGGTTCTTGAGAGAAACTATGAGAAATTTAAAGCTAAAAACAAGATCCATAATAAATGTTCTAACTTTTCTATTTATACTAAATGCCCGAAACTCATTAAATGAGCGCGCGGAGGAGCAGCCCGATCGGGCCAAGTCAGCCCGATCAAATCGGGCGCAAAAGCAGCAGCTGTGCCTCAAAACTCGACCCCGCCCGATGACATCGGGCGGCACACCAACGCTGGGCAACACATCACCAGAACACGCCCGATGCAATCGGGCCGGACCGCCCGATCGGGCATCTCAGCGTAATAACGACCGGGCGACAGAGCCCGATCGGGCCCGCAACGACTTGTTCCCAATGGCAATGAACGCCCGATCGGGCTTAAGGAGCCCGATGCTTCCTTCCTTGGCTTCAAACGCCAAGGCTTCACTTCTTCTTTTGTCCAAGGCCTCGAAAAGTATTCTCGGGACCCCGTAACTCATCATAAATGCCTTCGAACTTCTCCATTCGATTGTAATGGTCGGATAATAGCGGAAAATAGGGAGATAACTCCCTAAAACCTGCAATCAGACACAGAACAGAAAACCACAACTATATGGAGAGAGTTAGCATAAAATGGCTCCTAAGAGCACCATTGATACACATTTTAGCTCAAATACAGGGGGAAAAACACTATATAAAACAATAACATCACCCACCTAAAGAACCTAAGATCCCAAGTAGAAGTAGCCCTAGATTACAACCAGTTGTTTTTTTGGACAACCCACCATCTGCATTTGCCACCTCAAAAAGCAAGAAAGCATCTAATCCACCTAAAGCAACTTCATTAAAAGCATAACCTTCTACCACATCAGCAAAAAATCCATTTTCTCACATCCCCGCTCCTCCTTTGAATTTCACCTCAACCTCAACTACTTTGACCTAACCAACATTTGCTCCCATTATCCCATAACCAATACCCAAGTCTGCTCCCATTATCCCAGATCCAAAACACAAGTCTGCTCCTATAAACCAAACACTTCCCCCAAACACTAGTGATACATTTGTGGATAATTATGAGTGGACTGACCCAAGGCCACCTTCTCCACTGAATTACAATCAACTGTTTACTGATTCAAGTGATGATTCAGAAGATCCACTTTATGGCCCTGGATCTGCTAGGGTGAGTGGAGATGATAATGGAACTGATAATGAAGGCCTAGACACAGATCTTGAACTTGAGGAGGAATTTGTGGTTGAGGAAGATGAAGAGTTACTATATGACTCATATAACAGTGATGAAGAGTATCAAAATGCTATAGAGAGGGTGAGAACAACTACTTCTAGGTTGCTTGACATTGCTGATCAATTACAGAGGGAGGCTGCAGAGGGTACTTTGAATGCACATCAGACTTGTTTGAGGCAGTCTTCTACAACAGAGGAGGGTACAAGGACTGGTTATGATAGTGAGTATTATGATAGTGATGATGACATACACACACCACCAAACAGTGGTGATGAGTGTGAGGGTAGTAGGAGGTCAGGTAGAGGACTGTCAGTGGGCAAAGAAACTAATTTCTCTAGGTTTGAGTAGAAAGTGGGGCAGAGGTTTGCAAGTAGGGATGGCTTTAAGGAAGCTGTGGCCAAGTATGCTGTTATGCAAGGTAGGAATTTGTTTGTGGTGATTAGTAATAAGGCTAAAAGGCATGAGGTAGGACTCTGTTTGTGTTGATGCTGCATTTTTGAAAACCTTCCTAGGTGGTCAGGTACTATCTGCAATGGGAAGGGATGCTAATGAACAGATGTTTCCCATTGCATGGGCAGTGGTGGAAGGGGAGAACAACCTTTCTTGGGAGTAGTTCCTCACTCATTTGCAAGCATGCCTAGATCTAGGAGATGGCACTGGATTAGCAATTGTATCTAATGAACATCAGGTAAGTTTTCTCTCACTTTCATCATCTGCAGTGCTTTAATACATGTCTACATACTAGTAAATTAGACACATGTTGCAAATTACACACATGTTGCTATAGTATATTAAGCTAACTATAATGATTTATCCCAACCTAGTAGTATATACTACATAAGTAATGTAATACAAGCTACAAATTTAGGTCCATGACAATTTTAGGTACAATCTGCATAAATAATGTAATACAAGCAAATTACATACATGCTACATATATATTGTATGCATGCTAATATATGGTTCTATACTTGAAGGCCATCTTGAATGTTGTATCCATTGTGTTGCCTAAGGCAGAGCACATGCACTGTGCTCGTCATGTATTTGCACATTGGCACAAAACCTACAAAGGTGATGAAATGAAGCTTGCATTTTGGAAGATAGACAAAGCTTACAGTGAGGCTGACTATAATGATGCATTGGATGAGTTAAATGAACTTAATCCAGATGCTGCAGTTGCATTTAATGCCTATAAGCCATCTTGTTTCTATAGAGCCTTCATGGACCCATCCATCAAATCTGATGCCATAACAAATAACATGGCAGAGACCTTTAACGGTTATATAATCAATGCTAGAACCAAGCATTTGATCTATATGTTGGAGGATATTAGAGTGGCACTAATGCAAAGGCTATGTATCAAAAGACAACAAATGGAGAAGCAAACTAGTGTTCTATGCCCTAGGATACAAGCTATGCTTGAGAAAGAAAAATCAAAGGCAGCTTCATGTGAAGTGATGCCATCAGCAGAGAACATTTTTAATATTAGGTATTACTTGGATCAACTAAATGTGGACTTAGGTAATAAGTCTTGTACCTGTAGGAAGTGGGATTTGTTGGGTGTGCCATGTTGCCACGCAATAGCTTGCATATTCTTCCTAAATCAGGAAGCATAACTTTATGTGGATGATTTTTATAAAAGAGATTCTTACCTGAAAGCTTATACATATTATATCCCACCATGTGAGGGGGAAATATATTGGCCAAGGGTGGAATGTAACCTAGACACCCATCCCATCAAAATTGGCCCAGGCAGGCCTAGGAAGAACAGGATTATAGATCCATTTGAGGATCCAAAAAAGAGTGGGAAATTGTCAAGACATGGCATGGAAATGACAATGTAGGTTGTGTAATAAAAAAGGGCATAATATAAGGGGTTGTCCTCTTAAAGGTATTGTTGAGCCTTAACAACCTTCACCCAAAAAGGCAAGGGGTAGGCCTAGGAAGGATGCATCAAATCCTCGACCACCACCTACTGTAGATAGTCACCACACAGTTTCTGCTTAACCCATTCAACTTGGCAGAGGTGGGAGAATGATTCTGGGAGGAACAGGGGGTAAAGGTGGAAGTTGTTGGAGGGGGAAGTCTGCAGCTAGGATGGGGATCCAGGAGCATCATCTAGTAATGCTGGAAGAGGAAGAGGAGCTGGAAGAGGATATGGAAGAGGTGTTACTGCTGGCAGTACTGCTCCTAGAGGAAGGGGTAATGGTAGAGGAAGGGGGGAGGGGTGTTCATGAGGTATAACTTAACTAATTATGAACATTTTCAGTTTTATTTTTTTGTATTTGCCAACAGATTAACTGTTTTTTTTTTTTTGCCTTTTATGTGCAGGTTCCAATTGGAGAAGTAAACACACAATCAAGCCAAGCTTCAACTGTTGCCAACCCAAGTCAGTAGGATGCATGGATGCAAAAAACATTGGATGTTGGACATGTCTTTGCCAACTGAAGCCAAACTACTCCTTGATAATTTTTAGATCTATGATTTTGGACATGTAGTTGCAATTAGTTGATGATGATTATGATTTTGGACATGTAATTGCAATTAGTTGATGATTATGATTTTGGACATGTAATTGCAATTACCTTGGGATAATTGAACTCATGGCAGCTTGTTGCTATTTATAAACTTATGTACTTGAATTAATTAAAATGGAAATGGTAACAGCTTTGTTATTCCAAGGCTTAACTCTTTTCTTGCACACAACAACAACATCTACAACTTCTTGAATTCATAATTGGATCCATTAGCAACTCCAACAACCACACTTTTTTTAATTCATAAACATTACAACATCTAGAATTCATAAACATTACAAGTTCTTTGATCTACTTAAGAGCATAAACAACTACAAACGCAATCCATGAAACAAGCAGGGCTAACAACAAATTCTTCTCATTAGTAGATGACTTCATGGCCTCCAATAATCTCAACTGGCACACCTCTTTCTTCATTTTTTGCACATCCTCTTCCAAAGTCTCCTTCTTCGTTTGCAATTTCTTAATCTTCTGTTCTTGAAAGTCCCTAACCACCTCCAACTCAGCTATGGTAGTTTAATACTTAAGCATCCGAAATTGTATATCTTCATTAATATTTTTCCCATCAACCAACTTAAACATATCACATATTGTGTCCTACAAGGGAGTTCAGTGAATTAAAATCAACTAAATTTAAGTAATTTAGGATAATTAATGCATAGAAAACAAACTTACAGGCCACAATGGACAATCGTAAAACTTTGACCCAACATTAGGGCCTTTTTTCACCAATCTTAGCACCGCGTCATTTTCGCATTTGCACCTCACCTTTGGCACTCTTGCTGAATTCGAAGAATTACAAGACCCAAAGGAACTTTGTTTCCTTCCAGACATGGTGCGTTTTCTTCAGAGATCAAGATGAAGAAAGTGAAAATGGCAGATGGGGAAGAAGAACAAAGGAGTAAAGAGGGTCAAACGTGGTTGAAAATGAAAATTAGGGTCTTTTATATGCCAAAAAAAAGAAAAGAAAAAGAAAAAAAAAATTTAAATATACAACGTTTTAAAAGGTGATCTGCTATTACCTATTATTGTAGGTCACTTTCCACCCCAACCTAGTTAAAGTTTTAATGATGACAAATATAGCTTAATCAGGTTAATCAAAATGTTGGCTTAATATTAGCGGACGGCCCAAAGGTTAGCTTATCTTCAATAAATTTTCCTTAATTATAAACTTGAAAGCTTCAAATATGAGATTAGAATAAAAAGGTATGAACTTTAGTTAACTAGGAAGAGGTGGAGGAGAAATGTAGTGGTTTAGGGCGGGTGGTGCAGCATGGTGGTGGTGCGAGAGGTGGGAGGCGAGGGTGATGCGGCGGTGGAGAGGAAGGAGAAATGATAAGCAGTAGAGCACGGTGGAGCGGTGCGCAAGAGGGAACCCAGTGGAGTGGTGCACAAGAGGAAGAGCCCAGTGGCGGCGGAAGCACGTCGGCTGCGGTGGAAGCAGGCGGCGTTCGTTTGGTTGGCAGTGAGGTGCGCAAGAGCAAGAACCCATTGGAGTATAACGCTAAAAGGGAAGAACTAAGGAAGGAGGGAGAAATGAAAATGGGAGAGGAGGGAAAACACGGGTTCGTTTTGAGAAAAATTAATTGATTAACCGATCCGGTCATGTAAACCGGATCAGTTTTCGGTTAACTGATCCGGTTCACTGAAGGACCGGATCCGTTATTCAGACCAAGTTTCCCTCCCAAATTTTAGTGGATTTACGGATCCGCGACACTATTGCCATTGCTACTGTTGGTATTTCCCTCTCCTTCTCTCCTCCTTTCGTCTTGCACTGTTGTTGTTGTTGTTATTTACTACCTCCGTCCCAGAATAGTCTGAACACTTTCCTTTTATGTTTGTCCCAAATTTGTTTGAACACTTCTTTTTTTGACATGGTCCCACCATTAATATATTATTTATTTTACACATCTTTGGCCCACAGCCCCACACTCTACCTTTTATCAATAAAAAGTTACCTGAGTTTCTTTCTCCTCTAATAAAAAATACCCCACCAACTCCTATCACATCTACTTTTTAAATAAAATAACATTTGATAATCACACTACAATTTATCAATTTAAACTACGTGTCCCAACAAGCGTTCAGATCTTTCTGGGACGGAGGGAGTATTTACTGTTTGATACCGTCGTGGTTTCCAACCTCCTACTACGCGCCACCAACCTTCCTCTTCCCCAAACTCATTGAGCACCAACTCTTCCTCTTCGCAACTCCAACCGCCAAACCTTCCTCTTCCTCCTACTGCAGTTCTTAAGTCTTCTAGGCTTATTGACCAGTAATTCTTGGATTTCTTTTAGGGAAATCCATATCGATGATGAATGATGTTGGATGTTAGCAAAGGTTTGGATATGAACATGAGTAATTTAGTATCGATGTTGATATTTTGGATTTTGGATGAATCATGATTCATGAATGTATGGTGGTTGACCCAAGACTGGCCAATGGAAAAACAAAGAAAGGGATACATGGCAAATTGCAGAAGCCAAAACTTTCCTCAAATTATTGCTGAACTTGAAACGAGTAAAATTGACCATATGAAAAGTTCGGATATCCAGTTATCCAATTCAAAATTTTCGAATATCTGGATCGAATTTTGCCGATCCGAAATTTGGGATCAGATAATCTGAAATGAATAGCCTTAAGACATACTTACACACATACTCATATTCGACACTCGCCACTCACACTCGTGTCTGGGTAACATAGATTATGATAGCTCCCTCACTATAATACCTAAATACAAATAAACTCTTAGAGTATGTACAACGAAGCTCTCCAACTATCTCTCCAAGGAGAGAGAAAATGGAGAGCTACCTCTTACCCAACAATGGGGCTCTTGGCTGTGTCTTGGGTGTATCTCCATGGAGACACTTTGCAAAGTGTCTCTTGGAGGAGATACCATTTGGGTTAAAGGAGAGATGACTCTCCAATGTGTGGGGTCCACAAAACCAAAACATACGATTGCAATTACTAAAAATTTTCTTTTCTTTTTGCAACCATTTAATGATCTTTTTATAAAAAATAAAAAAATGGTAATAATTATTATCCCAACAATTATAATTTTTCTTTATCTATAAAATGAGCCTAATATTGGATATATTTCATGCACAAAATCTACTACTTCCACTGTTTTTTTTAGTTGCAACACTTTTTTTTTCATCAATTCCAATGCAAAATTTGGGTAGGAGAGAGGTAGAGAGGAAAAAATAAGAGGGCCCCATGTGATTGGAGAGAGATAAAGAGAAAGGAAAAGCAAAAGTAGAAAGTGTTGCAAGTAATTAATTATTTTCCTTTTAGGAAAGTGTTGCAAGTAAAAAAAAAAGGGAGGAAGTATCTCTTTTTAATTTATGAATTTTAAAAAAATTACGAACTTAAAAAATGAGTCTCTCTCTCAAGGGTTCCTCTCTAGGGTTTGAGTTAAGCAGTCTTGGTGAGCGAGTCTCAGTCTCAATTTGCGTGTTTTGTCTCAATTGGTGAGTGGGGTTTCTCCTGCTTCGGGATCAAACCCTATTAAATATGACGGACGAAATCATTACGAAGTATTCGAATCTTAAAATAACGGCTGAGGAGGATGAAGTTGTTGTTCTCGATAACATATATAATGAGAAGAATGACTCTGATCTGCACTTGTCAATTGTAGGTAAAGTGATGACAGTGAGAACTTTCAATTTCGAGGCGTTTAAGAAAACCATGAATCAAATATGGGCGATTTCAAAGCCTGCTTTGTTTCGGCCAATCGAGCATGGTTTGTTTGTTGTCCAATTTGCCTCGAATCGGGATAAAACAAAGGTCATGGATGGATGCCCTTGGACCTTTGATCAGCATTTGGTGATGATAAAGGAAATAGAAGGTGGAGTTCCACCATCCGAGATTGAACTAATACATTGCCTTTTTTGGATTCGTCTATATAATCTCCCCCTTGATAGTCGTTCGAAGCAGCATGTGGCTGCGATAGGGGGTAGTATTGGAGATGTACTGGAGGTGGAGTCGAATGGAATTGCATGGGATAAATCCGCTAGGGTAAAGATCTTATTGAACGTGACCAAACCTCTGCGTCGTGTTCAAAAAATTAAAAATTTCTGTTGGAAAGGTGGTTGTAGTCGAGATCAAATATGAACGTCTACCAAATTTACGTTACGGTTGTGGTCTAATAGGCCATATGGAGAGGGATTGCACAGCGGTGTCGGAGGAGGACATAGATGAGGTGAAACAATGGGGGTCATGGCTTAAAGCCTCGCCTCGAAAGGGGAGGTTGAAAATGGAGGAGGAGGCAAAACACTTTCTTTCCTGTTCAAAGAAGTTGGGGTTTAGCAACATGGAGAGGCAGGATGAAAATGTCGCGCATAATATGACAATGGATGGGATGATGGCGTTGAACAAGGGAGGGGTTGATCATGTGATTGAACCGTGCCTTCCAAGCAAAGCTGAGGATACCAGGGGATCCCCTGCCCGATCTGGTATAATTCATACTACTCTCAACGTCGAGGAGCCTCATCTTTCAAACGCTCCCCAGCAGGCTCATGGTATTGCAAGTCAACCTACTGCTTCTATTGTGACAAATTCCTTGTTGGAGCCGGTAAGTAATACAAATGAGCTTTCTTTTTCAGTTGGGTACAATGTTTCCACTAAAAGTGGTAAGAAGAATAAAGGCTGGAAAGAAACGACTAGAGATTGATAAAAGTAGGGTGACTAAAATGGATCTAACTCAACCTCTTTGTACCTACGTTGTGAGTAGTGGGGAAAAAAGGAAATTAATAGATGACATGTTAATTAATGATGAAGTTGATTACGGTGCTTTTGGGGTAAAGAGAAATAAACACACTTTGTTTATGATAATTCGGAAGGTTCTTTTAAAGTAGCGGAGGTTGGTGTCACCCAACCCCGCGAACAACAATGAAAATCTTAAGTTTGGAGCGCCAAGGGCTTGGCAACTCTTGGGACGATTAATGCTCTCCGGGATTGGTGCTGGAGAGAGAGGCCAAATATGGTGTTTTTAATGGAAACTATGATAGATGCGGGGAGACTTGAACAAATTCGTAATTTTTGTGGCTTTGTGAATGGTGTGTGCTTGAGTAGTAATGGGAGGTCGGGAGGTATGGGCTTACGGTGGCGAGATGTAAATGTGACACGGGAACTTTTTCGACTCACCATTTTATTGTTGATGTTCTTGATCACAATAATTCTCCGGCTTGGCGTGCGGTGGGAATTTATGGTTGGCTTCGAACAGGAAAACAAACACTTGACTCTGGGCGATGATGGATAGAATTAAAGCAAGTAGTTATATCCCATGTGTTATGTTTGGGGATTTTAACAAAATACGTGTCGGGGAAGAAACGAGGGTGGCAATGTTAGGAGTGAGCAAGCCATGGATGCGTTTAGAGGGGCGGTTGATTCTTGTGGTTTACGTGATTTGGGTTACAAGGGTAATAAGTTCACTTAGAAGAAAGGAAACAACCCGAAAACTTTTGTTAGAGAAAGGCTTGATCGCTTTCTAGGCGACTTGGAATGGTGCACAACTTTCCCCGCATTTCTTGTTCGGCACTTTGTCACTTACGAGATCGAGATCATGCTCCCATATTGCTTTACGCCTCTAACTATTTCGAAAGAGGAGGAGGGAAGAAAGCTTTCAAGTTCGAGGCACTATGGCTATCGAAACTTGAGTGTGGAAAGGTTGTTGAAGACGTGTGGAAGAGTAGTCTTTGGGGAAGATCTTGCTGTCCGTATAGAGAAGTGTGCGGAGGGGTCGGCGTCTTGGGATGCAGGTTGTTTTGGGAACATCAAAAAAGAAGATCAAAGACAACGAAGAGAAATTGAGGATGGCACAAACGCAATTCCTTGATCTTTGCCATGCTTAATTTGTGTAGTACTTTATACGTAGAGTTGGATGAACTGCATAAACAAGAAGAATCGTATTGGTTCGCGAGAGCAAGAGCTAATGAATTGCGCGATGGGGACAAGAATACAACTTTTTTTCATCAAAAAGCCAGCCAACGAAGACACTACAACAGGATCAATGGGTTATTTGATGATGATGGGAAATGGTGCTTTGTGAACGGGAGGAGTTAGAAAATATTGTCTCATCATACTTCGAAACCTTATTTTCTCCCGACCACCCGCATGATTTTGATAGAGCTTTGGAAGGTCTGCATAGATGTGTTACGGAGGACATGGATTTGAAGTTGGATACCTGAACCTACGGGGAGGAAATTAAAGAAGCTTTATTCCAAATGCACCCAAACAAAGCTCTGAGACCGGATGGAATGCATGCTCTTTTTTCCAGAAGTTTTGGCACGTTGTAGGGAGTGATATTATCACTTTTGTGAAGCAATGGTGGAGGGGTTTGATTGATCTTGATGCTGTTAACAGAACTTGTGTGGTTTTAATTCCGAAATATGCAACTCCAAAGCGTATTACGGAATTTCGCCCTATAAGTTGCTTGTAATGTGTTATATAAGATTATCTCGAAGACTATGGCAAATAAGCTGAAGCCCGACTTAGGTAATATTATTTCGATAAATCGAGTGCTTTTGTGCCTAAAAGGTTGATTACGGGACAATGCTCGATAGCTTTCGAGATTTTCCATGCTATGAAGAGAAGGGGTGAAGGAAAAGATGGGTCGGTGGTCGAAACTTGATATGAAGAAGGCATATGATAGGGTCGAGTGGTCGTTCTTGGAGAAGGTAATGCAAAAAATAGGGTTCGGGGCGAATTGGGTCCGTCGTATAATGGAATGTCTGTCGAGTGTGTCTTTTGCTTTCAAAATCAACGGAAAAGTTTCTGGTTTCGTTATTCCATCACGCGGCCTTCGACAAGGTGATCCTATATCCCCTTATTTATTTCTCATCGTTGCTGATGTCTTCTCCTCTCTTCTTTCTAAAGCTGCTAGAGAAAGAAAGATCCATGGTGCAAAAATTTGTAATGGGGCGCCAAGAGTGTCTCACTTATTTTTTGCCGACGACAGTATACTTTTTGCAAAAGCAACTGTTAGAGAGTGTTCTATGTTAACTGATATTATCAGTATATATGAAAGAGCGTCTGGTCAAAGTGTCAATCTTGATAAAACAGATGTTGTTTTTAGCAAAAACGTAGACAATGTACGGAGACAAGAAATAGTGACAACGTTGGGTGTCAAGGAGGTCGAAAAACATGACAAGTATTTGGGGCTCCCCACCATTATCGGCAAGTCCAAAAAGGTTATTTTTGCGGCCCTAAAAGATGGAATATGGAAGAAATTGCAAGGTTGGAAGGAAAAGCTTCTATCAAGACCCGGCAAGGAAGTTCTGATCAAAGCTGTTGCCCAAGCCATTCCTACGTACATGATGAGCATCTTTAAAATCCCCGAGGGTTTACTTGATGAAATTCACTCCATAATTGCACAATTTTGGTGGGGGTTGAATAATAACAGGCGCAAGATTCACTGGCACTCATGGGAGGAATTATGCAAACCAAAAAATATGGGTGGTATGGGTTTTCGAGATCTCAAAGTGTTCAATCAAGCGCTATTAGCAAAACAGATATGGAGATTACAATCTGACACTAATTCTCTCCTACACTCTATTATGAAAGCCCGATACTTCAAACATGATAACATTCTTGATGCTAGGAGAGGGCACGATCTAAGTTACTCTTGGAGGAGTTTGTGGGGATCAAAATCTTTATTACTTGAGGGGCTTGGCTGGAGGATTGGCAATGGCGTCACTGTTAACGCCTAGGAGCATAGCTGGGTACCTGACTCGGAATTACCACCAACTCCTCGCTCGATGGAAGCTGGTGAAGCAATCTCAACAGTAGCCCAATGTATTGATCATGACAGTATGAGTTGGAATGTGCAGAAGGTGAGAGAATTTTTTTCGGATGCTGATGGCAGGAAGATTTTGCAAATACCTCTCTCTATTCACTCAAAGCAGGACATGCGATATTGGTGCCCAACTAACGATGGTGTTTACACCGTCAAGTCTGGATATTGGGTGGGAATTTTGGGTTTTGGGTCGACAATAAGCAATGGTTTAGGATAATGCAGATTTGTGGAAAATTGTGTGGAGCTTAGATGGGCCGCCCAAATTATCTCACTTTGTATGGCAAGCGTGCAGAGGGAGTATGGCTGTAAAGAAGGTGTTATTTAAGCGACATATCGCACAAGACGAGCTATGTTCTTGCTGTGGGATTGAGGTTGAATCGATAAATAATGTTTTATTCGAATATGATACCATTAGCACTGTGTGGGAGGCGTGCAAGCATACGTGTGCTGTGAGCGCTGCACCAAATGGATCTTTTGCTACAAAATTGAGATGGTGGGCAAGCAAGATGGGGAAGAGTGAATTGAAGGAAATCATGACAATGGCCTGGGCAATTTGGTTTTGCAGGAATAAATTAGTGTATGGTAATGAGGCCACCAATGCTCATGTTATGACCGAGAACTTCCTGCACATGGCAGTAACTTATGAAGAGTACAAGAATAAGGTTTATGTGAATCAAGCCACTCCTCCTGTGAACACCAAATCTGCTGGGTGTTGGAGCTGTCCTCCTGAAGGTAATGTGAAAGTTAATGTCGATGCACATGTGGTTAATGGAGTTTATGTTGGGCTAGGGGCAATTATACGAAACCATGAAGGAAAGGTATCGATAACAGCAACAAAGCGTATGGAGGTGGGATGGAATGCAGCTATGGCAGAGACCGCGGCGGCAAGATATGGTCTGTTAGTGGGGCAAAGACATGGTTTTGATAAGGTGTGGTTAGAAAGTGATGCAATCAACGTTGTGCAAGCTGTGAACAGTGTCCAAGAAGGTTGGTCCCCAATTTTTGTGTTGTTCGATGATATTAGACACTTATCTGTCTCTTTCCATAGCTTTCTTTTTTCGCATTGTTAGAAGGGGAGGGAATACGGTAGCTCATCTAGTGGCAAGGTGGGATACTAGAGGTAGTGAAGAACTAGTTTGTATGGATCCTATTCCCCAAAGTCTTATAACTTTGGCGGATCTTGATTTGCAATAATATCCCGCTCTAACTTTCCTCTCAAAAAAAAAATTATGAAATTAAATATTAGCATTCAAAATTAATATTTTTTCAAAAAAAAATGCTACATTACATAAATTATGAAAAAGATTAAATTTTTTGTAATTATATTTAATTTACATGAATAACTTTATTCATATAACTTTGATCATAATATGAAATGAGGTTCATTTATTGATATGGAGACCACCAAACAATGAAAAGTTGAATGGAGAGCTCTTTAAAGAGCTTTATTATTGTTGGGTATTTTTAGATATAGTTCTTGAGAGTATCTTGAAGAAAGAGAATAGATAAGAGATAGTGGAGAGCTAGCTAGTTGCATAGCCATGTACCATTATACATGCTCTTACAAGACCAAAAAAGCTAATATAGAAAATCCAAGAAATATAACTTTTTTCCACATAATCAATAAGTAGGTCTATGCTAGGCATTTACTTTCATAGTTTGTCGTATAATATTTCTTTCTAATATGGAGTAAACACAAAATATTATTCTATGTTGTTAGTATATTATTTTGAAAGAAAACGGATAATTAATTAATGGATTTTGCTAAAGGGCAATAATAGGCCATGATAGCTGATTTGGCCCAACGTTTGAGATTAAGTCCCTGTTTTTTTCTAGGAAGGTGTATTATTTTGAATAACCTATAGGGTGTAGAGGATTAAGGTTTTGGGTTTCATATTTAAGATTGGGGTTTAGGATTTAGGGATGAGGGGTTAAGGATTATGAGTTTAGGGTTATAAGGTTTCAGATTATGGTTCAAGGTTATAGGGTTATCGTGTTTAATTTAGGGAATATGGTTTTAAATTTTAAGTTTAGAGTTAAGGGATTAGGAGTTTAGAATTTAGGGTTTGGTTTAGTGTTGATTGTTTTAAGGTTTGGGTTTAGAGTTTAGTTTTAGGGTTTTAAAGTTTAAGTTTAGAGTTTAAGGATTAAGTATTTAGAGTTTAAGGTTTGGGGTTTGGTTTAGGGTTTATCGTTGTAGGAAACAAAGGATTGAGTTAAGAGTTTATGGTTATAAAGTTTAGAGTTATATGGTTATAGAGTTATATGATTTAGGGTTGTAGGTTTTAGGGTTATAGGGTTTAGAGTTTAGGTTTTAAGCTAAGGTTTAAAGCTTTAGGGTTTGGGGGTGAGAGAGTTGTAGGGTTAATATGATTTAGGGTTTAGGATTATAGGATTTAGGGTAATAAGGTATCGAGTTTAGGGTTTAGGGTTACAAAGTTATGGTTTAGGATTTTAGGGTAATAAGGTAATGTTTAGGGTTTGTGGTTGTAGGATTTTAAGGTTAGCGTTATAGGGTTATACGGTTTAGGATATAACGTTTAGAGCTTTAGGGTTATAGGGTTTCAGGATATAGGGTTTAGGTTATAGGGTTTGGGTTATATGGTTTTAGGTTTAGAGTTTACAATTTAGGGTTATAAGAATTTAGGGTTGTAGGGCTCAGGGTATGGATTCTAGTGCTTAGGGTATAGGGTTATAAAGTTATAGGGTTTAGGGTTTAGATTTATAAGGTTTAAGGTTTAGATTATAAGGTTTAGGGTTTTAGGGTTTAAGGTTTATGGTTTTAGGTGTAGGATTATAGGGTTTTGGGTTATAGATTTTAGAGTTTAGTAGAGGTGAAAGTTATTTGGATAAAAACCAAAATCCAATCCAATCCGAATTAGTAATTCGGATCGGATTCGAACTGTACGTATTTGGATTGAGATTAATTGAAAAATTAAATTTTCGGATTGGATTAAGGGTAATTGGATCCAAAAATCCAATATAACCGAATAGTAATATGTCTTGTATTATGTATTTTGGATTGGGCTTAAGTGCTTAACTGAGTTTTTTATTAAAAAAAATCTCATGTCTTAATTCCTGCTGTTATACTCTTTGTTATTGAACTGAACTTACTTTATTCTTTGTTGTTGGACTGCACCTCATATATTATGTTACGTTATGTTGTAATGAATTATGGCATATGGATTTGTTATTAGTTTATTGGACTATAAGGTTTGTAATGAATTGTGAATTTGTAAATTGTAAATCTATTGGGTTGCTATTGTCGGCTTGTCACGTCTAATTTATTTCATAGAAAAATAGAGTTTTAAAAATCGGATTTTCAAATCGGATCCAATTTAGAGTATGAAAATTCGGATTGGATTGGATCGGATTTAAACTCTAATTGATTTGGATTCGGATGGGAAAATTGAAATTCAAATTTTGTTCGGATCGGATTGGATTAGGCACAAGTACAAACCGTACACCGAACTTTCACCCTTAGGATTTAGGGTTATAAGGTTATAGGGTTATAAAGGATTTAGGTTTTAGGTTTTAGGTTTTAGGATTTAGTATTATATGATTTAGGTTTAGGTTTTAGGGTTTAGGTTTTATAGTTTAGGGTTATAAGGTTTAGAATTTAGGGTTAGGATTTAGAGTTGACGGTTTAGGGTTTAGGTTTTAGGGTATTAAATAAATACCCCTATATAAAATTACAAAAATACTCTGAAGTCAAATTACTAAAATATCCTTGTAAAATTATAAAAATATCCCTATTTGAAATTACAAAATACTCCTGTGTAAAATTACTAAAATAACCTTGAAAACTTACAAAAATACCCTTATATGAAATTACTAAAATACCTTAAAATAAAATTACGTAATTACCCTTGTCTGAAATTACCAAAATACCCCATTGTAATCTTAGAATTACAAAATACCCCTGTGTGAAATTTACTAAATTACTCTTGTAAAAAATTACAAAATTACCCTTAAATAAATTTACACAATACCCCTATAAGAAATTACTAAAATACCCTTATATAAAAATACGTAAATACCCTTGTATGAAATTACAAAACTACCCCTTTATAAACTTAAAATTATAAAATACTCCCATGTGAAATTACTTAATTACCTTTCTATAAAATTATAAAAATACCCCTATATGAAATTACTAAAAATACCCCTACATAAAATTACTTAAATACCCTTATATAAAATTACAGAAGTACCCCTTTATAATCTTAAATTTTCAAAATACTCCCATATGAAATTACTACCCCTATATGAAATTACTAAAATACCCTTATATAAAATTACAAAACTACCCCTATATGAAATTACTATGATACCCTTATATAAAATTACAGAAGTACCGCCATATGAAATTACCCCTTTTGTAAATTAACAAAAATACCCATATAAATTACTAAAATACGCTTTTGTAATATTATAAAAATACCCCTTTAAGAAAAAAAAATACCCCTATATAAACTTACGAAGATACCCTTTTGTAAAATTACAAAAATACCCCTATAATAAATTACTAAAATACCCTTATCTAAAATTACGTAAATGCCCCTACATGAAATTACAAAACTACCCCTTGTAATCTTAAAATTACAAAATACTCGCATGTGAAATTAATAAATTATCCTTGTAGAATATTACAAAAATACCCATATATAAAATTACTAAAATACCCTTTTTGTGAAATTACTAAAATTAACCTTGTATAAAATTACAAAAATACACCCATATAAAATTACTAAAATACTCTTATAAGAAATTACAAAACTACCCCAATATAAAATTAATAAAATATCCTTTTGTAAAATTACAAAAATACCCCTACAAGAAATTAGTAAAATACCCTTATCTAAAATTATGTAAATACCCATGTATGAAATTACAAAACTACCCCTTTGTAATCTTAAAAGTACAATATGCTCCCATGTAAAATTACTACATTACCCTTGTTTTACAAAAATATCCCGATAAAATTACTTATATACCCGTTGATAAAGTTGCGTAACTACCCCTATGAGAAATCACAAAAATACCCCTATTATTTACTAAAATACCCTTATATGAAATTACCAACTCCTATATGTGAATTAACAAAATACTGAAATAAGTTACTAAATTACTAAAATCTCCTTATATACCCATAAGGTTACGAAAACTCTATGTGAAACTACAAACAGCCCTTTCGTAAATTACAACAATACCCATATGTAAATTTTTAAAAAATCCTATGATAAATTACAAAAATACCCCTATAATACCATAACAATTCTCTTTTCTTTGAAAAAATATTTTCTCATAAAAAATATAGATTAATTTAAGTCAAAATTTAGCATAATTAAAAAATAGGAAACAATTTTTTAAGATTATTCTAAATTTACAACATATTTTTAAATACTTTTATACATAACAAGTCCAAAAGGCTCATGTTTTAGCTAATGTTTTTAGACAAGTCTTTTTAATATCTTGTTGTAGTTTAGATGTAGCCTGTGTCAAAAAAAGTTAAAGTCAACACTACTTTATATTGGAACCATAAAAAGACTTTAAACCAAATCCAGAGTCCACACACATCCAAATCTCATAAAACAATTTATATAACTTCTAAAATCTTTTAAACAACTCCAATAACCAAAACCACATATTAAAAGACAATAAAACATGCAATTATTACTTCCCAAATGCAGTCGTATGACCAATCAATACACTAACTCCTGCAATGAATGTAACAAAAACTTGTTTCAATCGCTCCATTATACAACAGCATTCAAACATTTTTTTGGAAAAAACATTAATATAAGACGTCCCCTTGACTCAATGATATATGACTCCTCAAATGCTCATTTTGATCTCAATCATACAGTCCATACTTGATTTAGTATAGAGCAAATATACAGCAACCACAAACAAAAGATTAGCAACCCACATTTCCCTTATTACTTAGCTTGCTTGCAATTAGAAATCACGAGATCACTTATCTTGTACCTAAACAATAGCAATTTTTCTTGCTATAAATCACATAATATACAAAAAAGATCTAAAGCTTGAATGTAGTTTCCTAGTTAATACAGTTGCTTTAACCAAAAAAAAAAAAGAAACACAATTAGTAAAATCTAGTTCTCTTCAAAGAAGCCAAACGTTCGTCCAAATTGAATAAAATTCAATGCCACGTTCTACATACCCTACAATACATAGGTTTAATATCCTAACAATTGCACTAAAAAGTAAAGCTGAAAAGCTTCCCATTATATCTATAGCAACATCGAACTTGGCTTCAGTTAACTTACTCGCACTCCATTAAATAACACACTCTCAAATATTCCTTAAACATCAATACACCTGTGTTAACTCCACCCTTCTATCTTCCATGTCGTACCCATGGATAACCCAAAGGGGTATATCTAACTCCATACAGATAATTCCAATAAATTGCGAGTAACGTAGACCAAGACCTCTCAGACAAAAGGTCTGCACTAACTACAGAAAAAACACTACCACAAAGGCCAAACAGGTTCATAATTTCAAATTCCTCACAAAAATAGACGCTGATCAAGTATCCACACTTGCCTTCAAAAGAGCACTTGGCATACCTTATATCACATATACACAACTAAAACAATGAGCAACAATTCGAAAAACTATCTCAAGCATTATGTCAATCCAAATTATGTGATAACAAAACGGGAGAAAGATAAGGTTCAAGATTATAACCAATATAAGAGTATGAGATCACTCTAAAACATTTTCATAAAGCTAAAGACTCAACCAGATCATATATGGAGCGTAAGACACTCACTTAGATCATCAAATATTTTCACAACCATCTTGACATAGCACTTTCCACTTGCTTCATAATACTTATATCCCAAAGTCAATATGTAGAGAGGACTAGACATGGATAAACTTTCTCTTTAGTCACTTTAGGCATCATTATACACTTGTACCCCTTCGTCACAGGGACACAAAAAACATACATAAAACACAACATCCTCCCATACCTCATAAATGAAAGCATCACATGATACGGTGATACCTTCCTTTGATTAATTTTCAACTTCAATTACAAGTATAGTTTAGCAAAAATAAGTTTCTGCAACCAAGATTATTTTCATATTAGTAAACATGATTTAGTACGATAAAGAACACCCACCCTCTCATTGTTCATCAGATCTCAATCTTTGTTCCAAACTCTAATGTTAACATTGTATCGGGAAGTTCGGATCGAAGTTGTATGGGGGCTGAACAAGTTCCCTACCGGCTCGTTCAAACCGCCCTTGACCGTCATGGTCAACTCAGTATGAGGAATCCAATTTCAGTTGGGTATAATCATATCTGCTACCGGTATATATTTCATGCCGGTTACATCAATGAATGGGCCATTGTCTGAATGGACCTGGATTGATCCAGTATTGACTTAATGCGCCTCTGGGCCTAAAGATAAGTATCATAAGAGGATAGAAATGTATCTAACCAATGGGAGCAGAGTCCTACCTCGCTAAGGACACTGCCGGCTCCTATAAATACCCCCCTGACCTGAGTCATAAGTTACGTTCACAAACACCAACACATTATACTTGAGACATTCCGTCTTTATCCTTTACTGACTTAGGCATCGGAGGGGCGTTCCTCGGATCAACCTTAGTTCACTTGTTTTGCAGGACATCAAACCGGCTTGCTACACAAAGAAGTTACCGGTTCACTCCATACCACTTATTCCATACCGGAACAATTGGCGCTAGAAGGAGGGGTGAACTCTACTTTGGTCTTAAGCCGTAATCGATCCAGTCTACTCGTTCGCCTCATGGATCCTAAGCAGACTCTCGGGATGCCGGAAATCAACGAGAATAACGTTCCTGTGGGAGGCGGGCCTCCTGGTTTCAACACCCCGCAACCGGTGATTGGGTCCTCCCAACCGCCAGCCGACAAGGGGAAGGGGACCACTGAGACCCATCAACACAATATATTTGAAGCTTTGTAAAATATGTTTAGCCCTGAGCAGCTTCGGAGTGCA
The DNA here is from genome assembly GCA_947646795.1 of Beta lomatogona. Taxonomy (NCBI): domain Eukaryota; kingdom Viridiplantae; phylum Streptophyta; class Magnoliopsida; order Caryophyllales; family Amaranthaceae; genus Beta; species Beta lomatogona. The sequence continues at coordinate 1,971,163 of CANSNZ010001115.1, forward strand.
GCCGAAGTCTTCCAGGCCATGGCGAGTCAAACTCCACCGACCGGTCATGCTGGTAAGCGCTCCCTGAGCAGGCCACACAGTCCAGTGAAAAAGATGCGTTCTCTCGCGACTGGACGACAGGGTGCTACAAGCCGGCATGATCAGGATCAGGAGGAGAACTCGAGGACTCCTACAAAGCCAATGGAGGGAGAAGGTGAGGAAGATCGCCAGGAGACTGAGATTCAACAGTCATCCCGATACAGGAGAGAGAGTGAATTCGTCCGACGCAGAGCACCGGTATCGCTCCGGAACTCTCCTTTCTCCACCGCCATACTGCAAGAGCCTATGGAGAAGATTAAAATGCCAACTTGCAAGTATGACAGGAGGTCTGATCCTGAAGGCCACATCTCTGCCTACGAGGGACACATGCTGCTATACACTGACACCGATTCGGTGTGGTGTAAGGTGTTCCCTTCAACTTTGGCCGGTTTGGCGCAAACGTGGTACAAAAGCATACCACCGGCAACAATTTAGCCTTCCGCCAGCTCACATCCATGTTCGTTACACACTTCGTTAGCAATAAGCGAAGGGAAAAGACCACTGGTGAGCTGATGTCAATCAAGCAGGGGGAGAAGGAGAGCCTGAGGGATTACATCGGCCGTTTCAACACTGAAGCCGTTACAATCCCCAGCCTGCAGCAAGAGGTCGCGGTGTTGGCACTGATGACCGTTTTGAAGGAAGGAACGGCCTTCAGAAGTTACCTGGGTCGTAAGAAACTGACTAGCCTAACTGAAGTCCTTGGAAAAGCTAACGAGTTTATTCGAGGAGAAGAGTTTGATAAGGCGGCAACCACAAAGAGGCCTGAGGGAGATGGCAAGGAGAAAGAAAGAGAAAAGGAGAAAGAGAAGGATAAGAGCCGGAAGGACAGAAAGTCCGATAACTCCGGAAGACGGGAGGAAAGCAATGAGGTCAAGAAGGGCCAGGAAGGACGGCCAGACCGCTATCACAACTACACTCCCTTAACAAAGTCCAGGGCCGAAATATACGAGTTGCACAAGCAAGATGATAAGTGGCAACGGCCCAGGAAGATGTTTTATAAAGGCCGGGACAGGTCCAAGTGGTGTGACTTCCACAAGGATCATGGCCATATAACCGAAGACTGCAAGGACCTGAGGGACGGCATCGAAGACTTGATACGAAGAGGCTACTTCAAGCAGTATCAGGCGAGGACGGATCGCCGTGAAGGGTCTCCCAGAGAAGAAAGCGAGAAGAGAAAACCCGTGAAAGAGAGAATAACAGAGATACATGTTATATCGGGCGGCCCAGTCCACAGCGGCAGTATTCACGGCGCGAAAGCCAGCCTCAAAGAGGTACGGCACCAAGTGAATTATCACAATACCGGCAAATGGCCGGCGCCACCAATCATGCCATCCGTCTCATTCACAGCGGAGGACGCTAGGGGAATTATCTACCCCCACGATGATCCCTTGGTAGTATATCTGCAAATTTCAACGGCAATGGTCCACCGCATTCTGGTGGACGGCGGCAGCTCTGCTAACATTCTCTTCATGCCTACATTCGAGAAGATGGGGTTAGGAAGATCTTGTCTCAAGCCGGTTTCATACCCGATAATCGGCTTTACCGGAGCATCAGTCGTTCCTGAGGGTACCATTAAGCTACCGGTGAAATTGGGAGAGGGATCTCATTCACGCGATCTCATGGTGGAATTCCTGGTAGTTGATGTGCCCGCAGCTTACAATGCCATCATTGGAAGACCATTGGTCCATGACGCTCAGGCCGTGGTATCAACCTATCCTCTGACGATGATCTATACGTCAAATAGTGGAAAGCCGGAGAGGCTAAAAGGGAATCAAGAGTCGGCAAGAGCGTGTTATCTGACGGCTCTGAAGAACTCTGGTCATAAGAGGCCGGCAGAGTCTCCGCCATCGTAGCGAAAGAGGCGACGGATTGAGAACAAAGCAAACAGGGATTTGTCGATGGAGAACTTTGAGGGAAGGCCGGCAGATTTGCCGAGACCTAGCCCAGAAGGAGAAACTGAAGAAGTTAGCTTAGAGCTGGAGAGACCGGAAAGGACAGTCAAAATAGGGGCCGATCTGGCCGACAACGTTAAGGTAGACTTGATCAGCCTAATGCGAAGCAATGCTGACGTCTTTGCCTTCCCAGCGGATGAGATGCCGAGAATAGATCCCTCGTTCATGGTACACATGCTAAATGTAAATGAAGATGTAAGGCCGGTAAAACAGAAGAAGCGAAATTTCTCTTCCGAGAAAAACGCAGCCATCAAGGAGGAGGTTAGCAAATTGCTAGCAGCGGACTTCATCGAACCATGTGACAATCCGGAATGGCTGGAAAACGTAGTAATGGTTAAAAAAGCTAATGGGTCTTGGCGGATGTGTGTAGATTTCACTGACCTCAACAAAGCCTGCCCGAAAGATTGTTACCCGTTGCCTAGGATCGATCAGCTGGTTGACTCTACCAGCGGCCATGCGCTGCTGAGTTCAATGGACGCCTTCTCTGGGTACCATCAAATCAGCCTCTTAGAGGCGGACAGAAACAAGGCGGCCTTCATAACAGAAGCCGGGGTATATGCATACAAGGCCATGCCGTTCGGCCTAAAGAATGCTGGAGCTACTTACCAGAAACTAGTGGACAAAATATTCGCGCAGCAAAAAGGCCGGAATGTGGAGGTCTATGTTGACGATAGCATCGTCAAAAAGCTTGACGGAAGAGGCTCACATCACGGACCTTGAAGAAACCTTTGCGACTTTGCGTGAATACCGAATGAAGCTTAACCCCAAGAAGTGTGTATTTGGGGTAAGATCTGGAAAGTTCCTTGGCTTCATGGTCAGTGAAACGGGAATAGACGCCAATCCTGACAAGATCAAGGCAATAAGTGATCTGCCGGAACCAAAGAGTATCCGGGATATCCAGAAGCTGACCGGCAAGATGGCGGCGTTAACGAGGTTTGTCTCCAAGTCAGCGGAGAAAGCGTTGCCGTTCTTCAAAGTTCTAAGGGGAAACAAGAAGTTCGAATGGGGAGATGAACAGAGGCAGGCCTTTGAGGCCGTTAAGGAGCATTTGAAGAAGCTACCAACTATTACCCGACCCGAGATGGGGGATAAGCTGCAATTATACGTCTCGGTGTCGGCCAAGACGGTAGCGGCAGTACTGCTAGTAGAAAAGAGCAAGCAGCAGCATCCTATCTACTTTGTGAGTCATGTCTTGGCTGGAGCTGAACAAAGGTACGAGTTGCTGGAGAAAATGGCTTACGCCGTGCTCATAGCGGCCAGGAAGCTGCGGCCATATTTCGATTCGCACACCATCCAGGTACTCACAAACCAACCTCTAGAGAAAGCGCTACACAAGCTAGATTCGACCGGCAGGTTGCTCAAATGGGCGATAGAGCTGTCCGAATTCGACATAGAATATCGGCCAAGAACAGCTATCAAGGCTCAGGCTCTGGCCGACTTCATAGTCGAAACCACCTACGAGGAAGTTGAAGGGACAGCCGGCACCTGGCAAATATCGGTAGACGGCTCAGCAGCCCAAACAGGTGCAGGTGCAGGAGTGGTCATGACATCCCCCGAAGGAGATATTTTTGAATACGCCGTCCGATTTGGGTTCAAAGCATCCAACAACGAGGCAGAATACGAAGCTGCAATAGCGGGAATAAGTCTGTGCATAGCGTCTGGAGCAAGAAAGATACGGATGGCAACGGATTCCCAGCTTATATCAAGCCAGATAGTGGGTACCTACGAAGCTAGGGAACCGGTAATGCAGAAGTACCTGCAGAAGGTGAAACAGATAACGGCTCCACTACAGAACTTCGAAGTAGTGCTGGTCCCTCGCACGGAGAACATGGCGGCCAACGCTCTGTCAAAGTTGGCAAGTTCAAGCACGACAGATACCAAACGGAGAGTAATGGTGGAAACACTGCCGGAGAGAAGCATAGAGGTCGCCCAGGCAGAGGTGAACGAAGTCGCTCAAAAGAGCGAATGGTACGACGGCATACTGGCATACAAGATAGCGGGAAGTTTGCCCACTGATAAGATGGCGGCAAGAAAACTAAAGCGAGAGGCTTCCTGGTTTTGTGTTTTCCAAGGGCAACTATACAAGAAGAGTTTTTCGCTACCACTCCTGAGGTGTGTAACGGCCCATGAGGCCACAAAAATAATAGAGGAAATACACGAGGGGGTATGTGGAAATCATGTTGGTGGAAAAACGCTGGCCCTAAAAGCCTTAAGGGCCGGTTTCTACTGGCCGACAATGTTGATGGACGCACAGGCATATGTCAAGAAATGCGACAAGTGTCAGAGGTTTGCACCGGTCATCCATCAGCCGGCAAATGATTTGCAGCCGATCTTGAATCCAATCCCTTTCGCTCAGTGGGGGATGGATATTATTGGACCATTCGCGCCGGCATCTGGAGGAAGGAAGTTCCTGATAGTAGGAATAGACTACTTCACGAAGTGGATTGAAGCCGAGCCGACTGCAAAAATAACTGTTAATCAGGTTAGGAAGTTCATCTGGCAAAACCTCATCACAAGGTTTGGGATTCCTATGGGTATAGTCATGGATCATGGCGTACAGTTCGATTGCGGGCCGATAAAGAGCTTCTTAAGCCCATACGGCATCAAATTTGCATACTCCTCCGTGTGCCACCCCCAGAGCAATGGCCAGGCCGAGGCCGCCAATAAACAAATTCTCAACGCTCTTAAAAAGAAGCTAGATGGTTTGGAGGGCGCCTGGGCCGATATGGTTCCCGAGGTGTTGTGGTCTAATAGGACCACTGAAAAGGAGGCAACAGGAGAGACTCCTTTCAGATTGGCCTTCGGGGCTGAGGCAGTGCTACCGGTCGAAGTTGGACTGCCGAATTGGCGGATCCTAAACTACGACCCAGAATTGAACCACAGGTTGCACAGAGAAGAACTGGACCTTTTGCCGGAAGTCAGACTAGCGGCGGAGCTACGATCAGCAGCATACAAGGATCGGATAAGCAAGGCCTACAACAAAAGGGTAAGAAGCCGGCCAATCGAGAAAGGCGACCTGGTACTCAGGCGCACATCTGCTACCGGTAAAGCTCACATAAATGGCAAGCTGACGGCAAACTGGGAGGGACCATTCCTTGTAAAAGAGGAAATAGTCCCGGGTGCTTATCGGTTGGAAGATATGGCCGGCAAAATGCTCAAGAACAGCTGGAACGCTAGCGTACTCAAGAAGTACTTTGTTTAATGTTGATTACCTTTAAATTCATAGCAATAGTTGCATGGCATTGTTGCCGATTTCGTAGTTTGAATTAATAATTGTTTATTTTCAATAAGATCAGTTACCGGTATTTTACACTAATAGTTGTTTCTGTACTTATGACGGTCTACACTACGACCAATAAACCTCTTGTTTAAAGACGATCAATGACCTACGTGGATCCGTCGTCACGAGGAAAGCAGGGTCCCTTGACGGCCAATGACCTACGTGGATCGCCGTCAAGAGGGACTAATCGTTCGAATGCTCGGGAATGGTCAATGACCCCGGGAGGATCTCGCCAACCCAACGAGTCCAATGCCGGCGGGAACACCCCACCTCATAAGCGGTCAATGACCCTATTGGATCTCGCGTAACGAAATAGTTATTTAAAGCTATTTGTCGGTCTATGAGCCATAGCGGATCTCTTAGGAATGACGGAAATAATAAATCGGCAAAATAATTAAAAGCAAAACCGACACAGGTGTATGAAGAAAATATATTCCATTAACAACGCAATAGGTTACATCCTATTCTAACAAAAAAAAAGTCAGGCCAGCGACAAGCTGCCGGATCAGAAGCAGAAGAAGAAAAATGAAGACCTAAACTAAGCAACCTCGACAGCATCAGAGGTAGGAGCCTTGCCGCCATCCAGGACCATTTCAGGAGCAGAGCCGATAAGACTCTTGTCAAGAATGACCATGCTGTCAATCGGGACGACAGCGCCATCAGTTGGGTCATCAGTAACTCCTGGATCAGCCTGTTCGCCGGCAGCTTCAGGCTCAGCTTCCTCGAACTCGACTCGAGGATCGGCATTGGCGATGTCGCCTGGGTCACCCCAAGATCCAGATCCTCGCCCTCCACCGGGATCTCGATTGCTCGTCGACGCGTGGGCATCCTCAACGCGACTCCAGTCCAGGTCCGGGAAAGTGTGACTGGTGCACCGCATAGCGGCGGCCCAACCCCCATTGTACCGGTTTGCTAACCGGTGTACAAAGTCGATGGACCGCCGGTACTCAGCCACAGCGTTGGCTTCCCGGTCCTTTGCGGCTGTCAGCTCGTCCTTCACTTTCGTCAGCTCGACGTCCTTATTTTTCAGGAGAAGCTTACTGCTGGAGGCCACCGTCTTAGCGCTCTGAAGGTCCGAGTTGGCCTTGTCCAGGTCAGCCTTCAGCTTCTTCCGCTCATTGCCGACATTTACCAACTCCACATTCTTCGCGGTAAGTTGGTCTTGGGTGGCTTCATGATCTTTCACTTCGCCGTAATAAGTGCCCTGGAAGTACCGGTAAAGATCGCAGAGTTCTTTGCCGGAATGAGCCGCCTGCAACAGATGAAAAATACAAAAGAGTAAGACAAGGGTGGTGAACATAAAAAACAATTACACCGTCAATTCTGAAAAACTTACCACGGCCAAATTATGCGCGTGAACAGCAGCAGGAGCCTGTATCTGATCTACAGGCATGTCAAACTTCAGCTGGAGCCCTTTCAGGAGCCGGTACCCCAGGTTACCGCCATCGAGAGGACGGTCCAGCAGTAGAGACTCATCATCCAGAACGTTAAGCTTGGGCTGGAAGTGAGCCCCATCTCGAACCGGAGACCGGGTCCATCGTTTCCGGAGGATCTCCGGCACCTCGATCTCGGCCTCCTCTATGAAGCCTGACTTGCGCGGATGAGCAAAATGTTCCAGCTCAGGAATCATAGCCGGCAAGGTCCGTTGTTTGTAAATCTTGGGCCTCAGGGAGGAGGTGCCGACCTCTGCTACCCTCCCAGATAGTAGCCTCTTTGGCTCCTTCTCACCGGCAGCAATCTCTTCAGCATGCTCCTTCCGGGGAGCCTTAGATGGGGGTCGTTTGGATGTCTCAGCTTCCTCCTCGGCCTGCCTCTTGGCAGGGGTTGAGGTAATCTTTTTGGGAGAAGGCTGGACAGTCTTCCCAGGAGCGGGGACGCCAGATTCACCGCGGCCAGGGCAGAGAGTCTTACCACCCCGGCCTCCAACGCTGGGGGGAATTGACGTAAACTTCCTGGCCGGCTTCGGAGGCATGTTGCTGATTGGAATGTAGTTTGAATTGAGGTGAAGAGTCTGCCGGATCAAGTGCTCCCGACCTACATTCAGAGGATTAAAACAACGTTAGCAACAAACAAAATGGTATAATATAAAATATATACCGACAGCATACTTCATTACCAGTGGGTTCAGACTGGCAAAAGCCCAAAGCGGAAAGTGGGGCGTTGCCTAAAATATAACCGGCATGAGGTATCCAATTGAGAGGCACGGGAACGTGCTTCCCTCCTTTAGGGCCTGGTTTGGAAGAGGCCGCAAAGAAATTGAAAGCCTCCACTTCCCGGCGGGTTAATCGCCTGTCAGGGATGTGTTCCATCCTTGGGCGAGGCTTCGTCCAATATCGGCGTAGTGGAAAGTTAGCCGGCACCCGCACCCAGAAGAAGCGGGGCTGCCAGTTCTTCAAGGATGTCAGCTTTGGATACACCGTCAGTTTCTTGGGACGGGTGTACATAGACATCCAGCCACCCTGGTCGAGTTCCCTCTCGGCCTGTGACTGCTTCCTTTTACCCTTTCCTTTGCCCTTCGCGGAGCCATCCTCTTTAATCCAGTGTAACTTCCTGAACAGGTTCAGGGTCTCCGGGAACCTCTTGTATCGGACGGTCCAAGCATAGCATATCAAATTACGCCAAGATAGCGGCGTTAGGTGGGATAAGCAAATATTCCAGGCTTTGAAAATCTTTACTATGAAAGGGTCCAAGGGAAATCTCAATCCAAAGTCTAGCATATGGGCATAGACCGCTATGTGCCCAGGCGGGCAATCTGTTACCCGGCATCCCTCGGACGGCATGACCAATCCATACCCTTCGAGAAGGCAAAATACTCGGCGCCTTTCCGGCAAAAATCGCTATTTAATATCGTCGTTCTCCAGTTTTTGTCGATCTGGATGAAGGACGGGCTGCCGACTTCGCAAGGAGGCATGTACAGGTCCTCTAGCGTTTCATCGTCGTCCTCAGGGATGATTTCGGCCGGTTCTTCGTCGGAGTCAGCTTCCAAAGATACCGACTCCTCGTCCGACATCATATCGCGTAAGACGCTATCAACATTTTCTGAAGCAACAGAGGAGGCTCCAGAGGGAGGACCCGCGGACGTGCCGGTCCCAGGTGGGAAAAGTACAGAGGATTGTTCTGCTATCCCCAGCATGGTCCCATATTGCCCTGATACCGGCACTCCTACAGCTTCTCGAAAAGCCCTAATGGCTGTGAGGGGGGAGGCGTGTAGGGTTGATTCACCAGGGGCCCTACCGGAAGTGCTACAGTCATGACCAGACTTACTCCTATGTTCATAGGGACGGTTTACTACCGGTGAATTACTGGACATGGTAGGACTGGCAGATTTACTATCAGAATTGAAGTCGCTATCGGTCAAAGGTTGGGGACTTTCATAAAGGTTTTGTGAGTCAGATTGAGAAGACATGATTACTTGAAGAAATTAAGAAGAAGTTTGGTAAAATACCTGGAAAGAAGGAAAAGAGCGATAGCTGGCACTGAAAATAGCCGGTAAGAGAGTTCGGTCACAGCTTGGAATGTCACGACGAAAGACCGGCAACTGAAAGAACGCTAGGTCTCGAGTAGAATGATTGCTTGAAGGCTTGAAAGTGATGTGAAAATGTGAAACTGTGCTGAGAGAAGCACTATTTATAACAAGCTTCATGGCTCGGATTAGGCGACGTTTCGTCTTCCCGTCCTGATCACGCCACGTGTACCCTGAGCTCGGAAACAGCTGTGATCGGCTACTGACACCCTAGTAAAATCAGCACAGGGCTCGAGGTGACGATTCATATTCCGCTAACTGACCCTATTATCCGGGATGTCTCTAGGCGGCTCAGGATGAAAACATGATTTTCATCATCCATAACGGCTCAACTCTGATTAAGCTGGATATCCCTGTACCAGGCATACCGGCTTGGGGGCTAGTTGTATGGGGGCTGAACAAGTTCCCTACCGGCTCGTTCAAACCGCCCTTGACCGTCATGGTCAACTCAGTATGAGGAATCCCATTTCAGTTGGGTATAATCATATCTGCTACCGGTATATATTTCATGCCGGTTACATCAATGACCTTATCGGTATTCGTGATATGGGCCATTGTCTGAATGGGCCTGGATTGATCCAGTATTGACTTAATGCGCCTCTGGGCCTAAAGATAAGTATCATAAGAGGATAGAAATGTATCTAACCAATGGGAGCAGAGTCCTACCTCACTAAGGACACTGCCGGCTCCTATAAATACCCCCCCTGACCTGAGTCATAAGGTACGTTCACAAACACCAACACATTATACTTGAGACATCCCGTCTTTATCCTTTACTGACTTAGGCATCGGAGGGGCGTTCCTCGGATCAACCCCCGAGGTTAGTTCACTTGTTTTGCAGGACATCAAACCGGCTTGCTACACAAAGAAGTTACCGTTCACTCCATACCACTTATTCCATACTGGAACAGAAGTAATACTGTTATTAGATCACAAACCAATACACAAAAATGACGATACAATCCAAATTCTCATTTCACCCCAAAATAGTCAGCTTGTCAACAGAACTCTTTTGAGTAAGTCACACGAATCTCATTCACAATACCAACCGTGGTCATTGGATGATCACCAGCCTTCTGAACACATATTCCAATCTTAAATTATCATTCATATTATCCGTGATCAATCAGTTTCCAAGTCCATAACGCAACAATGACAATTAAATCCAAAAATACTATAGTCGCAATTACGATTTTCATCAATAAAGTTAGAGGCGAACATATCTCCCATTAACATTTCTCACAAATTTCATTCACAATATAACGATAGTAAATAACAACACTCGACAACACAACACTTCCTAAATTTAGCAACATGTTTACAATAAACTCGGAAAACAATACTCCACTTAAACGTTGATGGGAACATTCCTTGACACATCACATGATATACACATCACCAAAACTCCTTAATCCTTACGTCACCTATTTTTCCCAAAGTGGTAAACAATTAATTCAAAGCCTTTCCCCCTACTTCGCTAAAAACCGAAACTAGGTGGACACAACTCAATTCCACTGAAGGTTGTTCCCAACACTAATTTCAAATTTGTCGTCAGCAAGCAATAAGCTCATACAAACATCCAACACAAAGGCTATATAATGAAAAGCTTGAACAATAGCATCATTTCACTTGTTTCATAATACCAGTTCCCAAAGTCTGACATGATGCAGACAATAATAGCCCATGTCACTTCCAGTATGACCTTTACTGCATAAACAGAAGCTTTCTATCCATTCAATGACTCACAGCCATGCACCACCTGTATCCGCATTCCAATGAAAGGATAGAATTGTCGGACTCCAAAAATGCTATGGGGTGCTCGAAAATGGTTGAAGTAGTTGAATGAGAGGATCATTATGACTATAGCGGTTGGTAAACCCACAGATCAAAAAGAGCATAACAAAACTCAACATCTTATAAGCTGGTCTACAACAAGCATTCAGATCCCCAAACCTCAAAAATTCACATATTCCATGGTAACTACCTGAGGCTTTGACTATTTATCAGCTTTAAATTTAAGAATAGCATCGCAAAAGTAAGTTATGTCAGCAAAAATATTTACAGGTTACCCTTCCAATTTCTATTTCACTTTAATCTTTGTTCCAATCTCTAATGTTAGTATTGTATTGGGATGTACAAGTAATATTTTCATCAATTCCTTGCCTAATTTTATTTCAAATAAAAATCATTGTATACACTTGAAGTAGAGATATATAAGATACAATAACAAAAGGAGATTAAAAAGAACTATTGCATGCATTTTTAGAAAAAGGGAAGTGCAAAGACAAAAGAAGGAAGACCAAATGTTGGGATGCACACAAAAGAAACGAGTTTGATAAGGTCAAGAAATTAAAAAAAAAAAAAAAGTAAAATGTTTCTTTTAAAACATCCGAAAAAGAAAATTTGACACTAATTTAAGACAAGAGAAGTAATCTTCATTATCCTTAATATAGTACTCCCTCCGTCCAGAATACTCTTGACACTTATCAATGCACGTAGTTTTAGATGATAAGTTGTTGTTTGGTTATCAATTGTTATTTTATTGAAAAGTAGATGTGATAGGAGTTAGTAGTTAGTAAAAGTAGTATTATTTTATTTTAAGGAGAGAGAGTGTGGGCCAACTTAAAAGGTACAAGAATTAAAATAATAGTGGGTCATATCCAAAAATAGAAGTGTAAAGAGTATTCTGGGACAGATGAAAAGGAAAGTGTAAAGAGTATTCTGTGACGGAGGGAGTACTAATATTGACATAGAAAATACCATCAAGTAATTCCGAGTGCGCGTATAATTTAATCCAAATACGACTCACTTTCACTCACTTCATCGTATAAAACACCAAGGTTATTGGATGATCACCCTGCCCAGTGTTCTTTTACTCAATTATACTCCATATATCAGAAAGAATATCCATGGTCAATCAGATCACAAATCCACCAAAGCCACAATGACAATTAGATAAAAATACAATCAAGTCAACATTCCCATTTTCCTCAATAAAGTTAGTTTGTCAATAGGATTTCTCATAAATTGGATTCACAATCTCATTCACGAGAGCAGCCACAAAATTCAACAACACCTCGCTCCTAAAATATTTGTAACATATTTACAATAAAACCTTGGAAATCCACATATATCTTAATAGGAGCACCATCCATCACATGATATACACATCAGTTAGATAGCCTCAAACTTTATGGCACCTTATGACCTTATGTAGTATATGATTAAGTCAAATCATTTGCTCATATTTCGCCAATTCCATGGGCAGGAAAGACACAACTCAATTCCGCTGATTTCACAATTGTTGTAGACTCTAATTTCACATTTGTTGTCAACTATTTGCCCATATGAACATCTGACAGAAAACTTGCTTTATCTTGATCCATTAAACAGCATTAAAAAAATCTTAAGATATAAGGAAAAGCCTATGGAACTGAAATATTTACAAAGATAGCCACGTGAGGGATCAACTCACTCTCCGCTATTCTTTGGTTATCAGCACATTTCCAATCTTCAAAACCCACTACACCTATATATAAATTAAGACAACCCTCTTCCATGTTCATAAAACTGGCCATCCCAAATTTATAACCAATATAAGAGTATAAGGTGACTACAATTCGTTTTCCTAGAGCTAGAGACTCAAAAATATGAGATATAGACTGCACGACACTCAGTTAGATCATCAAATAAATTCACAACCAACTATAATGACCACATGATTACAGCTTGGAACAGTAGCATCCAAAGTAGGGAGGACTATACATAAATAAAACTATCTCACGGCAGGCATTGCCATACACAATAATCCACAGACACACAAAATATACAAAACTCATCATCATACGACCCTCAGTAAGTGCTGGGATAAACAAAAACCATTAGGTTGATGGGACCAAGAGAGAAAATATGAAAAAAGAAGGGTACAGTTTCTTATAAAACATCCAAAAAGAATATTTTGAAGCCAATTTAGGCAAGGGACAGTTTGTATTATTATAGTCAATGTAAATACTAATATTAACATAGAGAACAGCTGCAATGAATTTCCCGAATCAGGTTGCACTTACAATTTCAATTAAATAAGACTTTATTTCACTCACTTCATCCTATCAGAAACTATAGTTGACAGAGCTTAAACTAGTTATTAGAAAAAGTCTAGAAACCACAGTAATAGAATACGTAGTACATAATTGAAATAAGATATAGATCATACGATTAACAAAAACAAAGATTAAAAATAGTTATTACATGCAATTTAAAAAACAATAAAAAACGAGGGAACAGTAAAAACATAGAGTGATGGGATAAACACAAAACATTAGGTCGAAGAAATCAAGAGCAAAGAGTTAAAAAAAAAGAAGTGTGGTTTCTTTTAAAACATCCAAAAAGGAAAATTGCAATACCATTCAAGGGAAGGAAAACTAAGAATTATTATCATTAATGTGAATACGAATATTATAATAGAGGATTGCAAGTAATTTCCCAAAATGGGTTGCATGTAAAATTTCAATTAAACAAGACACACTTTCACTCACTTCATCTAGGACCCTACACAGACCCGCCAGACCCTACCCTAAAATTAGGGTATGGGTCTTAATTTTTTGGACCCTATGGGTAAGGGTAGGGTATGGGTCCGGGTACTATCGGGTAATGGTAGGGTAAGGGTCCACTCCTCAAATACCCAGACCCTACCCATGGACCCGCACCAATTAAAATATATTTTTTATTTTTTAAAAATTAAAATAAATATATATAAACATATCCTTCTAGTAAAACTAAAACCCTCTCTCACCCAGGAACCCTAGCCACAAATTGCAATCACATCTCATCTTTCATTCTACTCTCAGTCTCTCAGTCTCTCACTATCACAGTCTCAGTCTCTCGCTCTACTCTCACTCTCTTTCTCTACTATGAGTCTCTCATTATCACAGTATCACTCTCTTTATTTATATTTTGGTGTATGAGACTTTTGGGATGTGCAAAAACTACGTATTGCTATGGAATGTGAATAAGTGATATTATATATGCTAATTGCAAAATTATTATATAAAATTGTGCTTAACGATTTTATATACACGTGAAAATGTAAGCGGAATTTTTTTTTTGTGTTGGACCCATTTTAGACCCTAGACCCTAGCCATACCCTATCGGATCCTACGGGTACGAGTAAGGGTCCTTAAAAAATTACCCTATGGGTACGAGTAGGGTATGGATCTACATCCAAAAATTAGGGTATGGGTACGAGTCTAGCCTTACCCTACCCTGACCCTACTCATTGCCATCTCTAGTGCTCGGCATACCCACAATTAAACTTTAAAATGAACACCATTTTCCAGCCTCGAATATCATTAATTACTTCCCTAGTAAATCAGATAACAATTTCAACATGAAAAAGACAATCAAATCCAAATTCTCATATTTCTCACTAATGTTATATTGTCAAGAGAGTTCTCATAAACAAGTCTCCCAAATCTCATTCACGATAACAACCATAATAAATCATAAAACTCGATGACCAAATGGTTCCTAGATACTAAACATGTTTGCCATGAGCAGAACTCAACTTATGATTACAACTTATGATTAAGGACGCATCACATAATATACTCATCACCTAAATAACCTCAAACGTTATGTCACCTGTTTTTGTTTTTTTAATCCCTCGGTATACGAAAAATGCAATCCATTTCCTCTAATTTGCTACAAACTAGGGGGGAAACTCAATTGTGCTAATTTCATAATTGTTGTTGTTTACATTTGTTGTCAGCTATATGCCTATACAAACATTTAACAGCAAAGGCTATATGATCAAAGCTTCAACAATACAGCACACAATCCGAAAGTCAATAGGAAGAATAGACGACTACACAAAAATAGTCACTCACTTCGGCCCCTTTAGGCATGACCAAACTCCATCGAGGGAAACAGCTCACATCAAATCACATTCGGCAAACACCTTGCAAAATATACAAAACTCGACATCCTATAAACAACCCTCCATGAGTTAGACAATAACAATTCCACCTAAGGCTTTGATTATTTTTCTAACTTTAAGCATGATCATAGTTAAGCAAGAACAAGTTGCCTGTAATAAACTTAGTAAGATTAAAAAAAATTAAAAAAAAAACATTTATCCTCACTTCCTATCTTTTCTAATTCTTTGTTCCAGTCTCATATGTTAACATTATTAAAATATCTACAAGTAACTTCTCAAGAGGATGTATAATTTCATCTTAACAATACTCCCTTTCACTCATTTCATCATTAGAGAAACCATTGTTAACCCAATCAACAGATCCTTAACGAAAAAGTCACACAAATCTCATTCATGATACCAAGCATAATAAATCAAAAATTCAACAACCCATCAGCCCAAATAGAAAAGCTCTTTACAATAAACCTTGAAACATTACTCCACTAACACCTTGATAGGAGCACCTTCTTTGAACATCACATGATATACACATCACCTAAACAACCTTGAACTTTAAGTCCCCATTTTTTTCCCAAGTGGTATACAAAATGTTTCCTGTTATTTTGCAGCCTTGACTTGTCATTAATAATATCCATGGTCATCAGATCACAAAACAAATACGTAACAATGACTATTTAATTGAAATTACCATTTTTCCCAATAATGTTAGCTTGACAAGTGACAACTCACCATGATAAGTCACAAAGCTCGACGTCCAATCGTTTCCTAAATTCCTAAATGTTAAGCAAGTTTATAATAAACCCCAAAAATAGTACTCTACTTATACCTTGACAGTAGCACCTTCATTACCACATCACATGATATATACATCGCAAAAATAGTCTAAAACCTTGTGTCACCTGGTTTTTTACCCAAAGTGGTATACCATTAATCCAAAAGCATTATCACTGGATTGCTAGAAACAGATGCAGGGTGGGGGAAGTGGGGACAGAACTCGATTCCGCTTATTTGTAAGTTCTGTCAATATTAATTTCCCAAATATTATCAGCAAGATGCCCATATTACACGATCCTAAAATAGATAGGAAGCAGACAATACTAGTCAGAGATAAACAATTACTTCAGCCACTTTAGGCAAGACCATAGTCTTTCAAGCGAATCTTTCCATCTATTCAACGCTCACATCAAATCACATTCACTGAAAATCCACATGAATATACAAAATTCGCCATCCTATTCACCACCTGCATATGAGCTCGACTACAACAAGAACTCAATCTTTATACCTGAAAACTACAAGTATAGTTTAGCTAACTACGGCTCTAATTATTTTTGAGCTTTAAAAATAAGTATAGTATAGCAAAAACAAGTTGTCACCAAGAATAGTCGCAGTTTAGTATAACATAACTTCGCACAATAAAGAATATATCCACCCACCCGATATCTATCTCTCATGAATCATTGTTCCAATCTCTTATGTTACTAAGAAAACTACAAGTAATTTCCTAAGTCAGGTGCACGTTTAATTTCATTGAAACAAGTCTCTCTCTCACTCACTTCATCGTAAAAGAAACCATTGTTATTGGGTGCTCTACATACCCACCATTGCACTTTGGTCTAAACATCATTTTCCAGGTTTAAAACATGATTTTGCAGCTCCTCCCATTGATAACATTGTAGGTCATCAGATGACAAACCATTACACAACAATGACAATACAATCCAAATTCTCATTTCTCCCAAAATATAGCTTGTCAGCACAACTCTCATGAGTAAGGCTATGTTCAGTTCACCTTATTTTTGCTTATTTCAGATCATATCAGATCAGATCAGACCATATCAGATCAGAAAAAATAAGTTCAGATCAAATCAGATTAGATTAGATAAGTTCATATCAGATCAGATCAGTTCAGATTATGCTTATTTTTAAAAACTTATTATTATTATTATCATCATGATTATTATGATTATTAGTATTACTAATGCTATTATTGTTATTGTAATAATTATTATTATTGTTGTTGTTGTTGTTGTTGTTGTTATTATTATTATTATTATTATTATTATTATTATTATTATTATTATTATTATTATTATTATTATTATTATTAAAAAAATTACTTTATACAATTACTATTAATATTAATATTACTATTTACTAGTACATTTGTTCAAAAAGATTATTATTATTGCCGTTGTTGTACTTATTAATTATTAATATTGGTAATTATTATTAATGTCGTTGCTATTATTATAAATGTCATTGATATCACTATTTGAAGCTATTTGTGTTCAAGAAGAAGAATGTTCTTTTGACATTTGTAAGTGTTCTTTTTTATATTTATTCTAATTAATAATTTTGATATGTGATGTTCTTTTTGATGTTGTACATGTAACGAACATGACAATAGTATATGATGTTTATTTTTTAAAACAATTTTGGTAGAATAATATAAATTATATATTACTAGTTTATATAAAGCATGAGTAGCATGGGATAACCTAATGGTGTTGTCATCACGTTCAAAATTTTCCCTACAAAGGATTTCAACTTATCTTTAAAAACAAAGTTTATATAGAACAAGACAATGATATAAGAAGAATATTTAACGATTTTGTTCAAGATCATATGATTATATATATTTATAGGTTTGTTTATAATGAAAAAGAACAATTTATTGATATAACAAAGAACATGTTGTTAGTTAAATCCAAACATGTCATCAATATAAAAATAACGTCTATCTTTTATTTTTAAAATGTGTTCTTTAAATAGAACTCGTATGCTCTTTCAGTATATGTTTTTTTTTAATATCATTATATGTTCTTTTCATTACTACCTAAATTCTTATTATTAACGGACCTTGAACATGAGTGTTCTTTTATTTTTAATTTTTTTGGGCCCCTTTCGGGAATCCCGTGGTAAGATGAATTTTTTCTGGGCTGCCCTCGCACAGGGTCACTCACCTAAAGACCCAACAAGCCCCAACCCCCCTCCCCCACCCACAACAATATTGAAATATATGCTTCCACCAAGATTTCAACCTTGGTCTCCCATGTGGGAGGTAAAAAGCCATACCATTGAACCCAAGAGTCCTTAGTCTTTTGTTTTTAATTGTATGTTCATATACTAATGTGCTCTTTTTAAAAAAAAAACTAATCATGCTATAATAATAATAATAATAATAATAATAATAATAATAATAATAATAATAATAATAATAATAATAATAATTATTATTATTATTATTATTATTATTATTATTATAATTGTTATTATTGTTATTATTATTATAATATTATTTATATTATTACTATTATAAAATTATTATTATTATTATATTATTATTATTATTATTATTATTATTATTATTATTGAAAGTTGTGCATAGTAATAAAATGATAGTAATAGTAATACTAGTAATGAAATACAAAGTAATAATAATATTAGTAATAATATGTTTTTTAAAAGATAAGTTCAGATCAGATCAGATCAGTTCAGATCAGATCAGATCAGAAATAATAAGTTCAGATCAGATCAGATAAGTTCAGATCAGAAAATTTCAGGTGAACTAAACATAGCCTAAGTCTAACGAATCTCGTTCAAGATGCCAACCATGGTCTTTGGATGATCACCAGCCCACAATTGTTATTTGTTCTGAACACAATATTCCAACTTTAAATTATAATTAATAATAGGAAAAATTGACAACAGAGGTCTCAACTTTGGGTTATAATTTTTAAAAGGTCTGAACTATTGATTAACCTGTGTAGGTCCCAACTTTGGGGGGTCTTAACTTTTAGCGGGCTTTAGTGACTTGAAACTGGCTTAATAGGTCATCACTTGTAAAACTTTAAGTCACACTAGAAGAGTTAATTGAGGGAGGGATGTAGGAACTAGGTGAGATTTTTAAAAAAATCGTCGGTTTTAAGTCACCGAGGCCCGCTAAAAGTTAAGACCCCTTAAAGTTGGGACCTACACAGGTTAATCAATAGTTCAGACCTTTTAAAAATTATCACCCAAAGTTGAGACCTCTATTGTCAATTTTTCCTTAATAATATCCGTGGTCAATCAGTTTCCATGTCCAGAAGGCAACAATGACAATTAAATCCAAATCTACTCTAGTCTCACTTCCGATTTTCATCAATAAAGTTATAATGGAAACATATCTCCAATTAAAATGTCTCACAAATTTCAGTCACGGCATGACCATAATAAATCACAAAACTCGACAACACATCACTTCCTGAATAAATTTATAACATGTTTATAACAAACCTTGAAAACCTTACTCCACTTAAACCTTGAGGGGAGCATTCCTTGACACATCAAATGATATACACATCACCAAAAACTCCTTCATCTTATGTCTCCTAGTTTTCCCCAAGTGGTAAACAATTAATTCAAAGCCCTTACCCTTCCTTCGCTAGAAACTGAAACTAGGTGGACACAACACAATTCCACAAATTTCAAAGATTGTTCTCTGCACTAATTTCACTTTAATCTTTGTTCCAATCTCCTATGTTAGCATTGTAATGGGACGTACAAGTAATATTTTCATCTATTCCTTGCGTAATTTTATTTTAAACAAAAATCATAGTATACCCTTGAAGTAGAGATATAGAAGATAAGATATATTGACAAAAAGAGATTCAAAAGAACTATTACATGTATTTTACAAAAAGGGGAGTGGAAAGACAAAATAGGGAAGACAAAAGGGATGCACACAAGAAGAAACAAATTTGATAAGGTCAAGAAAGAAAGAAAAAAGTGTAATGTTTCTTTTAGAACATCCGAAAAAGAAAATTTGACAATAAATTAACACAAGAGCAGTAATCCCTCAGATCCGGTGCGCGTATAATTTACTCTAAATATGACTCACTTCCTCGTACAAAACACCAAGGTTCTTAGATGATAACCCTCCCGAGTGTTCTTCTTGTACTCAATTATACTCCAGCCTCAAACTATATAGTAAGAATATCTTCGGTCAATCAAATCCACCAAAGCAACAATGATAATTAGATCCAAATGCAATCAAGTCACCATTCCATTTTCCTTAATAAAGTTAGCTTGTCAACAGATTTCTCACAAAAAGGTTTCACAACAGCCACAAAACTCAACACCTCGCTCCCCAAAATTATAACATATATACAATGAACCATGGAAATCCACATATACCTTGATAGGAGCACCATCCTGCACAAATCACTTGATACACAAATCAGCTAGATAGCATCAAACTTTATGGAACCTTTTGACCCTATGTAGTAATGATTAATTCAAATCGTATCCTCATATTTCACCAAAATCGTGGGCGGCAAGGACCTAACTCAATTCCGCTAATTTCACAAATATTGTCAACTCTAATTTCACATTTGTTGTTAACTATTAGCCCATGTAAACATCTGAACAAAAACTTGCTTTATCTTGATCCATTAAATAAGATTATAATATCTAAGATATAAGAAAAAGCCTAAGGAACTGAAATATTTACAATGAATTTTCCAAAACAAGTTGCAGGTAAAATTTCAATTAAACAAGACACTCTTTCACTCACTTCATCCAATCAGAAAACATAATTATTAGGTGCTCGGCATACCCACTATTAAACTTTAAAATAAACACCATTTTCTAGCCTCGAATATCATCAATAACTTCCCTAGTCAATCAGATAACAATTCTATCATGAAAGAAGACGATCAAATCCAAATTCCAATTTTCCCCAATAATATTAGCTTATCAACAGAGTTCTCATGAACAAGTTTCACAAATCTCATTCACGATAACAACCATAATAAATCATAAATTTCGACGACCAAAAGTCCCTAGATACTAAACATGTTTGACATAAACCTTGAGGGGAGAACTCAACTTATAATAACAACTTATGATTAATGACACATCACATAATATACTCATCACCTAAATAACCTCAAACGTTATTTCACCTGTTTTTTTTATCCCCGTCCGGTATACAAAAAATGCAATCCATTTCCTCTCATTTGCTGCAAACTAGGGAGGCGGGAGAACTCAATTGTGCTAATTTCATAATTGTTGGTTTTTTACATTTGTTGTGAGCTATATGCCTATACAAACATTTAACAGTTGAGGATATATGATCTAAGCTTCAACAATAGCACACGATCCGAAAGTCAATAGGAAGGAGAGACAACTACACAAAAATAATCACTCACTTCGGCCCCTTTAGGCATGACCAAACTCTATCAAGGGAAGTTGTTAGTCCATTCAACAGCTCACATCAAATCACATTCGGCAAACACCCACAAGAATATAAAAAACTTGGCATCCTATAAACTGCCCTCCATGAGCTAGACAATAACAAATTCCACCTAAGGCTTTGATTATCTTTCTAACTTTAAGTATGATCATAGTTAAACAAGAACAAGTTGCCAGCAAGAAACTTTCAGTTTATTACAGCATAACTTCGTAAGATTAAAAAAAAACACCTATCCTCACACTTCCCATCTCTTCTGATTCTTTGTTCCAGTCTCGTATGTTAACATTTTTAAGATATCTACAAGTAACTTCCCAAAACAAGAGCATGTATAATTTCATCTTAACAATACTTCTTTTCACTCACTTCATCATTAGAGAAACCATTGTTAACACTATCAACACATCCCTGATGAATAAGTCACACAAATTTCGTTGATGATACCAAGCATAATAAATCAAAAATTCAACCACCCATCAACCCAAAGAGTAAAGCTCTTTAGAGAGCACCTTCTTTGACCATCACATGATATACACATCACCTAAACAGCCTTAGAACTTTAAGTCACCATTTTTTTCCCAAGTGGTATACAAAATGTTTCCTGTTATTTTGCAGCCTTGACTTATCATTAATAATATCAATGGTCATCAAGATCACAAAACTAATACGTAACAATGATAATTTAATTGAAATTACCATTTTTCCCAATAATGTTAACTTGACAAGTGACAACTCACCATGATAACTCACAAAGCTCGACAGCCCATCGTTTCCTAAATTCCTAAATGATAAGCATGTTTAAAATAAACCCAAAAAACAGTACTCAACTTTTACCGTGACTGTAGCACCTTCATTGCCACATCACATGTTATGTACATCGCAAAAATAGCCGCAAACCTTGTGTCACCTGTTTTTTTACCCAAAGTGGTATACCATTAAACCAAAAGCATTTCCTCTCAATTGCTAGAAACAGAGGCAGGGTGAGGGAAGTGGGGATATAACTCGATTCCGCTTATTCGTAAGTTTTGTCAATATTAATTTTCCAAATGTTATCAGTTATATGCCCATACTACACGATCCCAAAATACACGGACAATAATAGACAGAGATAAACAATTACTTCAGCCACTTTAGGCAAGACCATAGTCTTTTAAGGGATTCTTTCCATCTATTCAACGCTTATATCAAATCACATTCACTTAAAACCAGCATGAATATATAAAACTCTGCATCCTATTCACCACCTGCATATGAGCTCGTCTACAACAAGCACTCAATCTGCTCACACCTGAAAACTATACATCAAAAGGATACCTTACTACGGCTCAAATTATTTTTTAGCTTTAAAATAAGTATAGTGTAGCAAAAACAAGTTGCCACCAAGAACATTCACAGTTTAGTATAACTTAACTTCGTACAATAAAGAATATACGGTTTTTTCACCAAATACCTCCGATAAATTAAAAAATTCACTATATACCCTCGATGTTCCAAAAATTCACCATATACCCTTGAGTTTTCGAAAACATTCACCAAATGCCCTTTTTCTAACTTCCGTTAACTCTCCGTTAGCTTTATTTATGATTTGACCATTATTAACCCTAAACCCTAACCCTAATCTAACCCTAACCCTAATCTAACCCTTACCCTTACCCAAATCCTAAACCTAAACCCTTACCCTTACCCTAAACCCTAACCCGCCAAGCCCACCACCCCTCCACCCCCCGTGCCTAACCCCCCACCCCCCCTCCCCATCCCCTCCACCCAAGCCCTACCGCCCCCCCCCTCCCCTCCACCGCCGCATCCCCCCCTTCCCCCCCCTCCCCTCCCCTTTCCCTATCCCCTTCGCCGCAGCCCCTACCCTCCCCCTCCCTCCCGCCGCCCCCGCAACCCGCGTAGCCCGTAAATTCGAAAGCCCCCCACCCTCCTCATCCCCTCCACCGCCGCATCCCCCTACCCTCTCCCCTCCACCTCAGACACACGCGCACCATAGGCGTCCCCCACCCCCGCAGGCCGCATCCCACCCCCTCCCCCACCCTCGAATGATTTCGTCTTCCTCTTTGCTCCCACGATCCGGGCCGCTTAGATCTGGGTTGAATTTTCACCGCCAAGGGAAGAGAGGAGAAGCGGTGCATCAGCACCTCATCTCGAACAACAACAACAACGACTGCAAAAGACGGGAAAACACGGGCGAGCAACACCGGCGTCGGCGGGGAAGGGGAGGGGGTTTTGTGGGTATTGTGGTGGTGAGGAGGTTGTGGGGTAGTGGTGGTAGGGGGTGGTGGGGCTTAGGCTGGGGTGGTGGTGGGGGGTGGTGGGGCACTGGGGGTAAGGGGTGGGGGGCTTGGGCTGGGGTGGAGGGGTGGGTTAGATTAGGGTTTAGATTTTAGGGTCAGGGCTTAATAATGGCAAAATGGTAAATAAAGTTAACGGCAGTTATGAAAAGGGCATTTGGTGAATGTTTTCGAAAAGCCAGGGGCATATGGTGAATTTTTGGAACATTGAAGGTATATGGTGAATTTTTTGATTTGTCAGGGGTATTTGGTGAAAAAACCGAATAATATATATCCACCCACCCACTATCTATCTCTCATGAATCATTGTTCCAATCTCTGATGTTACTAAGAAAACCGCAAGTAATTTTCTTAGTGAGGTGCACGTATAATTTCATCTAAACAAGTCTCTCTCACTCACTTCATCATAAAAGAAACCATTATTGTTGGGTGCTCTCCGTACCCCAATTGCACTTTGGTCGAAACATCATTTTCCAGCTCCTCCCATTAATAACAATGTTGGTCATCAGATCACAAACCATTACACAACAATGACAATACAATCCAAATTCCCATTTCTCCCAAAATAGTCAGCTTGTCAGCACAACTCTCATGAGTAAGTCTCGCGAATCTTATTCACGGTACCAACCGTGACCATTGGATGATTACCAGTCCACAATTGTTCTTTGTTCTAAACACAATATTCCAACTTCAAATTATCATTAATGATATCCGTGGTCAATCAGTTTCCAAGTCCAGAAGGCAACAATGACAATTAAATCCAAATCTACTCTAGTCCCACTTCCTATTTTCATCAACAAAGTTAGAATGGAAACATATCTCCCATTGAAATGTATCAAAATTTCATTCACAACATAACCATACATAATAAATCACAAAACTCGACAACCCATCACTTTCTAAAAAATCTGTAACATGTTTACAATAAACGCTGAAAACCTTATTACACTTAAACCTTGATGGGAGCATTCCTTGACACATCAAATGATATACACATGAACACATCACCAAAAACTCCTTCATCTTATATCTCCTACTTTTTCCAAGTGGTAAACAATTAATTCAAAGCCTTTACCCTTCCTTCGCTGGAAACCGAAACTAGGTGGACACAACTCAATTCCATAAATTTTAAAGATTGTTCTCTGCACTAATTTTACATTTGTCGTCAGCAAGCATTAAGCCCATATAAACATCCAACACAAAGGCCATACGATGAAAAGCTTGAATAATAACATCATTTCACTTGTTCCATAATACCAGTTCCCAAAGCTTGATATGATGCAGAGAATAATAGCATCATTTCACTTCCAGCATAACCTTTACTCTGTCAACGGAAGCTTTCAATCCATTCAACGGTCACATCATACCACATTCCCATGGATCCAAAAGCACATAACAAAACTCAGCATCTCATAAACATCCCTAAGTAAGCTATTCTACATCAAGCATTCAGATCCCCACACCCCTTAAAAATTCACACATCCCATGTACCTACTTAAGGCTTTCATTATTTATCAGCTTTAATATAAGAATAGCATTGCAAATGTAAGTTAAAGTTACCCTCCAAATTTCTATTTCACTTTAGTATTTGTTCCAATGCAATCTTCTATGTTAGCATTGTATTGGGACGTACAAGTAATACTTTCATCTATTCCTTGCATAATTTATTTCAAATAAAAAATAATAGTATAGCCTTGAAGTAGAGATATAGAAGATAAGACATAATAACAAAAGGAGATTAAAAAGAAATATTACATGTATTTTTAGAAAAAGGGGAGTGGAAAGACAAATGAGGGAGGACAAAATGTTGGGATGCACACAAAAAGAGACAAGTTTGATCAAGTCAAGAAAGAAAAAAAAAGTGTAATATTTCTCTTAAAACATCCAGAAAAGAAAATTTGACAATAATTTAAGACTAGGATAGTAATTCCCCACATCGTGTGCTCGTATTATTTAATCTAAATAAGATTGACTTCATTATACAAAACACCAAGGTTCTTGGATGATAACCCTGCCCACTGTTCTTTTTGTACTCAATTATACTCCAGCCTCAAACTATATCATCATTAAGAATATCTCCGGTCAATCAAATCCACCAAAGCAACAATGAAAATTAGATCCAAATACAATCAAGTCACCATTCCCATTTTTCTCAATAAAGTTAGCTTGTCAACAGATTTCTCATAAAAAGCTTTCTGAGGAGCCACAAAACTCAACCACACTTCGCTCCCTAAAATTACAACATATATACAATGAACCATAGAAATCCACATACCTGGACAAATCACATGATACACAAATCAGCTAGATAGCCTTGAACTTTATGGCACCTTATGACCCTATGTAGTATATGATTAAATCAAATTATTTCCTCATATTTCGCCAAAATCGTGGGCGGCAAGGACACAACTCAGTTCCGCTAATTTCACAAATGTTGTCTACTCTAATTTCACATTTGTTATTAACTATTTGCCCATATAAACATTTGAACAAAAACTTGCTTTATCTTGATCCATTAAACAAGACTATAATATCTAAGATATAAGAAAAAGCCTATGGAACTGAAATATTTACAATGAATTTCCCAAAATAGGTTGCATGTAAAATTTCAATTAAACAATACACTCTTTCACTCACTTCATCCAATTAGAAACCATAATTATTAGGTGCTCGGCATACCCACTATTAAACTTTAAAATAAACACCATTTTCCAGCCTCGAATATCATCAATAACTTCCCTAGTCAATCAGATTACAATTCTATCATGAAAGAAGACGATCAAATCCAAATTCCAATTTTCCCTAATAATTTTAGCTTGTCAACAGAGTTCTCATGAACAAGCCTCACAAATCTCATTCATGATAACAACCATAATAAATCATAAAATTCGACGACCAATAGGTCCCTAGATACTAAACATGTTTGATATAAACCTTGAGGGGAGAACTCAACTTATGATTATTAACACATCACATAATCTACTCATCACTTAAATAACCTCAAACGTTATATCACCTTTTTTTATCCCCGTGCGTTATACAAAAAGTGCAATACATTTCCTCTCATTTGCTACAAACTAGAGGGGAGAGAACTCAATTGTGCTAATTTCATAATTGTTGTTGTTTACATTTGTTGTCAGCTATATGCCTATACAAATATTTAACAACAAAGGCTATATGATCAAAGCTTCAACAATAGCACACAATCTGAAAGTCAATAGGAAACAGAGACAACTACACAAAATAATCACTCACTTCGGCTCCTTTAGGCATGACCAAACTCTATCAAGGGAACTTGTCAATCCATTCAACAGCTCACATCAAATCACATTCGGCAACAACCACAAGAATATACAAAACTCATCATCCTATAAACCGCCCTCCATGAGCTAGATAATAACAAATTCCATCTAAGGCTTGGATTATTTTTCTAACTTTAACTATGATCATAGTTAAACAAGAACAAGTTGCCAGTAATAAACTGTTTACAGCATAACTTAGTAAGATAAAAAAATTTAAAAAAAAAAATTTGTCACACTTCCTATCTCTTCTGATTCTTTGTTCCAGTCTCGTATGTTAACATTCACTAGTGGAGAAAACGTCAAATGCTCCTGTTTTTAAAGCCATAAATGCTCCGTATTTGACCCGTAGCAGACCCCACACGAGCATTTGGACATTTTACAAATGCTCCGGTTGTGAACCGGAGCATTTGACAATCAAATGCTCCAGTTGTACTTAAAAACCGGAGCATTTGACAGTCAAATGCTCCGGTTGATAAGAGAAAATCGGAGCATTTGGTTGTCAAATGCTCCGGTTGATAAGAGAAAATCGGAGCATTTGGTTGTCAAATGCTCCGGTTGATAAGAGAAAATCGGAGCATTTGGTTGTCAAATGCTCCGGTTTTCTTAAAACAACCGGAGCATTTGATCAATTTTTTAAAAAAAAAAATCACATTTACATTCACATTACCACCCACTGCTAGCTAGCAGCGCCACCTTACACAACCAGCTAGCAGAAGTAAAAAAAATAAATAAAGTAATATGTATATATATACAGTACAATACAAATACATAAACAAAAAAATTATTAACTAATGATCAAAATAGAATCAAAGTACATGAAGTATATAATATAACTGTAATCATTGGTAGTAACTAATGATCAAAATAGAATCAAAGTACATGAAGTATATAATATAACTATAATTATTGGTTCCTTCACTACATATATACAAATACAGGACACCATCTTAGGAGCAAAATCTTCAAAACACCATCTTAACACACCAAATAAGCCAACTTCAAAACATCATCTAAAAATAACAACTAAATTAATAGTTTGGCTAAAATATAAGAAAATGCAACGTAACTAACGTAACAAATTGACCAAAGAGATTAGTTTGTGTAAATTATATCATAGACTTGCTCTAATCAAATTAATAATTAAAGGGAAAGAGGATACCAATTATAAATGTTATCCTCCCAATGAAAATCAAAACATTTGGCAACCTCGGGTGACGTCAACATGCCATTCGTTGAAGCTAAAACTACCATTATACCAGAATAATAACACTAATAAGTCCAGGACATAGAAATATGAATAAGCACATTAATCTAATCAGTTACAAACAACAGGAAAACATGGCATTTACAATTCCAATATACTAAGACTAATTCACGCATAATAAGAAGAAAAACTAAGTAGAAACATGGATTGAGCAAGCAATTACTGGCCAAGAAATCAAATGCAAGAGAACTGTTGCCTTGGAAATTGTGTGAGCTGCCTAACATATCTTCGAGCATTGTCACTTTGTCGAAAGCTTATAGTCTTATACTGGAGTCATCAGGTGAACCTATGAACTTCAAAGAGACAAAAGAGCCAGAAACACATTATCAATTTTGGTTTCCAAATTGTGGAAGTACAAGTAGAATAAGGGAGAATCAAATAATACAAAGAAGCGCCATCAATATACAGTGATAAAACATCTAGACTGTAATTCAGGGAATTGTCAAACAGCTTCTACCTCCTGTTGTCCAAGAACTTATCTGAATTCACTGTAATACAACTAATATTTACTGAAGTACTTTTCTGATCAGAGAACTAATTTTTATTTATTCGAGGTTAGATAATAGCACAAAGCCTAGCGCTCTGCTCATTAATCCTCATGGCGGAGTTCATCATTAAACCTTAAAATGCACCGAAGTAGACAACCGACTGTGCAAAGCTTCTCTTTGCTTATACTGTTGCTAATTTCCTTTACAGCTGTAGCAATTATCTTGATCAAATTGTAGAGACCATCACCGAGAACGAGTGCTATTGCTATGAAGACCTTGACAGATCACAAGTACAATGTATTAAATTGAATTAGAAGGTACAAAAAATTAAAGGAAAACCAACAAGAATATTATTGAAGAATTTAATGAAGTATATCGTTGCCGAAGAGAAATAAGTAATAATACAATAACAAAAACAACCAGTAGCAATGTAGCATACACCATATACACGAAAATGAAAAGGAAAAAAAAAACAATATGGGTTTATGGAGCATTTGCAATAGTATGCCTCATATGATCATATCTATAAAGTTGTCATAGGGGAATATTTGATACCGTTCAAGTGCATAGTTATTAGTATCAAACTACTTCCACTTTTGTCATTTACCAACTCTTTAATAGGTCATTTTTCACTTATATCCCTTTCATAAATAAATTTGTAATCTAATCTTGTGGTTTTGGCCCCTCAAAAAAATCCATCGAAATCCAGCAAAAGGTAGCAATAATAGAACTTCAGTGTCTTGAAAAGACTATAAATCATAAAAAGTGACCTATTTAATAAGGTAGTAATCGTCAATTATTCCAAGTCTTTTACTAACCAATCAGTCATTATACCTTATATCCATAAAGTCTTTTGAAGTTGTTACTCTTAAGATCAGCTGGATACCAATCTCCAGCATGCTTCGGGATGAAGGGCCGCAGAAAACCCCATGAAATAATTGCACCGAATAGGACAGAACAATTCATTATGTGCGGACAGATAAGTCCACAACCCACATAAGGTGGACTAAAATCTAAGTAGAATCTGCAAACATATAAAGAACAAGAGGCTCACCCAACATGTCAGAACCATGCAGAAGAAAAATATGATGAATTGCTAAATCACATGGAAAAGACTAGCAATAGATATTGGTACATGAATTGCTTATGAGTTTTACAAGCCATGATCAGTAGAACAAACAATGACCAATGAGTAAGTGAGTAACTGAATTAAAGAACAAAACTAAATCAAATATAACACATGCATACACTACAACATGAATTAAATCAAATATTGATGTAAACAACATATCCATACACTACAACATGCGCTAAATAAAAAACTGATATAAAGAACACATAACATGGGCCAAACAATACATCAATAGCAGATCAACAACAGATCAACAAAGGAACATTTCAGAATCAACATGACATGCAAATTTTGATAATAACGTAATGAGACCAGTCTTGGTAATGGTCACTGTCTATTGTTCCATGACTTACTCTGGAAACATAAGCTTCTCCTCTAATAGGAGATTGACAATCTAAATCGAAACAAGTTTAAAGAAACATAATATATATAGCACAACTTCATCCGATAAAATCTTACTGACTTTGATCACAATCCAGTTAATAGAAGGCAGTAGACTTGGAAAGTTTCTCGCCAATAACTCCAGCATCACATGCTAATTTAAATCAATAAAAGTATGCAACTTCTCATTATAGCATTCCATGCACCAATGAAATTTAATATAAACAAAGTACAAATAGATTTTTTAGTCATTTTACTAACATGAAGATGTACTCAAATTATACCAAGACCAAGTACTCCCCGTTTAAGTCAATAATACAAGGTTCCATGAATTACAGCATACGACATAATCATAAAGAAACACGAAAGATCTAGAATAGTCGTAACAACAACACATAGAATGTAGATAATAATAATTGGTCATAACACAACCATATATGAGCACCCAATCCGTAGTTAACTAAACAGCAAACAAGAACAAAAGATGACAAAATAATAAATAAAAAAACCTAAGACGAAGATTGATTATCAACGGAAGAAGAAACATCCTCACTCGTTGCAACAGTAGCACGATCAGAATCGGGAGTAAGAGAGACCTCAGTGGGAGGCCTAGCTTTGACAGCATCAAGCATCCACTTGTTGATTTCTTTAAAATAAACCTGAAGAATCTCGATTCCTTCATCATTGGAGGAAGCAGAAGCAATGGTGTAAGCCTCCTCTTCAATGGTTTTAGAATAAACCCTGTCAAACTTGCAATCTACTGTCTCCCATAAACAATCAAAATAAATCAGTAAAAAAGAATATAAAGAAGCATCTAGTCGACGAGTACCCATGAGGACAGAGAAACCTAAATCCAATCTTGGAGGCCCATTTACTTGGGAACCACCGCAACTTCTACTGCTGCTCGATATAATCTGAAACTCATGTGTTATATCTCTATACAACGATTACGCCAACCTCATTGCCGAAAAAATAAGAATTTCTAAACCCTAGATCCCTCATGAATAAGTCACACATATCTCGTTCATGATACCAAGCATAATAAATCAAAAATTCAATAACCCATTAACTCAAATAGTAAAGCTCTTTACAATAGACCCCGAAACATTACTCCACTAACACCTTGATAGGAGCACTTTCTATGACCATCACATGCTATACACATTACCTAAACAGCCTTGGAATTTTAAGTCACCATTTTTTTCCCAAGTGGTATACAAAATGTTTCCATTTACTTATCATTAATAATATCCATGGTCATTTAGATCACAAAACAAATACGTAACAATGACTATTTAATTGAAATTACCATTTTTCCAATAATGTTAGCTTGACAATTCACCAAGGTAAGTCACAAAGCTCGACAGCCCATCGTTTCCTAAATTCCTAAATGCTAAGCATGTTTAAGAATAAACCCCAAAAACAGTACTCTACTTATACCTTCATTGCCACATGACATGATATATACATCGCAAAAATAGCCTCAAACCTTGTGTCACCTGTTTTTTTACCCAAAGTGGTATAATATTAATCCAAAAGCACTTCCTCTCGATTACTATAAACATAGGCGGGGTGGGGGGAAGTGGGGACATAACTCGATTCCGCTTATTCGTAAGTTTTGTAAATATTGATTTTCCAATGTTAACAGCAATATGCCCATACTACACGATCCTCAAAATAGACAGGAAGCAGACAATAATAGACAAAGATAAACAATTACTTCAGCCACTTTAGGCAAGATTATAGTCTTTTAAGGGAATCTTTCCATCTATTCAATGCTCATATCAAATCACATTCACTGAAAACCCACATGAATATACAAAACTCGACATCCTATTCACCACCTGCATAAGAATTCAACCTGCTCACACCTAAAAAACTATACATCACAAGGTACCTAACTACGACTTTAATTATTTTTGAGCTTTAAAATAAGTATAGTACAACAAAAACAAGTTGCCACCAAGAACATTCGTAGTTTACTACTCCATCTGTCCCATAATATAAGTCATGTTTCCTTATAAGGTGTCCCAATATATAAGTCCATTTCTATTTTCAATCAATACTTATGCCCAAAATACCCTCATGAAAATAATTAAATTCCCAAAATATCCTCATAATTTCAGCTCCCAATGCACCATTATTAATGACAAAATGGGATCTTTTACCCCATTGAACTTCTCTAAACATTAAACCGTGCAACAGTAAATGTTCAGTTTTTATTTTTTGTTAAAAAGAAAAAAACAATATGAGTGTTTCCCAATAAAAACGAATCTATTTATCCAAATAAAACAAGATTCCACTTACCTTAATTCCCGTACGAAAACAGAATCAGGACTTATATTATGGAACGGAGGGAGTATAATATAACTTCGTACAATAAAGAATATATCCACCCACCCACTATCTATCTCTCATGAATCATTGTTCCAATCTCACATGTTACTAAGAAAGCCGCAAGTAATATTCTAAGTTAGGTGCACGTATAATTTCATCTAAACAAGTCTCTCTCTCTCACTCACTTTATCATAAAAGAAACCATTGTTATTGGGTGCTCTCCGTACCCACAATGCACTTTGGTCCAAACATCATTTTCCAGCTCCTCCCATTAATAACATTACTAGTCATCAGATCACAAACCAATACACAACATTTACAATACAATCCAAATTCTCATTTCTCCCAAAATAATCAACTTGTCAACACAGCTCTCATGAGTAAGTCTCATGAATCTTATTCACGATACCAAACGTGGTCGTTGGATGATTAATTATTGTTCTCTGTTCTAAACACAATATTCCAACTTCAAATTATCATTAATAATATCCGTGGTCAATTAGTTTCCAAGCCCAGAAGGCAACAGTGACAATTAAATCCAAATCTACTCTAGTCACACTTCCGATTTTCATCAATAAAGTTAGAATGGAAACATATCTCCCATTGAAATGTCTCACAAATTTCATTCACGAACATAACCATAATAAATGACAAAACTCGAGAACCCATCACTTCCTAAAAAATTTGTAACATGTTTATAATAAACCCTTAAAAGCTTACTCCACTTAAACCTTTATGGGAGCATTCCTTGACACATCAAATGATATAAACATCACCAAAAACTCCTTCATCTTATGTCTCCAACTTTTCCCCAAGTGGTAAACAATTAATTCAAAGCCTTTACCCTTCCACTACTAGAAATCGAAACTAGGTGGACACAACTCAATTCCACTTATTTCAAAGATTGTATAATGCACTAATTTCACATTTGTCTTCAACAAGCAATAAGCCCATATAAACACCCAACACAAAGGCCATATGATGAAAAGCTTGAATAATAGCATCATTTCACTTATTTAATAATACCAGTTCCCAAAAGCTGATATGGTGCGAGATAATAATAGCATCATTTCACTTCCAAAGATAACCTTTACTTTGTCAACGGAAGCTTTCTATCCATTCAACGGTCACATCAAACCACATTCCCACAGATCCAAAAGCACATAACAAAACTCAACATCTTATAAACATCCCTAAGTAAGCTATTCAACATCAAGCATTCAGATCCCTACCACACAAAAATTCACACATCCCATGGTACCTACCTAAGGCTTTCATTATTTATCAGCTTTAAATATAAGAATAGCATTGCAAATGTAAGTTATGTCAGCAAAAATATTTACAAGTTACCATCCCAATTTCTATTTCACTTTAATCTTTGTTCCAATCTCCTATGTTAGAATTGTAATGGGACGTACAAGTAATATTTTCATTTATTCCCTTGCATAATTTTATTTCAAACAAAAATTATAGTATACCCTTGAAGAAGAGATATAGAAGATAAGATATAATAACAAAAAGAGATTCAAAAGAACTATTACATGTATTTAGAAAATGGGGAGTGGAAAGATAAAAGAGGGAAGGCAAAAGGGATGCACACAAGAAGAAACAAGTTTAATAAGGTCAAGAAAGAAATAAAAAATTGTAATGTTTCTTTTAGAACATCCGAAAAAGAAAATTTGACAATAAATTAAGACAAGGACAAGTAATTCCCCAAATCGGGTGCGCGTATAATTTAATCTAAATAAGACTCACTTCATCATACAAAACACCAAGGTTCTTGGATGATAACCCCGCCCACTGTTCTTCTTGTACTCAATTATACTCCGACTTCAAACTATATTAGTAAGAATATCTCCGGTCAATCAAATCCACCAAAGCAACAATGACAATTAGATCCAAATACAATCAAGTCACCATTCCCATTTTCCTCAATAAAGTTAGCTTGTCAACATATTTCTCATAAAAAGGTTTCGAAGCAAAGCACAACACCTCGCTCCCCAAAATTACAACATATTTACAATGAACCATGGAAATCCACATATACCTAAATAGAAGCCCCGTCTTGGACTGATCACATGATATACAAATCAGCTAGATAGCCTCGAACTTTATGGCACCTTATGGCCTTATGTAGTATATGATTAAGTCAAATCATTTCCTCATATTTCGCTAAAACCGTGGGCGGCAAGGAGACAACTCAATCCCGCTAATTTCACAAATGTTGTCAACTCTAATTTCACATTTGTTTTTAACTATTGCCCATATAAACATCGACGTAAAAACTTCTTTATCTTGATCCATTAAACAAGATTGTAATATCTAAGATATAAGAAAAAGCCAATGGAACCGATATATTTACAATGAATTTCCCAAAACATGTTGCATGTAAAATTTCAATTAAACAAGACACTTTTTCACTCACTTCATCCAATCAGAAACCATAATTATTAGGTGCTCGGCATACCCACTATTAAACTTTAGGAAAAATTCACAGGAATAATCCAAACTATTGAGTGTCTTCTCAAATTAATCCCAACTACGTGTTATTCTGGTATAATCCCAACTTCATGGTACTTCTTCCCAAAATGATCCCATATGACCACTACCTGTTAAACAAGGTTAAAAAAAACAAATTTCGTTTTTTTTTCCTTTCATTTCACCCTTTCTTTCTCTCGCTTCTCTTACCCACCACCCGACCACCCCCTTCATCTAGCCACACCCATACGCCCAACCCATTCGCAAACCCACCCACCCCCCGAGTCACGCGTTCTCCACCCCCGCGAACCTACACCCCCCCGCCACGCCCAACCCATATGCAAACCCACCCACCCACGACTGTTCGGCTCCCATCACCATCACGACCTCGGCACCGCAAGCACCGGCACCAAGTGAACCACCACCGAGCCCCCTCTTGTCGGGCGGCCAAGTTTCTTCTTGTCGTGCTACTGTTGTTGTTGAATTACAAAGGTAAAGAGATGATTGATGATGAAGGGGTAGTGGTGGATTTGGAGAGGGGAGGGGTGGTCGTGTATTTGGGGGGGGGGAGGGTGGTGCCGCCGTGGTGTATTTGGGGGAGGGGAGGGGTGGAGTGGTCATGTATTTCGGTAGGGGAAGGGGGTGGTGCCGTGGTGGTGTATTTGGGGAGGGGAGGGGAGGGGGGGGTGGGGTGGTCATGTATTTCTAGAGGGGAAGGGGTGGTGTCGTGGTGGTGTAGTTGGGGAGGGAAGGGGGTGGGGTGGTCCTGTATTTCGGGAGGGGAAGGGGTGGTGCCGTGGTGGTGTATTTGGGGAGGGGAGGGGTGGTGATGGATTTGGACGGTGGACACCAAGTGGAAGAGATGGTTGGTGGTAGTGAGAGAAAGGTTACCTGCTGCAACAGGTTACAAAAGGTTAACGGAGCAAAATGGGAAGACCACCCCCAAAGTATGGATTATACTAGAATAACACGTAGTTGGGATTAATTTGAGAAGATGCTCAATAGTTTGGATTATTCTTGTGAATATTTCCTAAACTTTAAAATAAACATCATTTTCCAGCCTCGAATATCATTAATAACTTCCCTTGTCAATCAGATAACAATTCTATCATGAAAGAAGACGATCAAATCAAAATTCCAATTTTTCCCAATAATTTTAGCTTGTCAACAGAGTTCTCATGAACAAGTTTCACAAATCTCATTCACGATAACAGCCAAAATAAATCATAAAACTCAACGACCAATAGGTCCCTAGATACTAAACATGTTTGCCATAAACCTTGAGAGGAGAACTCAACTTATGATTACAACTTATAATTTATGACACATCACATAATATACTCATCACCTAAATAACCTCACACGTTATGTCACCTGTTTTTATCCCCGTGCGGTATACAAAAAATGCAATCCATTTCTTCTCATTTGCTACAAACTAGGGGGAGAACTCAATTGTGCTAACTTCATAATTGTTGTTGTTTACATTTGTTGTCAGCTATATGCCTATACAAACATTTAACAGCAAAGGCTATATGATCAAAGCTTCAATAGTAGCACAAGATCCCAAAGTCAATAGGAAGCAAAGAAGACTACACAAAAATAAACAATCACTTCGGCTCCTTTAGGCATGACCAAACTCTTTAATTTCAAGGTAAGTTGTCTGTCCATTCAACAGCTCACACCAAATCACATTTGCCAAAGACCCATAAGAATATACAAAACTCAGCATCCTACAAACCGCCTTCCGTGAGCTAGACAATAACAAGCATTTACATACACCCATAGCACAAATTCATGCATCTCATGGTACCTACCTAAGACTTTTATTATTTTTCCAACTCTAAGTATAAGCATAATCAAGCAAAACAAAGTTGCCAGTAGGAAACTTTCAGTTTATTATAGCATAACTTAGTAAGAGATAAAAAATTGCCATCTTCAGACTTTCTATCTCTTCTAATTCTTTTTTCAAGTCCCAAATATTAACATTTTTAGAATAACTACAAGTAATTTCCTAAATTGCAAGATTACTCCCCTATATTCTCCAAAATTTCCCAAATTGCAAGATTACTCCCCTATATTATCTAAAATTGCAAATCGCTAACCATGCATCACATGATCCAGAAACGATATTCCTAAATGATTACAACAAATACCTAATGTTACTTAAAACACATATATTCCTAAATGATTCTACACACAAGTTGCTAATACCAAATTCATGTCGGGCTTTGACATCACACACAAGTTGCTAATACCAAACACATATACTCATCTTATCTTTTTGATCATTTTAAGAAACGTTTGCTCATTTTAAGAAATTTTTGCTCATTTTACAAATTTTTTTTTTTGCTCAATTTATCAATTTACGTTATATTGTATTCGGTTTTCAGTTTTGCAATTTATGCAACAATTTCACATCATTTCTAATGTTAAACTATATATGCTTATTAAACAGAGCATGGTACTCTTGACAATAGTTGTTTTCACTCAAGTCCTTGAAAGTTGAAACCAAGTTGCACAAATGAAATATGCAACAATGGAAACAATGAAAAGCTCTTCAAATTTCAAGTAAGTTACTCTAACAATATATTATTGACAAAATTGGTCTCAGCACCACAAACAATGGCATGGGTACATCCAACACCCTAAACTTTGACTAGTAGCCAAAACACCACAAACTATTGGTCTGGGTGCAGTGCGTATCATAAATGACTCTAAATACGCATTTAGGTTGCATTTTATTAACATTTAGATGCATTGTAGCTCATAATTGCATATAATTACTTAAGTTGTGAAATTTTACTTTACTCGTTTTGTGTGGGGTTTTTGGTATTCTTTGATGAATTTCAGGTTTTGAGAACATAATTGGAGTATGATTGGACAATCTTGAGTATTTAGGAGCAAATGGAAGGAAGCTACGTTGATAAGGATCGTTATGTATATATTTGAGTGCAAATTCGAGCTAAAACGAAGTTGGAATTTGATTAAAGAATTGTGGAAACCAAGTCATGTTTACTCTTTTATCCATAACTTTTGATTTGTTTATGATAATTGGATGATTCCAGCAGCATTGGAAACTAAACTTGAAGAGATTCCCAATTATAGGTTGCATGGCCCTAGAGTAGTTATATTCTGGGAGATATGGGTTTCGCAAGTTGGCCCTGTTTTTCTTACTACACCTCCACGCGCACGGATTAGCTAATTTCGCCCATTTAATGATTGATTTGACCTTTCTTATCTTGTACTGAGTTTCTTACTAGTATTAGGAGATACAATTATATATTTATAGGAATTCTAATTAGGGTAGGAGATCTTATTCATTATTCAAGTCATACGTTATTTTGGTTCTTAGGTTATCCTATCTAGTTTCCATATTAGCCCTAGTTTATTCAAGATTATGTCTTTGATCAAGACTTTGGGTTCATCTTCAAGCATTGCGTATCAAGTTTTATTTTTTCCTTCGCTTTATTTATTTTAATTATGTTTTCAATTAGGTTTGTTGTTTTTATTGATATGATTAGTGAGTAGTCTTTTTATTTAAGATTGAGTTGAGCCCTATTATGGATTGATCATATTATTTTTCTCTAATTCCCATGTTGTTGAATTATATACTTAGGGTTTGATAAGATTGTTCTTGTTGCCAATTTTGCATCTTGATTTAGCCCTAGTTTTATATCATCAACGAAAGTTGGAGTTGAAATTAGGATTATTTGTTGTTACTAAATTGTTATTTTATTAATTAAGTTCATCAAAGAAAGTTGGTCTTAATTTAGATAGTCCTGTCATTGATTTGAATTCTCCCAGTAAAATAGGTGAGAACTAGAATTGGGAATTATTTGACATTGGTTCTTAATGCTTATAATTATGTGTGTAAGCCATGAAAATAGGAGACATGCATGTTAGTTAGGCTTTTTACTATCACAAAATTGAGTTCTATATATTGATGAATAACTAAGGATTTAGTTTCAGTTCGCAATTGTGCTTCATTGCTAAGTCATAAGGGGATGTCAATCTCACTTAAGCTATAATTGAATAATTGGGATGTGAGTTATGTTTTGATCAATTCATATTAGTGGTGATGCTTAATCTTAATGTTTTAATTATCATATATATCATAGTTTGTTATCTTTTATTATTAGTTTAGTTATATAGATTCTTCTTGATATTTGAATTGTGTAGCTATTTCATAGTCTAAAATCAACTATTGTTTGATCTTGCACCTTCCTGAGTTCGATCCGTATTTTCTACGACGCCGTTCACTTGCGGTATTAAAATAAAACCCTAACTTTTCTATTTCGCCATACCCCTGAACCTTCCAGGAACCGTTTTCATATTTCTTCGTGAAGAAGAAGAGTTTTAGAGAGAGAAAGTTTGAGATTGGCTATTAGTCACCGGCCAGAAAAGGTACCGTGTCATTTATACCTCAAGCATAAATACAAATATACCTCAAGTATCCCACCCACCCTCCAAAAAATAAAATAAATCCGGCTAATGACGCACTTCAAATTAGCAAGTTTATGTAATACTCGTTAACTCATATATGTTTATGTTAAAAAAAAACGGAGCCTAGGGGATATGTTCATACGACATGAGTATCTCTATTTCCTTCAGTAAAAAAAAATTCTTCTTCCTGTGTTGTTATATATTGTAGGTAATTTTTTGTTTTCATTACTCTAAACAATTAGATCTAACAATGATAGAATAGGAAAAAACTAAAAACACAAACTAAAGACAAGTTCACTTGTTTTTTCTAACTTTTAACAGCTACCTCTGTTTACTAGAGACAATTTCACTAGCGGACCATGTTGGTGCAAGGTTAACTGACACCCCAAAATGAAATAGCCCACCCTACAGAGTACAAACCCATGTTGGTGCATTGAGTTCTATTTATCTAATTCACCAAATATAAACGATTTGATTAACGCATTGAGTTGCTTTGGCGAGTCAACGCTTACTGCATGCCCAGTTTCTTTAATTATCATTAATCTTGCTTTAGGCCCCAACATCCTGCAGTTTTAATACAGAAGTTTGCTGTTATCCACCATGATAAATTTTTACCTTCATAAATTTTGCTTGAATTACACTACACTAGCTAGTACGCACTATATGGACGTTTAGTGAATCACCTTAGTAGTTGATGGCCTATGTCCTCCGGGAAGAAGATGTCCTGATCACCCCATACAAGAAGTGTTTCCTTCAAAAATCAAAATATACTCAACATTACCAATAGACAAGAGGGGTATAAGTTATATGTATATATTGTTAGTTAGCTGAGTCAGCTCAAGTTAGTTTGTTTGTTATTAGTTTGTTAGAAATGGATTAGCTGCTTTGTATAAATAGGAGGATGTTAGTTGTGATTAGATTATCTTGGATATTAGTGTAATAAACACTTTGCTTCTTTCTCTCTCTAAATGAAATCCTCTCTACAATCTTCATCTTGATTGTTCTATATGGTATCGTAGCCGCAATCTCACGCATGAGGTCGAGGTTTTCGATAGATTTTCTTGCTTAATTACAGATTGATTCTCTTTTAATCAATTGTAATTGTTGATCTGAAATTACTTAATTGTAATTTCTTTATTTTGAATCTGAAATTATCACTGAAATTTGTTGTTTTATTAACATTTTCTGAAGATTCTTGAAGTTGCGATTAATCGATTCAACTTTTCTCTAAAGATTAGAGATATTGTTGATTAAATCGATATTTTATGGTTTCTGGAGGTAATTGAAACTTTCTAGATTCTATTGAAGCTTTCATTAATGGCTAAATCTGATGATAATAGAGTTTCTAATGCAAGTTCTCAGAATAATGATAATGCAAATACAGGAGGTAATCTAGATCCTCTTTTTATTGCAAACTCGGATAATCCTACCGCTTCTCTAGTTTCTGCTGTTTTTAATGGAACTAATTTCATGAGATGGAGTAAAAATGTTAGAAGAGCTCTTATAGCTAAGAATAAGGAAGGTTTTATTATCGGAACATTACAAATTCCCGATGTTACACATAAAGATCATGCTAGATGGATTAGAGCCGATTATATGGTTATGAGTTGGATTTTAACCTCTATAAGTGCAAATATTGCTGATGACTTTATATATGCATCAACATCTCGCTGAATTGTGAAATGAATTGAGTGAGAGATTTGGACAATCTAATGGTCCACTCATATATCGATTGAAGAAAGAGATTGATGCATTAAGACAAGAAAATTTGACGATTATTGCATACTATGGAAAGATCAAGAAGCTGTGGGATGAGCTTAAGTCATTAAGACTCTCTCCAATTTGTAGTTGTGGTGCATTGAATAAGTGTACCTGTCAATTCTTGAAGAAACTTGCAGATATTGAAGCCGAGGATAAACCGATGCAATTTTTGTTAGGGTTTTGATAATACAATCACTAACATCTTGTCCATGGAGCCTTTGCCAACAATAAATAGAGCATTCTCAATTACTCAACAAATTGAGAAACAGAAGGAGATTTCTGGTGTAATGGATATAGCTGAAAGTAGTGCTATGGCTGCTCATAGGTACTCTCAAGGTGGAGTAGGACAAGGTGGATCAGGTTATGGAACACAGAAGTTTCAAGCTAAACGTGACTGGAAGAAAGAGAAACAAGACAAGAAATGTGACCATTGCAAAGCTAAAGGTCATACTGCAGATCAGTAT
Source organism: Beta lomatogona (assembly GCA_947646795.1). Taxonomy (NCBI): domain Eukaryota; kingdom Viridiplantae; phylum Streptophyta; class Magnoliopsida; order Caryophyllales; family Amaranthaceae; genus Beta; species Beta lomatogona. Next base: position 2,012,510 of record CANSNZ010001115.1, read on the forward strand.
TTTAAATTAATAGGCTATCCAGAATGGTATAATGTTGTTAAGTCAGCTAAATCCACTGGAAATGGTTATGGTGGTGGTAAGAAATTTGCTGCAAATGTGTATGTGTCTCAGGACAATGGACATGGTGAACAAGCTGATTCTCCACTGGATTTTGACCACAATTTGGCTGGGAATTCTGAAAATGCAAGTCAGATAGTAGATCAAGAAATGTTAAGCTCCATTTGTCAAGAAGTAATGAAGACAATGAAGGGCAAACATTCTGCATACAGCAATACTTCATTTGCTAGTTTTGCAGGTAATGTTACTTATGCATTTTCTGCAATTGCACATGATTTTAGTTGTTTATGGATTGTTGATTCTGGTGCTTGTGATCATATGGTATATGATGAAAGGATTCTAGTTAACAAAAGAAAATTAAAGAAGGAAATCAGAGTAGGATTGCCTGATGGAACCTTTAGATGTGTGAATATGGTTGGCAATGCTATATTGGGACATAACATTGTGATTGATGATGTTTTACTGGTAAATGGATTTAGGCACAATCTGTTGTCTGTTGGTAAGTTAGTAGAGAAATCTGGCATATTGGTGCAATTCACCAAAAATGGTTGTTCATTTTAGGACCAATTGTAGTAAGCAAGTTCTTGTAGTTGGTAAGAAACAGGGTGGCTTATATTACTACTACAGTAATGGTCATTTTGATTCATCTGGTTCATCTGAAGATTCTGGTATGATTTCAGCATGTCATACAGTAGATACTTATACTTTGTTGTTAGATAAGACTGCTGTTGGTAGAAAGAATAAAAGTGACAATGTTAGACAATTAGAAATGTTACATAGAAGACTAGGACATTTATCCTTGTCAAAAATGCAACATATTCCAGGATGTAATTGTCAAGGAGTTCATGAATATAACTGTGATGTGTGTCTTCATTCTAAGCAACATAAATTGCCTTTCTCTATCAGTACAAGTAGAGCAAAATGTTGTTTGGATTTGATACACATTGATCTATGGGGTCCCTATAAGGTTCATGCTTTGAATGGTGCAAGCTGTTTTTTGACAATATTAGATGATCATAGTAGAGTCACTTGGACTTACTTGATGCATAACAAACTGCAAGTTGCTAAGATTGTAGCTGATTTTCTACAACTTATTGAAACTCAATTCAATGAAAGAGTTAAAACTGTCAGATCAGATAATGGCACAGAACTTATTAAAGAAGAATGTTTGAATATTTTTCTTCCTAAAGGTATTTTGATGCAAAGAAGTGTACCTTATGTTCCACAGCAAAATGGTCGTGTGGAGAGAAAACATAGACACTTATTGGAAGTGTCTAGGGCATTGAGATTTCAAGCAAACCTGCCTAAGAAGTTCTGAGGAGACTGTATCTTGACTGCTACATTTCTCATAAATAAGATGCCTACCAAGGTTTTATCTTGGAAGTCACCTTATGAAGTCATGTTTAATAAAGTTCCTGATTATGACAGCTTAAGGAGCTTTGGATGTTTATGTTATGCCTATAACATGACTGTCAGAAGAGATAAGTTTGACTCAAGATCTAGAAAATGCATTTTCATATGCTATCCATATGGACAGAAGGCCTATAAATTGTATGATCTTGAAACAAATTCTATATTTGTTTCAAGAGATGTGATTTTCTTTGAAAATTCTTTTCCTTATCACACAGATACATCTATCAAATTGCTTCATAAACCTACCTTGATTTCATTTGGTAATGTTGATTCTGATCCAATAAATACCACAGAACAACCTTCATTACTTAATCCATCTCAAAATTCTTTTCATTCTCTTAATTCTCTTTCACCACATAATCATACTTTGAACAATCTTTCTGAATCTTCTATTGTTCCCTCTAACACAAATTCTCTTTCTGAAAATTCTCAGAATGGTTCTCAATCTTCTACTAGTGTTAATTCTCCTCCTATTATTCATAATTCTCCTCCTATTATTCACAATTCTCCTGTCATCAGGAAAAGTACTAGAACAGTTGTTCCTTCCACTAAACTTGCTGATTTTATTGCTCCTTACATACCTCACAAAAATCCAACTGTTCCTGTGTCGGATTCAAGTTCAAAATCTCAATCATTTGCTGTGAATTCTTGCCAGATTATAGAGCCTAAGTATTATAATCAGGCTAAGAATGATCCTAACTGGATAGAACCAATGAATAAAGAGCTTCAAGCTCTTGAAGACAATGAAACTTGGGATTTGACTACATTACCTACAGGAAAGAAAGCTATAGGATCTAAATGGGTATATAAGACTAAGCTTAAACCTGAGGGGTCTATTGAGAGACATAAGGCAAGGTTGGTAGCAATTGATATCAACAAGTGGCAGGACAAGATTTTACACAAACTTTTTCACCAGTTGCAAAATTAGCAACTGTGAGAGTTGTTGTTGCATTAGCTACAATGAATCAATGGCAAATGTGTCAACTTGATGTGAACAATGCATTTTTGCATGTTTTTCTTAATGAAGAAGTATACATGATTCCACCAGCTGGTTATACTAAAGCACAGAAGGGTGAAGTTTGTAGATTGAAGAAATCCCTATATGGCTTGAAACAGGCTTCAAGACCGTGGAATAAAGAGTTAACAAAATTTTTGTTATCTCTTGGTTTTCAACAGTCTACACAAGATTATTCCCTATTTACCAGATCCAAGAATAATGAATTTCTTGTTATTTTGGTCTATGTGGATGACATGTTAGTAACTGGTACATCAGTGTCTCAGATTGAAGTATAAAATGATCTTGATTTAGCTTTCACCATCAAAGATCTAGGTGATGAGCTAAATTATTTTTTGGGTATAGAGATAACAAGGACTGCAAGTGGTACTTTTATGTCACAGAAAAAGTACATTAAAGACATACTTGCTGACACTAGTATGGAAGATTGCTCTCCTGTCAATGCTCCTCTTTCTTTAGGTCTCAAACTTTCTACAGAAATAGGTGATGTGTTGCAAGAGCCTGATATATACAGAAGATTGGTTGGAAGACTGTTGTATTTAGGTCTTACTAGATCAGATCTTTCATATGCAATACAACATCTAAGCCATTCATGCATTGTCCTAGGATTCCTCATTTGAGAGCTGCCTTACATGTTGTTAAGTATCTTAAAGGTACTTTGGAGTATGGATTGTATTACAAGACAAATACAGAATTTCTTGTACATGCTTATAGTGATTCTGATTGGAGTGGATGTCAATTCAGTAGTAGATCACTCAGTGCTTATGCAGTTTTCATTGGTTCTAACTGTGTCATGGAAGACCAAGAAACAGTCAACAGTAAGCAATTCATCCACAGAGGCAGAATACAAAAGTATGTCCAATGCAGCCAGGGAGCTTGTGCGGATTCATGGCCTATTAGAAGATTTGCAAGTTAAAGTTCCACTTCCACTCACTTTATCTTGTGATAATACCTCTGCTGAATATTTGGCTCATAATCCTATGTTCCATGAAAAGACTAAGCATCTGAAGCATGATATGCATTATGTAAGAGAACAGGTTGTTGCAGGGTTCCTCAAAACTGCTCATGTTTCTAGCAATCAGCAACTAGCCGATGTGCTCACTAAAGCTCTCCCTTCTACACGGCGTCATTCCATCTGTTCCAAGCTTGGACTTATTACTCGGTTCTAGCTTCGAGGGGGGTATATAAGTTATATGTATATATTGTTAGTTAGCTGAGTCAGCTCAAGTTAGTTTGTTTGTTATTAGTTTGTTAGAAACGGATTAGCTGATTTGTATAAATAGGAGGATGTTAGTTGTGATTAGATTATCTTGGATATTACTGTAATAAACACTTTGCTTCTTTCTCTCTCTAAATGAAATCCTCTCTACAATCCTCATCTTGATTGTTCTATAACGGGTGACCAGGGGCAAAGCCAAGCTTGATTAAGGAGGACGGGTCAAGTATATTTCCTTTTTATTTATTATTACATTGTGAGGGGCCACTTTACTAGAGTTCCTAATTTTCTTTTATTTGGACCTCTTATATATTATAGGTACGATTGGACAAGCATGGTCATGGCCCTCTTAGGCCCCTTAATTGCATCACCCCTGCGGGTGACCCGTGTTATACACACGTTATTATAGAAATAGTACTACATTTTTTTTACAAGAAGACAAATAATTCAACAATTGATCTACTATTAATAGATGTATCATAGAAAAAGATTGAATGTGATTAATTAGTAATTTCAACTACTTTATGTTATATTTAAAAATTTGTATAAATTATGAGTAAGTATAAAATTATGTAAAGGTTATATATGTCAATCTGACTTGTGTGGACCCGGTTCACGTTAACATTAGTGTGCACTGGGCAAAACAACATATCATTCTTGAACAATCCACTATATTATGCGAAAATCCACTATATTATGTAGAAATCCACTATATCATTTAGGCCCACACTATATCATGCAGAAACTCACTATATTATTCAGACACACTTACTATATCATTCAAACACACACACACTATATCATACAGAAACTCACTATATAATTCAGACACACACTATATCATACATAAACTCACTATATCATTCAGAAACACACTATATCATTCAAACACACACTATATCAAGCAGAAACTCACTATATCATTCAAACACACACTATATCATGGAGAAACTAAATCATTCCATATGTTAGAATATGTGTCATGATATATACTACGCAACTTAGATCTTCCTGTATGTTAAAATATTTTAATTAATTCCTCTTTTATATTGCATATAATTTCACATTATGTTTTTCGTTAATAAAATATACTATATTGTATATAAGTTCACTATATCTCTATAGAATTCACTGTATGAAGTTAATATCTTACCAACCCGGTGTACACTAAGTTAGTGTGCACCGGGTCCATTTGAGTTTTTCTAATATATGTAGTAATACCGATTTCTTCATCTATACTATGTTAGTTTTCTTTAAAATATAGGGAAGTTTGGCATTCGCAAGATGCGTCAAGTATCAATTTATGGGTGAATCTACTCGATCGACCCTTACACACACATCTCTCTAAAACCTATCTATTTTATATTTAATTTCTAACATTATGACATGGTATCCTAGGTGGCACAACAAATTGTGTCAAATCGAACACCAAATAAGTATCAGGGTCTCTAGCAGCGACTTATGGATCTGCTTATATATTATTTATATGTGATAATTAGATCTTATTTTAGTGTCTATTATTTAAATAAAAAAACACAATGCAAAAGGTTTTATTAAATTGAAAATAAAACTTGAGCGATTGAAATACTATCGTTATTTCTAATTTTTCCTCAGGTCCTAACTCCTAAGTCCTACCTCTCATTTCAAAAAAAAAAAAAAAAGAATTCATTGTATCGGACATTGGGACAAAACTTACTCTGTTTTTTAATGTGACACAATATCCTTTTAGGGAAATGTCACAATAAGTGACACATAGCTCAAAGTAGTAAAAAAAATACTTCTCATTTATTACATCTTTGCCATCATTTAATTGTTTCACCTACTCACTTTATCCAATACTCAAATTGGTTATATAAGTGGTCCCGACTTTCTCTCTCTAAACTCCTTGATATTCACCCACTTTTTCTCTTTATCATATTTTAAAACGGAGGAAGTATATTTGAAGTGTCAATTAATTTGGTGTATTACTTATTGACGTGTCAAATATTCAACACAAGTCCAAACAACATGGGCTATAATGAAGGCCCCATTTATCATTCCAACTTTTATTCTATTTATTGCGTTTAAGAACTAATTTACCTGTGACAAAGCAGAAACCTTAGAATCCGCTTCTCCTGATATTAAACATCTGATAAGCTCTTCTTTTTCCTTCCTGTTTTTATCCTGCATAACCTGAAAGGCTAATAATTGCTACATTAATTAAATATTATCAAATCGTACCAGCCAATTGATGGCTATAAACATTAATATTTGTACAAGTTACGTAGAAAATAGGAAAAGAGTCATAATGTTAAGCATTGTCAAAAGAAAAAGTTTTAAGTCTAATAAAATTAGTTTTGTTGGATAGTGAAGACAAAAAATCCGAACAAACGAAGAAAAGAGAAATAGAAAAATAAAAACAAATTACGGAGGAACCTGGCGTGGGAAAGCCACATTACTAATATCCTCATCTAACATTCTACCAAGAACTAATGGAAATAGTTAAGTGAAGATAAGTCCAAAGTTAACTCCAATAAGCTCGATAATAAGATTAAATAAGTTCCAATCAGTTCAGATAAAATCTACGAAATTTAGTTAAAAAGCACGCACCCTAATTAGCAACAACGACTTACCCTTATAAACTCCCAAAGTAAAAAGTCAGGAGCCCAAATTGCAAGATTAGACTTGTATGATGATAATTTTACCAACAATTTGATTGCATCAGGGTCCTTTGGTATAACCACTTGAACAAGATCCTCTGGTTGCTTCCCTACCCTACTTAGCTGCTTCAACTTCTGCTCAATGGTAGTTCCTACACCAGTGCTAACTATCACATTCATCTCCACTATGTTAGGGTACATCTCAGCCATGGAATGGCCCACCCACCCTCCATAACTGATCGAGTATACCGTGCATCGATCGACGCCGAATCCCTTCTTCAGCCCCTCCATCACACACTTGGCTTGGTAACGAGGCGTACGGTCCATGCACTTGGTGTATGATTTCCCAAAGAAGAGTAAATCTGGCATGTATATGTTGAATGATTTGGACAGTGATCCTATCTGTTCATGCATAGTTTTAAAGAACCAAAGAAATTTAGGATTTCTAACATATAAATACCCTCCTAATTAATTTATAGGCAACTTCTTGTATAAGATCACACGTTGAATCATACTTCCTCTGTTCTGAAAATAAGTGAAACACTTCTCTCAAAAAGCTCTCACATAAATGAGAGAAGTGTTTTACATTTGTCAGATGAGAAGTGAATCAAGTTGAGCTAACTTTGGTTTAAGAACAATATCCTCTCAAAAAAATGGTTCTAATACTCTTAGATCATCAAGTTTTTCCACACAATGCACATATGTTTCCGCCTTTTTGGCTTATGGACTACTTGAAAAAATGTACTAAAAATTACTAAAATCAAGATGAGATTAATTAGCTAGAAATTAGGCAATTAGTTAATATACATGCCTGGAGGAAGAATTGCCAGCAAGCATCTCCACTACAACCATGGATGAGGACTAGGTTCGGACGATCATGGCGCCTATGATTGGAGATCCAAAAATGCATGGTGGTTTGATCATCCAAGTCAATGGTGCATGGTGACAGACCAAAACAATAATAGTAGTACGAGGAGAGTAAAAATTGAGCTATGGGAACAAATATAGGTGTATGCTTTAACTTTGGTACGTGAGTGATAATCTTCCTGAATATCATGAGTAATTTAAAGAAATATTGGTGAAGGAACTTTACACTAAGCATTGTTAACTCTTAAGTCTCTTTCTTGAGTAAATCTTGTTATGTTTTATAGGAATTATATAAGGACTAACCTTGTTGCGAAAGCGGCACCTAGATAAGTATCAATGGCTACTATAATTGGGTGTATTTCCTTTGCATTCGAAATACTTGACGGCTTTTTACCGAATGTGAGAGAATTTTTCTAATGTGTATATTGAACAAAACTCAATTGTTCAACTTGTAATCACTCTTACAAGTTACAACATCTTCATATTTGTATACTTAACGAAGAGATTAATGTGAAGATATATAATATATCAGCCCTTTCAAGTACGAAACCATTACAAATTTCAATCTGTTTGATGTGTAAGTTGTAGTTTAATTGCGGAAAATGGTTTTAGTAATTGTTTGATGAAGGGATCACATAATATACGTGGAATCGTTGTGGATAATTGTAACTTCTTTGGCGAGGTTTAAACGTAATCATTTTTTATGAAAATGAAGTGTGTCCTTTGTGTAAAGAAGCATCTTTCTTGGTGAAAACAAACATGACGGTTGTATTCTATAGTTTCTTTGCTTTAACGTCCAAAAAGCGATAACTTTTATGTGACAAATTAAAGTAATACATGACATTAGAGTAATAGAGTTGCATGTATAGTTTATTATTGATTCTTTGTAAATGAAGAGAATCATGCAAATACTAAATAGGATTAGCTTAACGGTTAAGTGAGACACTGGGGCTGTGGGGCAAAGATCTAAGGATATACACTTATATATAGTCCATGTGTCCTGTTTCCAATTTGACTTTTGTGATATCTAATTAATTACTTTGGCCATATTCTTTTTCTTAATGTATAAGATCAATTGTTGTGATGTACTGTACTTCATATTATAGGATCTGTATCAGTATGTATTCAAAATATCAGTTGTTACAACTTTTGGTAATAGAACTAAAAACATAAAAGTAATTATAAGGTGTTCCTCAAGGTATGATGACTGTCACATAACACTCCAATCATGTATAAGGTGTTCCTTATTTATCCTGTTATAAATTGAAAACTTAAAAATGACTACATATCTAGATATTTGAGACATTGTTTGTGAAGGCATTTTATAACTTCATTTAGCTTGTTCTTTTTGGACTTATCTTCGATTCATTTCGATTCTCTTTTACATTTCAGTTTCTCTCAATTCACTTCAGTCCAGATTCTCCTTAATTAATTATAAGACCAAACACACTCTTATCTTATTTAGATATCTAAAATTGAAATGTCTCTAAAAACTTAAACATTGGCCAAAGAATTGGAGTACAAAGGCTTTACAAATTCTCAATCCGGCGCTTTCAAGACAAATGATTTAGAAAGGTCTCGAAGAGTATCAATTTTTCAGGCTAGGGCTTTATTTATTCTACGATATTGTTTTAGAAGTTAACGGACTTTTGGCATGGACAATGCCTTATATGATCATCTGCAATATGATACATTAGAAATTACTTGTTGGTATTGATGATCTTATGTTTGTTGTGTGAGAAGGGGAGCACACATTGTTTGTGAAGCGGGGTTAGAAGTATGATTGATCCTCCATTTTCTTAAAGAATATTTAATGTATAAGTATATTGTTTTGATAAGTTAAGCATTAATAGTCTTTCGCTAAAGTGATTTAGTCTTTAGTTTGCAAGAGTAAGTGGTCACATGTTCAAATCTTTGTGTGAAATTCGTTTATGTGAGAGTGGTTAAAAGTGCAGAGAGAAACACGTGGCATGATATTTGATACCATGTCTTGGCCACGCATTTTAATAGTATTATAGACGCAATGAAAGATGCTCGGAGGCTGTAGAGATAAACAATAATTCCTTTGTTTGGATTGGTTATTCTATCTAGGGCTTCTTTCTTATTCCATTTTTTCGTATTAATTATAATTTACGGTTTGTTTGGTAGGCAGTAACAAATGATGATTAATTGATAATAGCAATTAATTTATAAGTAATTTTATGAAGAAATTCACATGTTAATGTTCATGATAATACTTGTACGTTTCTAAATAAATTTATTCCTTCATAAGTTTCATTGAATGGTAATGAAGTTCCCTAACAATGGACATTGACGTGGAACTATTCTTTAATTTACAACCAAGTACGTATTTGGTGGACGATTACTTTTAAGGGTCTGTTCTGTTCAACTTATTTGTCTTATCTTATCTTATAAGATCTTATAAAATCTTATCTGATCTTATCTTATCTTATCAGATCTGATCTTATCTTATCTTATCTTATTTTATCGTATCTTATCTTATAAGATAGTTTATTGAGTGTGTCTAACATCTTATTTTATCTTATCTTATCTTATTTTATCTTATCTGATCTTATTTTATCTGATCTTATCTTATCTTATCTTATCTTATATGATCTTATATGATCTTATAAAATCTTATATAAGTTAAAATAAGTTGAACTGAACGGACCCTAAATGTTATACCTTGTTTTTTTTTTCCGTGTTTTACATACTTGAAACTTCAACTTCGACATTTCTACTTTTAATTTTGCTAGCATGATTCCCAATTCGGTATTTTTTTTCTCCTCGCATTTCATTAGTTCACTCAATTTTTGTTTGATGGCTCATAGTTTAGCCTATTTTTATCAATCTTATAACACTCTCATTTACTTTATAACTTATCGCCATTTGGTCGAGTGAGACCGTCTGATCCAAGAATCTTCATCATCGACCTAATGTATATAGTAGTTAATAGCTTAGCAAGGGAGTTTACGTGTGAAAGCAAGAAAATAAGATACATATAGCAAGGAGTAAAGAGAGAATATACCTTACCTCCAAAAACTTCTTTAGCTAATTCAAATCCTTCCTTCCCCCATCCCAATGTCAATCAATTTGTTCGTTACCTTTCCCTCCCTTTTTAAACTTTTTGGACGGCTACTTTATATCTTTTGCCACCCAATAACCCATACTTTACAGCAAAATTCCTTCGTCTACATACCCCATTCATCCCCTATATAACCCACCTTCCCACATTCTCAACCTTCTTCCCTCCTTCACTTATAACTTATTTCATCATCCTTCACATAGTGATCTTTTACATAAAAGATCCATCAAAAAATGGATACTTCCTACGTTTATTCGAGCCATTACTCGTCCCAAAGACCGGTAGCCATGGTGCTAGCATTGGTTTCGGCTGTGATACTATCCCCATTATACGTGACTCGGAACAATGACACGCGATATGACATAAGATGGAACTCTGGCTTTGTTCTGCCTATGGTATTAGCCGGCCTCATAATTGCAATTAAAACTACCTCGTCACCTGCGTTTTCGTCGATGACACGAGAACGAAGCTGGATCTTGTCATCTGATCCCTCGTCAGTGTTTAGAATCGGTGGTTCGTCTTGGGGACTTGCTGGTGTTTTGATCATGTTGATGCTTGTGCTTTCATGGCAAGACTCTGTTCAACATTTTCTTTGGAAATGAAGAGGAAACACTACTTAGCCCGTTTAGTTAGTTGCCTGCTAGGCTGCTACCCCTTTTTTTTCTGCTTTTAGATCAACAAATAAGTGTATTTTAGTGACTTCATAATGTAAAACTTAATCTATGAAAGTTTTGTGATATATACAGTTTTTGCAGAATTTTGAAGATTTAATCAGACTCTTAAACCTCTCTTCTCATTATCGGCTCCATTACGCATCTTTGGCCATCTATTAAAAATATAAAGAGTTGATACTTTGAATGTTAAGAGATAAGTCTAACAAAATTTAGTGAGAATTTATGGTCAAAGTTTACAAAGTTTGACTTGAAAAAAAATCGACATGAGCTCTATTAACAATAATTTTGAATTCCTTTTAAAGTTACACAACTTTTTTGTGGTCCAACTTCTAAAATTCGATGAAATATTCTTCCTATTATATATTTGGAAAATATTATTATGTCGATCTTGTTAGATTTGTAGTTTGATATGAAATATATTTCAATGTATCCAACTTTATAATTGACCCACTACTTAGTTAAAACAATAAAAGGTTAAAGATATACAATAATAACCATAAAGCGATGTTTGTTCTTGTTGCCAAAAAAAAAAAAAAAAAAAAAAAAAAACCATAAAGCGATATTATAAGAGCTAGGCATGGTAATTATTAGAATTGTACTAACGACACATTTTATTAGCGAAAATGGTGGTAGTAAGTTTTTTTAGTTTTTCAGTAAGCATTCCATTGTGAGGGCCGGGAGATGTAGTAGCTCAATGAAGTACCACCCCGAATTCCAGGGCATTACCCAGGATTCGAATCCTTAACCTAACAATATGTTGGGGTATTCACTTGTGATGGCAATGGGTTGTTGTCTTCTGGGCTGTTTAACTTTATACCCAACCTCTATACAAGTATGCCCTGCATGCTAAACGAAAGTGAGCATTCCATTGTGCACAGTAGTTTTAGTCCCTTCTCTTGAATTTCCTTCATAAATTTCAATTATCGTCTGTTACCAAGAACAAGACGAGTTTGGGAATAAATTATCACTGTCACGACTCACGAGTCTTAAAAGTAGTGGAAAGCCATTGAGAGTAACAACCCCACCGGACAAGGATGGAAATCTAGAGCAAGTGATAGAAAGAGAAACGGAGTAGTTATTAGATTTTGAGGTACAAACAAGTCTTTTAAACCATTTTAGGGATTAAGAATACACTATTGAGAATTTCCCAAAAAGCATAAAATACAAAAATATATTGCGTCTGTGGGAATCATTTACTTTTCATTACTGTCATTAATCAGAATCAGTTAGCCACAATCTTATATTCCCACATACAAGAACCATAATTGTTTCTTTTTCCCTGTACAAATGATCTATTTACAACAACGGATTTGGTTATTCAACTGTAATCCTATTACTAAAGTTACATCTGCAACCTTCTGTCAACTTCTCCAGCCAACTGTACTAGAACTTGCGGTGGCAGGGGAAGATGTTGAGGCTGCGAGACCCCGATTATACATGCGTTGGATCTCTTCTCTGTATTCAACCAGCGACTTGTTAGGTATGGCAGGAGTAAGCTCAATGACATCTCCCATCTTCAGCTTGCAAGTTGGGTCAGTCACCGGATGCTGGTTCAGACGAGGCCTCAACTCTTGCTTCATCGGGAAACCGTAAGATGTCGAACGAGGGCTACCATGGCCCGTCAATTCTAACAGATCCATCATGGTAGAGTTCTTGGGGAACTCCTGAACAGACATCTGCATTGAAACATCACGCCAAAATCAGTAATTGCACAAGAACCTCCAAACTAACTTAAATTTTGTTTATATAAAAAAAATAAGGCGATATTCACTTCACCTAAATTCTATACAACTGAAATTATTTTACCACTTAAGAAACTGATTTTTATAGATCATAACTGATTTTTTCTGATTCTCTAATGTTTGTCTTGTGATTATTTCTGATAGAAACTCATTTTAATAAATATTACTTTTTTGTAATAGTAGTGTTGCAATAACGAAACAGTTACACTTACTATCACTCCTACACAGCTATACAAAATCAAACACAACATATCAGTAGCAACTCTCACAGAACTGATATCTCAACCCTGCACTCAGCCAGCCGGCTTAAATGCAATAAATCTAAAACACATCACAGATTCAAAGTGAAAAAGAAACTTGACAGAAATCCAAGCATAACATTAAACCAATGAAATATTCAGTTTAATTTTCAGGATACCCACCCAACTCATTATTCAGGTTCACACTCAACTGGGACTCAAGTATCCCAAAAGAACCGGAAAGAAATTAAAACAAATGGGGACGCATGATGAGGAGATTTCCATGCCATGTATTAGCCGGTATGATGGGAGGGAGGATGCAGAACTAAGATATTAGCAGAGCTCAATATCAGATTTAGTCCCCTTCCCAATCCACGCTAGTACCCATATAGCGTTATAAGTTCCTCCAAATGGCCAAACCACATAATGAACTGACTAATTTAAACCGCTAATTACCTTAATCTATTAAATCAAACCCGGACATGTGAAACATATGCAGACTAGCAGTGGGAAAAGGCGAGAAGACTAACCTTGTCATTCTCCATCAAGATAACAAATACAGGTCCATCTTGATCAGATAGAGTATTGTAGGAATAAGGGCATCCTTCAGAATGAGTCGGGAATTTACACGGTGGCTTGAGAGAATCAGCATAGCCGATAGATGACCAACCCTTGTTCATTGTCTCACACTGCCAATTGACCACCCATCTAGCCCACTCCACCATTTGAAGCACAAAAGATGAGTGTTGAGAATCACCTTCCTTATATCTCCAGTGCGCAGCAAAACCATACTCTGCTTGAAGATGCATTTCCTTGGTCCGAATTTGAACTTCAAGTGGAACCATTCCTTCCCCAACCACAACAGTATGAAGGGATTTGTATCTGCATATAACAAAGAAAGCCATCAAATAAAGAATCTGCAGGAAATTTTCAGCCTCCCAACACATAACAGAGACTATACCCGTTGCATTTTGGACAATGGATATAGTCCTTGAACTTTCCAGGCACTTCAGACCATAACTGATGAACAACTTTAAGTGCTCTAAAACAGTCATCCTCATTCTCAACTATCAGACGCAGACCATGAATATCATGAACTTGGTCCATTGTCAGCTTCTTCCTGCACATCATTGAACATATAGTCAGCCAAACTATGGAAAAGAAGGAACACATGTCCACTAATACGATTTGTAAAGTCATGCACAGAACAAAATCCACCAAACAAGACGAAAGATCATAGATACTGAACATACTTTGACATTTTGCGATGGATGCTATATAAGCTTTTGTGACGACCAGACAAATCATGATAAGATATATCTTCATCCTTGAGGGCCACTTCAAGTTTCTCGATTGCTGATTCGATCATTGCTTGATCAAATGACTTCATACGCGTGGAAGACATATCATCATGTTGATGGGGGTATAGATGCTTGAAACACAAATCCTCCAGCTGCTCTTTCCAAGTAGAGATACCAAGTCTGTTAGCCAGTGGTGCAAATATCTCCAATGTTTCCTTTGCAAATCTCTGCTGCTTATGAGAGGGCAATGCGTCAAGTGTCATCATATTGTGCAATCTATCTGCCAACTTTATTAAGACTGCCCTAGCATCAGCCATAGCAAGGAACATCGTATGCAGCCGATCTGCTTCAACGGTTTTATTTGCTGTATTATTTTCACGTGCAAGCTTGCTCAAATGGCTTAATTTTGACACCTGAATCAATGGCATCAAGCTGTTAATAAGACATCAATAGAACTGATTGCAGTAAATCCCTCATTATTCAAAATACATATCAGCAGTTTCAAGGCATCAAGATTTGATTTATTATTAATTCATGCTAAAAACAAATAAAAGATCTCTATAACTCTTTAACCCCATTTTTCAATAATGAGTTCAAGAGTACTTGAAATACATCGAAGAATTCATAATAAGATGACAAATGGTCAACTATGCTATTGGAAACACTACAAAGATTAGATATGATTGTCAATAGCAAAGCATTAAGATCAACCGTCTTAAGCCTCATCTTTCGGTTCAAGCAAATGATCTATTCATAAAATCGTCATAGCAAAGCATAAAGATCAACCGTCTTAAGCCTCATCTTTCGGTTCAAGCAAATGATCTATTCATACATGAGAGCAAAACAGAAGTATGTAGTTACAGGCAAACACAATTATCGCAACTTACAAAATATTGGATGAAGGAAATACAGATAACTGAATAAGCATATTACAAGCAGAAACAGAAGTATTTCAGAGCAAAACAGAAATATTAGAAGTACGAAGTTCAAACGAGAAATTCAAAAGTAAACAGAACAAATCACAGTTTAGTAAAAATGAACAAAAGACGTCAAAAAAAGCAATTTACAAACAGAAACACCACAGCTAAATATGGCAGACTTAGATCTCTTACCCCATTAACCAAATCAGCCACCCCAGATCCAAAGTTGCTTAAGATATAGTCATACGTAACAAAAGAATCATCAATAGTGTCATGCAATAAACCAGCAGCAACCACAGTCGCATTTGCTCCAATGGTAGCCAAAAGCACTGCGGTTTCCACGCAGTGCTGCAAGTATGGATGCCCACTTGCTCTCACCTACACAAACAAAAGCCATACACAAACTTCACAACCAAATATGATCAACAATACTTTCGAATTTAATACGATAAAACAGCTCGAAATCAAACATCATATGATTTGTTATTATATAGTTACACTATGGTAGCATCCCAAAGCTTATGAATCAAAACTACTGAAAACATATTTTTTTTAACTCCCAGATTTTCACCGTCTACAAAATTTCTACAATTTCATCGATCAAAAGAAATCCTACTATATCTGAAACTAAAGCATTCAATTCTTTTCAAAATATCAACATTACTGCAGTTTTACAAAGATTTGAACTTTTCAACAATCTCTAATATACTACTCCTTCTTTCATAGTTATAACATTTGAATTTAAACCAGAGCAAATACATAAAACGTACAAAAAAAAAAAGTACAATAATTAAAAAAGTTACCTGCCCTCTGTGAGCCTTTTCAGCCTCATAAAACGCCTTGATCACAAAATCTTCGTAGAAGATCTTGTGCCTAATTTGAGCACTTGCCAACAATTCATCAACACCATTACCAAACACATAATGATCCTCCATATTAAACGTAAGCTCCTCCACATCACGATCCAAACACGACCCTAACGAATTCCTCACAAAACCATTCAACAGTCCATTCGTCGTATTATTCATCCGAAACGAACCGGAACCCGAAAACGATCCCGAAACGACGCCATTACAGCTATTCGAAACCGAAACAGGACCTTGAAGCACCGAAACAGGGCTCTGAAGCTCCCGTTTCAACGAAGAGCTCAACGTCGAACAATTAGAATACCGCAATGAGCTGCTCAAATTACTGTATTGATGATGATAATGATGATGATCTTCTATCCCTACCTTCTGAAATTCCTCGTTTACCGAGCACGAAGAGTGTTTCAGAAGACACGATAAACCTCCGATTATCGGCCGTTGAGAGGTTGACGATGATGATTGTGAGCTCGTTGAAGGAGATCTACCATTGAGATCGAAGTCGTAGGAAGATGAGTGAGAATTGATTGAACATGGATGTGGTGTCGAGCACACGCTACTCGGTGGACTCGCATACAACGCAATTGTCGAAACCGCCATTGATGAAGATCGAAGAACTTAATTCAACTTGAGATTTGAGGTGAAAATTGAAGATTCTTCGATCTTTTTCGGCGAATTCGAAGAATTTTCGAACTTTTTCGGCGAATTTAAGAACAACAAAAGAATAGTAAAGGTATATATATACAATGAAAAGATTCGAATTAGGCAGATCTGTGAAAATTATACAACTACTTTTCTGAAATTAGAGTAAAAACAAAAACGAGGAAGAAGAAGAAGAGAAGGAAGAATCAACAAAAAGTCAAATTAATACTACGATTTTTATATTTACAGTTTTTTGAATCGAAAATTCAGTATAGATCTAAATTTTTTAGCGGTGAATTTAAATTATAGCCTAAATTTGAGAGGAAAACGATGTAAAATTGGGGGAAAAATCGACGGCAAACCCTAAACCTAGATTTCCGAGAGAGAGGAAATGTAGAGAGAGGAGAGAAAGTATGTTTGTGGAGAAGAAGATTTGCTTAAATTGAGGATGCAACTTTTTATTTTTATATAATTTTACTTTTGATATTTTTTTTGTTTTTATTAAAGCAATTATGGTTCTGCGAAATTCAGATACCTTGCTTGCTTTCATCTTCATCTTCTAAATTTCTCTCTCCTCTTTATTTTGCTTAAGAAATGACTAAAAAGCCCCTCGAAAATACCGTAATTCATGGAGTATATGAATATAAATATTACTGTAGGTGGCTATGTGTAATAGATTAATGCTTAATTAGGCAAATTATTGACTAGGTTATGGTTCTACTATTTTTGTGAAATTTTTCAATCATTTTTCTATAGGAATGGATAAGTTGCTCAAAATGATGATGGAGGTTGTGGATAAGTTGTGCCGAATGGCATTATTTTAATTGAAAATTGCAAGAATAATATGTTTGGTTATTGCTCTTTTAACCTTATTTTATGAGCTTATCACTTATTCTTATCAATGTTCTTATTATATTCATTAGGTTAGCATTTTAATAAGTTCAAAAAAAGCAAGCTTGTGATAACGTAAAATTTCAATATGTTCAAGTAAAAAGTTGTGGCAATTATAGTCCTTATGTTCAAGGTTGAGTAATTTTGAATCAATTTAGGATCGAGTAATATTGGATCAAGTTGTTTTTTAGTGTATTAAGTTGGATGTATAAAAATCCTTCATATTCGGATTAGATCTGTTCAATTTGCGTGTTTGGTTCGGTTCCATGGGCAATCCTATTGGGTAAGGTATCTAGTCATGTAGTCGAGCACTCGAGTAATCTTAGAAATTGGGTTTTAAAAAAAATCATGTCGATCAGATTGTTATTAAGCCAGGACAACCTTTTGATAATCAAGTTCAATTTGCTCATGATAGATGAATTCAGGCACAACCTTCAAATTTGCGGGTTTTTCCAAGTTTGAGTATTGAGTGGCTCATTATAAAGTAGATTAAGTGATTTTATATTGCAAAATTTGATTACAATATTCATTCTGTAATTATATTATTATTATTAGTAGTATTATGTGATTACTAATATTACTAATCTATTATTAGAATATTGCTAGTACTACAAGTTATAATTTTCTAAAGTTGCTTTTGGTTTGTTAGAATTGAGGTCAATATTACCTCAAATTAATTTTGAGTTGAGTTTGGTTTAATATTCTATTTATTTCAATATCAACTTGAGTTTGGGTTATCCTTTTCGAATGTATGATTGCATAACAATTTGGATTAATCAATCATGGTTAATTGGTTCGAATTAGGGATGAGCATGGGTCCAGGACCCGACCCAAGCTCAGTTGGACCCGACCCATACTCGGTTGGACCTGACCCATTTTTAAGAGCCTGGGTCTAAAATTTTGAGACCCATTGGGTCCGGGTCGGATCTGGGTCTAAATGTTTAAAAAAAACGGATCTGGGTCCGGGTCTGCTAATTTTAGACCCAGATCCGACCCACAGACCCAGTATATAAAATAATGTAAAATATATAAACTAAATTTTACCCTAAATCCTACTCATTGTCAATTTGTCATTGCTACCTGCTTCAGTCCGCAGATCCTAAGTTTTCAATTCTTTGTATTTGATTTCTGTATGACTGTATCTAAAGTTCAAATATTTTTCTTTCTTGATTTACTTAATTATGCATATTTCTTTCTTATTTAATGAAGTATCAATGTTAGAACTTAGAATATGTGCGCTTCTGTACTAGTGTTTGTCTATGGCTCTATGCATTTGTATATATTAAACTATTAATGTTTGAGATTTGAGAATATGTGTGCTTCACTGTTATCTTTGATTTCTATCTGGGTTTTTTTGTCAGTAAGTTTAATTATGCG
The DNA here is from genome assembly GCA_947646795.1 of Beta lomatogona. Classification (NCBI taxonomy): domain Eukaryota; kingdom Viridiplantae; phylum Streptophyta; class Magnoliopsida; order Caryophyllales; family Amaranthaceae; genus Beta; species Beta lomatogona. The sequence continues at coordinate 2,031,451 of CANSNZ010001115.1, forward strand.
TAGTTGACTAGTTGTATGCTTGTATAAGTTGCGTAGTTGACTAGTTTAATCAGTTTAATTACTAAGGAAAATGTGCATGAAAAACCACAAGGTAAAAAAGTAAATAGAAAGTCAAAATATGCTTGACACCCATTTTGGACCCAAGACCCGCTAGACCCATTGCATCTGGGTAAGGGTCCGAAATTTTCAGACCCTGTGGGTCTGGGGCGAGTCTGGGTCCAAATAAAAAAACGGGTCTGGGTCTGGTTGGACCCGCCCAGATCCGCCCCCATGCCCATCCCTAGTTCGAATCGACTTAGCTGAAGGAATATGTCCTTAGACATTCCGGCAATTACTAAATATAAATAGGAATGTTATTATGAAGATAATAAAGTTAATTATTTTAGTAATCGTATTTACTTGCTAGAGAATAAATATGATTAATAGGACAATATTGATTGGGCCTATAACTAAAATAGATTAATCCTATGAGGTCACACATTGTAGCACAAGTTGGACAAAGCAATCCAAATCCATTTAGGATTAGGATTGGGCCGGTCCAAAGGGGAATAGGAGGAGAATTAGTTCTCCTAACTAACCTATGACTCTTCTATTATATATAGGATATAATACTAGGGTTTAGGTAATCAATCAGTTAGTCAGTTTCTTTTCACTAGAGAGAGAAAGAGAAACCCTAAATCTATTCTCCCTAAGACCGGCGCCTATACCATCAAAAGCAAGAGATTTTTTTTCTCTTCCGTTCTAGCAAACGTTGGTGTTCAACTGGTGCTCGTGGACTGATTAGAGGAGCAACACTTGGGGCTCTCGGATCTTCAAAGCTTGCATACAACAGGGAAATCACGCTACAAAGGTTTGATATTTAATCCCTATTGAATAATTCATATGTTTGATTATGTTTGCGATCCTATGATAGATGTTAGGAAATTGTTTCCTGAAATTCCGCTATTTGCATCTATATATTCCTACAGTGGTATCAGTTTTGCCTAATTCATAATATTCATATGATCATGTAATTGTATGCAAAGTTATTATTTTTATTCAATTAAGGGAGGATTTATTTATGGCTTGAATTTGCAAAATTGATATTTGATATTAATTTATTAGAAATTGTAAATATTTGATTTAATTGTGATTTATGCTCAAATAATTTTATAAAGTTTCGATTTTTTTTATATGAGGGACGAAATAAATTGTTTAATTCACTCTAAAATTTTCGGATTTTTATAAATATTTTTGTTAGATTTAAAAATTATTTATGTTTAATTCGATTAATCATTGAAATAATTTGTTAACAATTAAAGATTTGATTTTTAATTTGTTAAATAAATCTAATGTTCATCACCCACATAGATCTAGAATAATATGATGGCTGAAAATAATTTGATTATTTTTCCACTAATTTTCGGATTTTTATCATATTATTTATGAATTTTGGTTAAATTTTATGTTTAATTTGATTATTTATAGAATTTAAGGATAACAATTAAAATATTTGATTTTATTTGTTATGATAATTCAGTAGATCACCCTAAAAATTATTTTCGAATTTTTCAGAATTTAATTGTTAGTTTTCTGAATTTTGGATATAATTTGAATTTTTGCCCTAATTTTGAATTCTTGTTAGATTTAATGTTTAATGGAGATTATTCATTCAAATCTAATCTCAACAATTCTAAAAATTTGTTTAAGATTTGTTGTTTGATTCAAAATTTCTGCCATAATTTTCGGATTATCAATACCCTAATTTAATCCTAAATCTTTAAATAAATTGTTAATTAAAGATTAATTAGAATTTTGGTAAATTGTTAACAAAATTCAAAAAGGAAACCCACCATGGCTGGGTGGCCCCACCTGCGGCGGTGGAGCCACGATGGAGGGAAGTTCTGGTCGGCGGCCAAGCGGCAGTTGCCGGGTGGTGGAGACCTTGACCGGCCACAAAGACGTCGCGTGCGTCTTGGCCGGCGCGCTGGCGGCGTGGAGTCGTTTGGCGTGTCTTGCAATGGCTGGCTGGCCGGAGGTTTCTGGCGTGGATGCTCGGAGACTCGTCGGTCGGTGCGAGTGGGTCTTTGGCTTTGGCGTGTGTATGCTTGGTGTTTTTCGGCGATGCTCTCGTGAAATATGTTTCACGGTGTCTTTGATTTTAATTGGGTTCTTGGTTGGCTGTTGAGTGGCAGCCTTCTGCTGCTGGTCAACGGTCAACCAGTCAACGGTCAACACTTATAAAAAAAAAAAAAATTTTTTTAAGGAAAATCTGATTTTCCAAAGTTGAGCATAAATCCAAAAGTTTCCTATTTTGCAAATTTGTGAATAATAATGATTATTGCCATGTTTAAATGAGTAATTGAATTAAAATAATAAAGTTTCCTAAATAATTACTAGCTTAAAATTGTTAAGTTTTATGATTATTATGGAAAGTTTTATTTGCTTATTAATTGTTAATAAGTAAATCGTTTGTGTTTATTGTATTTGATATTATAAATGCGTGGATGTTTAATGTAATATGTATGATATTATATTTTGCATGTTATGACTAGTATGGCCCAAATTAGGATAGTAATTACGATCTGCGAATCGTTATATTTGAAGGTAAATTAAATACGATCTGCGAATCGTTTGTATTTTTGTAACTTTAAATTTTAGTTATTTATTTAATTCAAATTATGTAATCGAGCATGAGGATCCAAGGAGTTTCAAGGATGGTGATCCATGGAGATTCAAGGGAGGACACATGAAGATTAGTTATTTTCCTAAGTATAGGGGCCATACTAGATCATTTAATTATTGCTTTTATAATTCTCTTGCATTTATTTTGTTTAAATGCTTGCTTCTAAGTTTGTTTTGTGGTTAATTGATTCATGTGTTCACTATTAATTGACCATATTAGTAAACTTAGGTCCCCAAAAGTAATATTGAGTTTAACTGCTTTCCCAAACAACGCCTATAAAGCCTTAGATCATGAGTAATAGGTTCTGCCAAAGTAGGGTGTTGCTCATAGTTCCGGGGATAGTAGGGTAGGTTTTTGAAACTTACATGTTAATGTTTGGTTTAACTCAACAAAATCATCAAAAGACAAAGTTTTGGGTTTTGAAGCTAAGAGATAGGAGTAAACAAGGAGTTGTTAACCTGTCTACCAAGAATTATAATTAGTTATAATTAGTAAAGTGTTTACTTACCTCAACTACTATAAATTGAAGGCAGGGCCAAAGTCCTTTTGATTGTAGTGGGGGGGATCTTGGTTATTTCTTTATTCAATAGGGGACTTTCATTTTGAATAAAGGGTAGTAGTAATTAAAATTTGTTTAATTATTGCTTTCTTGATAAACATTGATTGAATCTTGCTTTATTATTTGTTGTAGTAATTATGTCTAGTAACAACAATATCAACACCAACAATTCTACTTGTAATTTGCGCTCCGTCCTTTCGAAGGACAAATTGAATGCTGAACGTTTAATTGCAATTGAAAGGGATTTGGGAATCGTTACACCAAAACCAAAAGTTGCTGATGAGCACTATTGTTACATCTGTAACAAGGTTGGTCATTGGAAAAGTAATTGCCCAAAGTATCTGAAGGATCAAAAGAAAGGAGTTTCTAGTTCAGATATGTATGTTATAGAAATTAACTTAGCAACTTCTGCTTCTTGGGTATTTGATACCGCTTGTGGTTCGCACATTATTTGTAATATGCAAGGCCTCAAAAGAAGTAGAACATTGGGAAAGGGAGAAGTAGATCTTCGCGTTGGCAATGGAGCACGAGTTGCTACATTGGCAAGTGGGAGTATATAGTCTACTTTTACCTTCAGGATTAGTCTTAGAACTTAATAATTGTTATTATGTTCCTGCTATCACAAAGAACATTATTTCGATTCCTGTTTTGGATTCCGAAGGTTATTCATTTACAATAAAGAACAATTGTTGTTCTGCGTATTTGAATGATATGTTCTATGTCTCCGCTAAGTTATCAAATGGTTTATATGTGCTAGACTTAGAAACCCACATCTATAACATAGACAAGAAGAAACATAAAACAAATGATTCAAACCCTACATACCTATGGCATTGTCGATTAGGCCACATAAGCTCAAAGCGCATTGAGAAACTTCATAAAGATGGAATTCTCAAATCATTTGATTTCGAATCATTTGATACTTGTGAGTTTTGCTTGATGGGGAAAATGACAAAGTCTCCTTTCACGAGTTCAAGTGAAAGAGCCAATGACCTTTTAGCCCTCATACATACGGATGTGTGTGGACCTATGAGTACGTTGGCTAGGGGAGGGTACGATTACTTCATTACTTTTACCGATGATGTGAGCAGATTTGGATATGTTTACCTCATGCGGCATAAGTCGGAATCCTTTGAAAAATTTAAGGAATTCCGGAATGAAGTACAAAACCAACTTGGGAAGAAAATTAAGGCATTACGATCCGATCGTGGTGGTGAATATTTATCTCAAGAATTTGGTGATCATTTGAAGGATTGTGGAATACTTTCACAATGGACTCCGCCAGAGAACACCACGGTTAAATGGCGTTTTTCGAAAGAAGGAATCGAACTCTACTTGATATGGTTCGATCCATGATGAGTCTTCTTGATCTTCCTATTTCATTCTCGGGGATTTGCGCTTGAAACAGCGGCATTCACACTTAATGAGCACCATCCAAAGTAGTGGAAAAGACACCATATGAAATGTGGACGGAAACGTTCCAAAATTGTCTTTTCTAAGGATATGGGGTTGTGAAGCTTATGTAAAACGTTTACTTTCCGATAAGCTTTCACCCAAATCCGATAAATGTCTTTTTGTGGGTTACCCAAAAGAGACTAAGGGATACTACTTCTACAACCAAAGCGAAAACAAAGTGTTTGTTGCTCGTAATGGTGTCTTTATGGAAAAGGAGTTTATTTCCAGAAAAACAAGTGGGAGAAATGTATATCTCGAAGAAGTTCGAGATGAGCAACAAATGGGTGAGGTTAACACCTCATCAGAGGCGGCTCGGCATGAAAATGCTCAGGAGGTGGTGCATTCAATTCACGTACCTCCTACCGTCCCACTTGGAGATACTCCATGCGAAGTCACTCAACCTAGTGAGGTAGAAACTTCTTCCGTTGTTCCCCAACGTAGGTCTAGTAGGACCATCATTCCGTCAAAGAGATATATTGATTTCCTTTTGATCGACAGGTTCCGAAATAACGATTTTAGAATCGGAAGAGCCTACTAGCTACAAAGATGCTTTGGATAGTCAAGACTCCGAAAGATGGCTTGAGGCCATGAAATCCGAAATGGATTCCATGTCTCGAAAATCAAGTATGGGACTTGGTTGATTTGCCTAATGGGGTAAAACCCATTGGATGCAAATGGATTTTCAAGTTGAAAACAGACAAGGATGGAAACATTAGTGTTTTCAAAGCAAGGTTGGTGGCGAAAGGTTTCAAACAAATTCATGGTATTGACTATGATGAAACCTTCTCACCAGTAGCCATCTTTGAAGTCCATTAGGATAATCCTTGCGATTGCTTGCCTTTCATGACTATGAAATATGGCAGATGGATGTCAAAACCGCTTTCTTGAATGGGTTCTTGAAAGAGGATGTGTACATGACACAACCTCAAGGTTTTGAAGATCTAGAAAATCCAGGGGAGGGTATGCAAGCTTAAGAAGTCCATTTATGGACTAAAGCAAGCATCAAGGAGTTGGAACCTCGGATTTGATGAGGCGAGTCAAGAAATTTGGCTTTCTCGGAAATGAAGAGGAATCTTGTGTATACAAGAAGTTAAGTGGGAGTAGTATTACTTTTCTGGTCTTGTATGTGGATGACATACTTCTCATAGGAAATGATAAGACCATGCTTGAGTCGACCAAGGAATGGCTTAAAAATTGTTTCTCTATGAAAGACCTAGGAGAGGCTGAGTACATATTGGGAATAAAGATCTATAGAGATAGGTCGAAAAGGCTGATTGGACTTAGTCAAGAGACTTATATTGATAAGGTTCTTGCAAGGTTCAAGCTGGAAAACTCCAAGAGAGGTTTCATTCCCATGCAACATGGCATAACACTTGGCAAGACTCAGTGTCCTTCGAGTCCTGATGAGGTCAAGCGTATGAGTAATGTTCCCTATGCTTCTGCAGTAGGATCCATTATGTATGCCATGATATGCACTCGACCGGATGTTGCATATGCTTTGAGTATATGCAGCAGATACCGATCAAATCCGGGAGATGCACACTGGATTGCGGCGAAAAACATCCTTAAGTACTTGCGAAGGACTAAGGATAATTTTTTGGTATATGGTGGAGATGATGAGTTGGTTGTTCTTGGATACACCGATGCAAGCTTCCCGAGTGACAAAGATGATTTCCGATCGCAATCCGGTTTCATATTTTGTCTCAATGGAGGAGCTGTGAGTGGAAGAGCTCTAAGCGAGTACCATCGTGGATTCTACAACAGAGGCCGAGTATATTGCAGCGGTGATGCAAAGAAAGGAAGCTGTTTGGATCAAAAAGTTCATTGGTGAGCTTGGTGTAGTTTCTAGCATTGAGAATGGCATTGAGTTGTATTGTGACAACAATGGTGCCATTGCTCGGTCTAAGGAACCCGGATCGCATCAAAGGTCTAAACATATGCTCAGGAAATTCCATCTCATTCGAGAAATCGTTGGTAGAGAGGATGTGAAAGTAAGCAAGGTTCATACTGAGGATAACGTAGCGGATCCTCCGACTAAACCGCTTGCTCAACCTAAGCATGAGTGTCATACTAGGTCTATGGGGCTTAAGCATATGGGAGAATGGCTTTAGGTTGTTTACTTCATGTTTACAATTGTAAAGACATTTATTATGCTTTGAATGTTTATCAATAAAATTTCGTTCTTATTTAATTGCTTGGTTTAGTATTAAATAAAATGTCCAAATAATTTGTGTTTTCAAATAGGATTATCGAAAACGTTTTGATAATGGAACCCTATAAAGTGAACTGAAAATCACAATTTATTTAAAGTCCCTAGTCTAAATCACTAAATTGGACATAAGTGATTTATTTAAAAGACTAGTATATAATTAATTGATAGCGCAGTTCCATGGTCTATGGAGACATAGAGATGTCTAATTGATTATATGGATGTATAGTTGATACATTGAGATTTGACCTAATTAGATTCTAAAAGTAGAATCAAACTACTATATTTAGTGGATTCCTTAGACATGAGTATGTCTTAATAACCACAATATAATTAGTTTAACTTTGACACTGTTAAACGCCGTGCCGTAAAAGGAGGTTATAAAGGCGGTGATCGGGTGGGCTAAGAATTGAGTGGGAGTTATGGTCATACAAGAGTGGATAAGTCCTCCTATAAAATAGGAATGGTGTCGCGGGCCTCTTGATGAGCGAGAATGGAAAATTGCATGGCCATGCGGAATAGGATTAAGGAGTTAATCTTTATTTGAGCAGGTTCGAACTCACAGAATCAAGGAACAAAATTTGAGAATAACATTGTGTTATCAAATTTGACATTAAGTGACTTAAGGAATTTAACATTGCGCTCTTGTCTTCGGACAAGTGGGAGATTGAAGGAATATGTCCTTAGACATTCCGGCAATTACTAAATATAAATAGGAATGTTATTATGAAGATAATAAAGTTAATTATTTTAGTAATCGTATTTACTTGCTAGAGAATAAATATGATTAATAGGACAATATTGATTGGGCCTATAACTAAAATAGATTAATCCTATGAGGTCACACATTGTAGCACAAGTTGGACAAAGCAATCCAAATCCATTTAGGATTAGGATTGGGCCGGTCCAAAGGGGAATAGGAGGAGAATTAGTTCTCCTAACTAACCTATGACTCTTCTATTATATATAGGATATAATACTAGGGTTTAGGTAATCAATCAGTTAGTCAGTTTCTTTTCACTAGAGAGAGAAAGAGAAACCCTAAATCTATTCTCCCTAAGACCGGCGCCTATACCATCAAAAGCAAGAGATTTTTTTTCTCTTCCGTTCTAGCAAACGTTGGTGTTCAACTGGTGCTCGTGGACTGATTAGAGGAGCAACACTTGGGGCTCTCGGATCTTCAAAGCTTGCATACAACAGGGAAATCACGCTACAAAGGTTTGATATTTAATCCCTATTGAATGATTCATATGTTTGATTATGTTTGCGATCCTATGATAGATGTTAGGAAATTGTTTCCTGAAATTCCGCTATTTGCATCTATATATTCCTACATTAGCAATATGTAAGTGGTTGAGCCCAGGTCTAATGGAGAAGGCTAAAAACTAAGATAAATAGTGATGATTGCTCCCTCTGTAGCTATATAGTATATACCTTACCCGTTTTCTTTTTGCGCATTTGCCTGCAGTTTTTGGACTCAAATATATTTTATTGCATATTACTACAAATTATAACGATTGAATATTAATAAAGTACTCATTGAAAAGAATCAAACAAAACCCCCACATGATTATATATTATTCTTGTGTACTCTCTCCGTCAAAAAGATCTAAACAATTGTTGGGACACGTAGTTAAAGTCATAAAGGTGATAAGTTGTACTGTGGTTATTAAATGTTAATCTATCAAAAAGTAGATGTGAGAAGTTAGTTGAGTATTTTTTATTGAAGAAGAGAGAAAGTTAGATAGTTTTCTATTGATAAAGTTATAGCGTGGGACAAAAGGTTGCAAGAAAAGTAATATAATAATCGTAAGGCCAATGTCAAAAATGGGAGTATTCAGATTGATTTGGAACAAACTTAAAAGGAAAATGTTCAAACTATTTTGAAACGGAGGGACCCTGTTCTTTTGGACTTATTTTCAGTTCAGTTTATTGCAGTTCAGTTCAGACACTCTCTCATGTTCAGCTTCAATTCAGTTCAGTTTATCATAGTTCAGTTTAGTTTCTCTCAGTGCAAAAGAATGGGTTCGGAGTATTGAGAATTTAGGAGATGTTATCTAATTATAAATTGTGTCTAAATTTCAAGTGGGTAAATAAATAAATAAATAAATAATAAAAAAGGGAGGGCATAATTAGTAAATGCCTGAACAACAAACAGCTTGTGACAACGTAGGGGGGCCTGAATTTGGTATGTGCCGACACCCGAACGGTGGGCTCATAATAGAAGATTCTCCATTTTGCTAGGAAAACAAAGAAGAATCACTTCCAAGATAAAGTGTCCAGCCAATATACTACACCTATTCAACTTGTGACTGCCTCACAAAAACGTATTTGAACTTGGATATAAATCAAACAATTTGCTCGTTGGAGTCGCTACCAGCTAAAATTGTCGCTCACACAAGCAAACGCTCGAGGCCCTAGCAGTTCATAAGGTAACTTCTCTTTGACGCCTATTTAAGTATATTGTAATAATTTCTCAAAACTCTATTTAAGAAATTACTAAAATTGATTATTGTAGTGTCGCCAACTTGTGAATATTAATGACTTAAATATCTTTTATATAAAGATGTTTTGAACTCTGAAGTTTTGACAGTTAAGCAAAGTCTCCTATCAATTTCCTGTAGGACTTTAGATGCTTAATGCGGAAAACGAGTATCATATACTCAAACATCTAACACCAAGAACTTTGCATAAATTAACATGAATCTATTAAGAGTATAGAATATAACTCTTGATGCGTGAATTCCTCTTACGCCACAAACCTTCTAGTGGAGATCCTTTAGAACGTCAAACGACGTTCCTCTAGTGTTGGTCCACGAATAACCCTTGGATTACCACGTATGCTAGTACGGAAAAGAGGATAACTCTCTTGCTTTTTAGGTATGTAGTAGCCGAATGGGGAAAGAAGGAAGAGCAAGGAAAAATCAGATTTTTCTTCTCAAAAGATGATGTAATGTTATGTCCACTTTGTAACCCCCATATCTCTATATAAGGTGGTTGCAAAGAGGTGTTTCACGAGACTTTATTTTGCCTCATAATCTCACACATTATGAGTCTAATAAATTCATGAGTTACAACTCATCTCACCCATCTAAAACCACCCAACCCATTTCACAAATGGATTTGGGTAATATCCAAGGGTCGTCACATTGTGTGACCTCATAGGACCCAATATATATTAGTAGTTGGCCCAATTATACTAGCCTAACAAATCGCAATTAGCTTCTAGCAAAACGTCGCGATCACCTAATATTATTGAATATATTATCTCCATAATTTGTCCATATACATTTAGTTTGTTACACTTGATCGAGGACAAAATCCTTCAATCTCCCACTTGTCTAAGAACAAGTGTGTAACCTTCAAACTCCTTAAGTCGCTTAATGCCCAACTTGATGACATGGTAACATCGTATGTAAACCATAGCAATATTCAAGTTGTTTCTTGAAATCCGAGTTCGAACTGTCGAAACAAATCATTAACTCCTTAATATATTTGAGCACGGCCATGCATTTTCAGTTCTCACTCTTCAAGAGGCCAAGTCACCAATCCTAACTGTTTAGGAGGACTTATCCAGTCTTGTATAACCAAAACTCCCACTCAATTCGTAGCAGTTCCGATCACTGCCTTTATAGCCTCCTTTTACGACATGACGTTTTGCAGTGTCAAAAATATACTAATCCTTAACTAAGAATAGTGTCATACTCATGTCAAAGAAATCCACTAAATATATTAATGAGATTCTCATAAACCTTTTAGAGAACTCCAACTAGGTCTGCCCGACGTGTATCAACTATACACGCCTATGCAAATGACTAGACATCTCTATGTCCCCATAGCCCATGAAACTGCGCTATCAATCAATTTGCAATCTAGTCCATGAAACTGAATCAGTTACGTTCAACTTTAATGATTCGAACTAGGGACCAAGGTATTTTATAACTCCTGTTCACTGGATAGGGTTTCATTTGTCAAATCACGTATTTGATAATCCTATCAAACGTTATAAAATACTTTGAACGTTTTATTTAATACTAAACCAAGATTAAATAAGAATATAACCTTTTATTGATAAACATAACCAAACATATCATAAGAGTAACTACAACTGTGAACTAATTAAAAGTAAATAGTACACAATCAAAACCACTCTCCTACATGCTTAAGCCCTATAGCCCTAGTATGACTCTCATGCTTAGGCTGAGGCAATGGTTTAGTCAAAGGATCAGCGACATTGCTATTCGTATGAACTTTGCTAACTATTACATCTTTTCTCTCAACGATTTTTCAAATGAGATGAAACTTCCTAAGTACATGTTTACACCTTTGATGTGATCTTGGTTCCGTAGACTGAGCTATGGCACCATTGTTATCACAATGTAAAATAATACCATCTCCAACACTAGGCACTACTCCTAGCTCTAGAATGAACTTCTTCATCCAAACGACTTCCTTTGCAGCAGCAATGTACTCAGTTTCTGTTGTAGAATCAACAACAGTGCTTTGCTTTGAACTTTTCCAGCTCACTGCCCCTCCATTTAGACAAAAGATGAAACCAGATTGGGATCGGAAATCATCTTTGTCAGTTTGGAAGCTCGCATCTGTGTAACCTTCAACAATTAACTTACTTTCACCTCCATACACTAAGAAAATACCCTTAGTCCTTCTTAAGTACTTTAGGATATTCTTAGCTGCACTCCAGTGTGTGTCACCTGGATTTGATTGGAATCTGCTACACATGCTCAAGGCATATGAAACATCTGGGCGAGTACAAATCATGGAGTACAAAATGGACCCTATAGTTGACGCATAAGGAACATTACTCATTCGTTTAATCTCATCAGGTCCAGAAGGACACTGAGTCTTACTAAGCGACAAGCCATGTTGCATTGGTAGAAAACCTCTCTTAGAGTTTTTCATATTGAACTTAGTAACGATCTTATCTATATAAGTTCGTTGGCAATCATCCTCTTAGACCTATCCCTATAGATCTTGATCCCAAAAATGTACTCAGCGTTTCCAAGGTCTTTTATAGAGAAACAACTCTTCAACCATTCCTTGACTGACTCAAGCATGGGAATGTCGTTCCTATGAGAAGTATATCATCTACATACAAGACCAAGAAGACTATGTTACTCCCACTATCCTTCTTGTGACCACAAGACTCTTCTCCGTTTTTGAGAAAACCAAACTATTTGATTGCCTCATCAATTCGAATATTCCAACTCCGGGATGCTTGCTTCAATCCATAAATGGACTTTGAAGGTTGCATACCTTCCTAGGATATTCTGGATCCACAAAACCTTCCGGTTGTGTCATATACACATCCCTTTTCAAGAACTCATTCAAGAAAGCGGTTTTGAAATCCATTTGCCAAATCTCGTAATCATAAAAGGCAGCGATCGCTAGGAGTATCCGAATGGATTTAAGCATTGCTACTGGTGAAAAGGTTTTGTCATAGTCTATACCATGAACTTGCTTGAACCCTTTTGCAACCAACCTTGCTTTGTAAACCTGAATGTTACTATCCTTGTCTGTTTTCACTTTGAAAACCCATTTGCAACCAATAGGTGTAACCCCATCGGGCAAATCCATCAAGTCCCATACTTGATTTTCAGATATGGATGCCATTTCGGACCTCATGGCTTCAAGCCATTTTTCGGAGTCTTCACTCATCAAAGCTTTCTTGTAAGTAGTAGGTTCCTCAAATTCTAAAATCATTATTTCAGAACTTTCGGTTAACAAGAAATCAACAAACCTTTTGTTTGGTATTCTTGGTCTACTAGACTTACGTGGGGCCGCAACAGAGAAATTTTCTTCTCAACAATTTGAGAATTTTCGCACGAATTAGATTCGAGTGGGACAGTAGGAGGTTCGTGTACGGGATGCACTTCCTCCAACACTTGGTCAGTTATGGGAGAAGATTCCTCCAAAGGAGAAACTACTTCAAGTTCCACAACTGGCACTTGTGTTTCTGACTCTGATATAGGTTGAACTATGTCCATTTGTTGCTTTTCTCGAACTTCTTCGAGAAATACATTACTCCCACTTGCCCTTTTGGAAATAAAATCTTTTTCCAAAAAGACACCACGACGAGCAACAAACACTTTGCCCTCAGTTCAATTGTAGAAGTAATAGCCCTTGGTTTCCTTGGGATAACCTACAAAGAAACACTTATCTTATTTAGGGGCGAATTTATCTGAAAGTAAACGTTTAACATAAACCTCACAATCCCAAATACGTAGAAAAGACAAGCTTGGAACTTTTCCACTCCATATCTCATATGGTGTCTTTTCTACAGCCTTTGATGGAGTTCTATTAAGTGTAAAAGTAGCAGTTTCGAGAGCATATCCCCAGAAGGATATTGGAAGATCAGTAAAACTCATCATAGACCAAACCATATCAAGTAGAGTTCGGTTCCTCCTTTCGGATACACCATTCAACTGAGGTGTTCCAGGCGGAGTTAGTTGTGAAAGAATTCCACAACTCTTCAAGTGATCACTAAACTCTTGGCTCAAATATTCACCACCACGATCGGATCGTAGTGCTTTGATTGTTTTGCCAAGCTGGTTTTGGACTTCATTCTGGAGTTCTTTGAACTTTTCAAATGATTCCAACTTATGCGTCATTAAATAGAAATATCCATATCTACTTAAATCGTCAGTAAAAGTAATGAAGTACCTAAACCCTCCCCTATCTTTTGTGCTCATTGGTCCACACACATCAGTATGTATTAGGCCCAATAGATCACTGGCCCTTTCACCCTTTCCAGTAAAAGGTGACTTTGTCATTTTACCCATTAAACATGATTCACACACATCAAATGGCTCAAAGTCAAAGGATGTTAGAAGTCCATCTTGATGTAACTTCTTAATGTGTTTCGCGTTTATATGTCCTAAACGACAATGCCATAAGTAAGTAGGATTAGTATCGCTTGATCTATGATTTTTGCTGTCTATATTAAGGATACCTTTGTCTAAGTCTAGGAAATATAGACCATTAGACCTTTTAGCAGTGGCATAAAACTTTGAATTCAAATAAACAGAGAAACAACCTTTCTCAATTGTAAATGAAAACCCTTCATTATCCAAAACATGAATAGAAATAATGTTTTTGGTAATAGCAGGAACATAGTAAATGCTTATTAAGCTCTAATATTAATCCGGAAGGCAAAGGTAGACTATAAGTCCCAACCGCAACGGCCGCAACTCTTGCACCATTTCCCACGCGCAGCTCTACCTCTCCTTTAGCCAAGGTGTAACGCCCTGTAATTTTAATATAATTCTAATAATAAAACACTACATGATAGTACCAGGATCGAACCAAATATTACATCTTTTATTCATTATATAATATAGAGTTTACAGGACATTACTGCCGTATTCCTAATAATAGAAATACTAGGCGAAGACAAAATAAAACATGATACTAATATAAAAAAAAACAAGATAACAACATATAGTATACTAGTGCTAATATTTTATAATCCTCACTCCTGCCCATTCCCATCACTGGTACCTGAAAACAAAACATTTTATAACAGTCAACCCAAAAGGGTCCAGTACATTCCCAATACCATGTAAAAACACTTTGCAGATAATATATAAAATAATCAGTTACGATTATATAAAATTATTTGTTATAGTTTCTCCCGACAAATCTCGTGTGCACACCCCTACAATGACGTACGTCACTCCGGATAATATTTTCAGGCCTTTAGCCCCTCCTGATACTTCCGTGTGCACACCCCTACAATGACGTACGTCACTCCATATATAATTCATTCCTTCAACACAAACCACGAACCTCCATTTTATAATACCACGAACCTCCATTTTATGATACCACGAACCTCCATTTCATTTTATCATAGTAACATCTTTATATAACATCATTATTACCACATATAATAGTAATTTTAGAATCACCTTGTATATAAATCATAATGTGACAAATACCATTTGCATTATAAACACTTTATTTGCAAATCACAATATACCTTTACTATTAAGGCAAAACTATTACTATTAGTTTATCTAAAAAGCTTGATATAACAATACATTGTAGCAAAACAACATTAAGAAGGGGTATTCAAGAATGTACCTTAATAAGGTGTGTTAACCAAATTTCACAATATGTCTCTCACTCTCTTTTGTTGTATCTTTGTTATATTTATGTCGCTCATATAAAGCATGCTTACTAAGTTACTACTGCATGTATTTATAGGAGTTTAAGGGGAGAAAATGTCAATTTGGGTTTTGATACTTCATGATAAACATGAGAATTAGTTGTATCATGCATGCAAAGTCAACTATGATAAACATGAGAATTACTTGTATCATGCATGCAAAGTCAACTATATAAAGTTAGTTACTTGTAGTACATCTTCACGTAAGTTGTATGGATTTGTATGCATGGTTGATTTTATCACATTACCATAATTCAAGAATCTACTACCAATGGCCAAGTGTCATTAATTCGTTTACTCCGAAACCCACTAATATTGTATTCTGCATATTGTCTTAAAATGGGTAGCGACTGTCCGTCCTTAGGTAAAGTCATTAGTGACGATTCTAAAAACTAAATTACGTTGGTCATTAGCTTCACCGATTATAAGTTAGGAGCATTGTAGATTTATGCAGTACTTACTAAAAATCCTACTAGATATATTTATAAGCTCATAAACTAGTAATTGATAATTTTATTAATCTTTGACCCTTAAAGTACTTTATAAACTATAATGTTAATATAAATGATATATGTATGCACATATAACTTGCCCTGAGCAAATGCACAAAGCCAAGGAAACACATAACTTCATCTAAGATAATCATATAAATGACAAAATAAAGTATATAAGATCTTAGGGACTAGTTTATCATATAATAATACTTTAACCTTCAATCCCTTACTAATAATAAATATATATTTTTTTTCCTAGTTATTACATTATCCTCTCTTTAAAAGAAGTTTCGTCCTCGAAACTTAAAGTTAAATTACCTTAAAATAAGTGTGGGTACTTGTCTCGCATATCCTGTTCGACTTCCCATGTAGCTTCGACGTGATTAGACCATAACACCTTTACTAACGGAATTACTTTGTTGCGTAGTACCTTATCTTTATGATCTAGAATTTGAACAGGTTGCTCTTCATAAGTCAAATCTTCTCCAACTCGAACAGGGGGTATATTAATGACATGGGATGGGTCTGGTATATATCGACGTAAAAGTGAAACGTGAAACACATCATGTATTCGAGAAAATTCACTAGGGAGTGCTAATCGGTAAGCTACGTTTCCAATTTTCTCGATAATCTCAAATGGCCCAATGTATCTAGGACGAAGTTTTCTAGCTTTGCCAAACCTCACTACTCCTCTGGTAGGGGAAACTTTTAGAAATACTGACTCACCTACAGAAAAGTATACATGTCTTCTTTTAAGGTCGGCATAACTTTTCTGACGACTCTGTGCAGTTCTCATTTTCTCCTGAATGATTCGAACCTTATCAGATGTTTCTTGTATAATTTCAGGTCCGATTATCTTAGATTCATCTATATCACTCCAACATAAAGGGGTTCTACATTTCCGTCCATATAGAGCTTCATAAGGTGCCATATCAATGCTAGCATGGTAACTATTGTTATAGGAGAATTCTATTAATGGCAAATACTTTTCCCATGAACCTTTGAATTCTAAAACACAAGCTCGTAACAAGTCTTCTAAAGTTTGAATTGTTCTCTCAATCTGGCCATCTGTAGCTGGGTGAAAGGCGGTGCTAATGTTCAGTTGTGTACCCAATGCTTTCTGTAGCTTTTGCCAAAACTTAGACACATATCGGGAATCTCAATCAGACACAATAGAGCTAGGTACTCCATGAAGTCTAATAATCTCTTCAACAAACTTTCTTGCTAATCGCTCAAGATCCCAAGTATTATGAATCGCTAAGAAATGAGCACTTTTTGTAAGCCTATCTACTATAACCCATATAGAATTCATTCCTTGAGGAGTTGTTGGTAACCCTATAACAAAATCCATTGCTATTGACTCCCATTTCCAAGTGGGTATATCCAAAGGCTGCAAAAGTCCTGAAGGGCGCTGATGTTCTATTTTTACTTGTTGGCAGGTCAGACATTTGGCAACGAATTCTGCAATTTCTTGCTTGATGTTACTCCACCAAAACATACCACAAAGATCTTTATACATCTTATTTCCACCTGGATGTACCGAGTAAAGGGTATTATGTGCTTCATTCATGATTCTCCTTTTTAAATCTAACTGATTCGGTACACACAATCGTCCTTGAAAATGAAGTGATCCATCATCTTGTATCACAAAACCAGTCTCTTTCCCAATCAAAACTCTTTCATGAATCTTCTTTAATTGTGGATCTGTTTTCTGTAACTCCTTAATTTCTTCACTCAAGGTCGGTTTAATTTCTAAACCTGCTAAATATCCTTCTAGATCACCTACAATCAACTCAATTTCTAACTTCTGAAGTTCTCTTTGGGTAACAGCTGAATGGCAAGTGAGTTAAGGGTAGCGTAATTCTTCCGACTAAGAGCGTCAGCTACCACATTGGCCTTTCCAGGGTGATATTGAATATCCAATTCATAATCCTTTATAAATTCTAACCACCTTCGTTGTCTCATATTTATATCTTTCTGGGTGAAAATGTATTTAAGGCTTTTATGATCTGTGTAAATTTTACACTTAACCCCATATAGATAATGTCTCCAAATTTTCAATGCAAAAATAATGGCGGCAAGTTCAAGGTCATGGGTAGGATAATTCTGCTCGGAGGTTTTAACTGACGAGATGCATAAGCTATCACTTTCCCATGTTGCATCAACACACATCCCAACCCTTGTCTAGAAGCATCACTATATATTTCTAAACCTTCGGTACCACTAGGAAGAGTAAGAATTGGAGCTGTGGTAAGACGAAATTTCAGTTCTTGGAATGCTACTTCACATTTGTCACTCCACTCAAACTTTGTAGTTTTTCTTATGAGGTTTGTAATAGGTTGAGCAATTCAGGAAAAGTTTTCCACAAATCGACAATAATATCCTGCTAACCCTAGGAAACTTTGTACTTTTGGCACATTGGTGGGTCGAGGCCAATTAATGATTGCTTCTATTTTCTGAGAATCTACTTGCACACCTTCTCTAGACACAACATGTCCTAGAAATGCTATTTTATCTAACCAAAATTCACACTTTCTAAATTTTGCAAATAACTGGTTCTTTTTCAGAGTTTTCAGAACTATTCTCAAATGTTCTTCGTGCTCTTTCTTATCTTTGGAATACACTAAAATATCATCAATAAACACAATAACAAAATGATCTAGATAAGGTCTGAAAACTCTATTCATAAGGTCCATAAATACAGCTGGGGCATTGGTAAGACCAAAAGGCATAACAAGAAACTCATAATGTCTGTACCTCGTTCTAAAAGTAGTTTTCGGAATATCTAAAGGTCTGATTCTTAATTGATGGTATCCAGATCGTAAGTCTATCTTTGAAAATACCGACGCACCTTGTAATTGGTCAAAAAGGTCATCAATACGAGGCAAAGGATATTTTTTTTTTAATGGTTATCTTGTTAAGTTCTCTATAGCCTATACATAACCTTAGGGTTCCATCTTTTTTTCTTTACAAATAAAACGGGTGCTCCCCACGGTGATAGACTCGGTCTAATATATCCTTTTTCCAATAACACATCAAGTTGTACCTTTAATTCCTTTAATTTTGCAGGTGTCATTCTATATGGTGCTTTTGAGATAGGTGCTACCCCAGGTACTAATTCAATGGTGAAATCAATTTCTCTTTGCGGAGGCATATTTACAATTTCCTCAGGAAAGACATCTTGGAATTTTCTAACAACAGGGATGTCAAAGATTTTGGGTTCAGATTTTTTAATACTAATAACATCACTTAGGTATCCCTCACAACCTTGTCTCAACATTTTTTGTGCATGAAGAAAAGAAATGATTCTAGATTTTGGTTTTGTCTTATTATTCTGAAATGTGACTATCTTTTCTTCCAAAGATAACATCAAAATCCCTTAAGGTCAAATTGAATTAGGTCAGCATGAAATATATTTCCATCTATGCTTAAAGGATAATTTTTATATATAGTTTGACACAGAACAATATTTCCTGTAGGGAGGCTAATGCAAAATTCTAAGTTTGACTGATCACTAGGATTCAAATGCAAATTTTTAGACATGGTAATGGATATAAACGAATGGGATGCTCCGGTATCAAATAAAACATGTATCGGTAAAGAGTGTATAGAAATGTTACCCGTAACTACTTCACTTGAGTTTTCCACCTCTTGGGGATTTATCATAAACACACGACCAAAGGTTGGATTTTGACGTTGGATAGCTCCTTTGCATTTGGCATTATACCTCTCTCTAAAGGGCAATCCTTTCTTAAATGATTTGGACTCATCATTAGATATGAACACCACATGGTCTCTTTCAAAGGCCAACAACTCTCCATCTAGTTGATTAATTAAAGGTCGGAGTCCACCGTGGTCACTATATTTATGTTTAAAAGTGGGCCATGGGGAACTCATTGGAACTGTTTCTATTAAAACAAAAGTTAGATAGGGTATGATCATTCTACATTCTAGATATTGAGCATTAAACTCATCTATAGATCTTGCTAAGCGATTAATATTATCCATAACATTATAGTCAGGATCCATAGGTTGTCTTGTGGACTTATTGGTCATGCCATTCTAAAATGATAAAAACACATGATTAATATCACGAAATAACATTAATAAGCAATAAACTATAAATACCCCAACCCTTTCTCTCAAATAGGTTACTAATGTAATTATTAAGATTTTATTACATTTACTTTCTATTTGTAATATTATATTATTTTAAAAGTGGCTCTGATACCAAACTGTAACGCCCTGTAATTTTAATATAAT
Organism: Beta lomatogona; assembly: GCA_947646795.1. Taxonomy (NCBI): domain Eukaryota; kingdom Viridiplantae; phylum Streptophyta; class Magnoliopsida; order Caryophyllales; family Amaranthaceae; genus Beta; species Beta lomatogona. The sequence goes on from CANSNZ010001115.1 coordinate 2,051,284, forward strand.
TCTAATAATAAAACACTACATGATAGTACCAGGATTGAACCAAATATTACATCTTTTATTCATTATATAATATAGAGTTTACAGGACATTACTGCCGTATTCCTAATAATAGAAATACTAGGCGAAGACAAAATAAAACATGATACTAATATAAAAAAAACAAGATAACAGCATATAGTATACTAGTCCTAATATTTTATAATCCTCACTCCTGCCCATTCCCATCACTGGTACCTGAAAACAAAACATTTTATAACAGTTAACCCAAAAGGGTCCAGTACATTCCCAATACCATGTAAAAACACTTTGCAGATAATATATAAAATAATCAGTTACGATTATATAAAATCATTTGTTATAGTTTCTCCCGACAAATCTCGTGTGCACACCCCTACAATGACGTACGTCACTCCGGATAATATTTTCAGGCCTTTAGCCCGTCCTGATACTTCCGTGTGCACACCCCTACAATGACGTATGTCACTCCATATATAATTCATTCCTTCAACACAAACCACGAACCTCCATTTTATAATACCACGAACCTCCAATTTATGATACCACGAACCTCCATTTCATTTTATCATAGTAACATCTTTATATAACATTATTATTACCACATATAATAGTAATTTTAGAATCACCTTGTATATAAATCATAATGTGACAAATACCATTTGCATTATAAACACTTTATTTGCAAATCACAATATACCTTTACTATTAAGGCAAAACTATTACTATTAGTTTATCTAAAAAGCTTAATATAACAATACATTGTAACAAAACAACATTAAGAAGGGGTATTCAAGAATGTACCTTAATAAGGTGTGTTAACCAAATTTCACAATATGTCTCTCACTCTCTTTTGTTGTATCTTTGTTATATTTATGTCGCTCATATAGAGCATGCTTACTAAGTTACTACTGCATGTATTTATAGGAGTTTAAGGGGAGAAAATGTCAATTTGGGTTTTGATACTTCATGATAAACATGAGAATTAGTTGTATCATGCATGCAAAGTCAACTATGATAAACATGAGAATTACTTGTATCATGCATGCAAAGTCAACTATATAAAGTTAGTTACTTGTAGTACATCTTCACTTAAGTTGTATGGATTTGTATGCATGGTTGATTTTATCACATTACCATAATTCAAGAATCTACTACCAATGGCCAAGTGTCATTAATTTGTTTACTCCGAAACCCACTAATATTGTATTCTGCATATTGTCTTAAAATGGGTAGCGACTGTCCGTCCTTAGGTAAAGTCATTAGTGACGATTCTAAAAACTAAATTACGTTGGTCATTAGCTTCACCGATTATAAGTTAGGAGCATTGTAGATCTATGCAGTACTTACTAAAAATCCTACTAGATATATTTATAAGATCATAAACTAGTAATTGATAATTTTATTAATCTTTGACCCTTAAAGTACTTTATAAACTATAATGTTAATATGAATGATATATGTATGCACATATAACTTGCCCTGAGCAAATGCACAAAGCCAAGGAAACACATAACTTCATCTAAAATAATCATATAAATGACAAAATAAAGTATATAAGATCTTAGGGACTAGTTTATCTTATAATAATACTTTAACCTTCAATCCCTTACTAATAATAAATATTTTTTTTTTCCTAGTTATTACACGAGGTTCTACTACTTCTTAGTCCCTGCACATTCGAAATAATGTGAGAAACACAACCGGTATCAAATACCCAAGAAGTAGATGTTGCTAAATTAATGTCAATGACATAGATACTTGAAGAAGAAGCCCCAGACTTCTTATCCTTCATACTCCTACTTCGGGCAGTTACGCTTCCAATGACCTATTTGATCACAATAGAAGCACTTGGCATTTGCAGCCACCTTTGGCTTTGCCTTTGCATGTGGCTTATCAGCAGTCTTAGTGGCAACTTGCTTGCCCTTATCTTGCTTTTTCTTGCCATCCCATTTCTTCTTAAAACCCTTTCCCTGTTGAACCATAAGAACTTCCTTCTTAGCTGCAATGGGGATGTTTTGCTCGGCAGTCATGAGCATCTTATGTAACTCAGCAAGGGTCTTTGTCACCCCATTCATATTGAATTTCAACCTAAACTGATTGAACCCTTCATGAAGTGAGTGCAATATGATGTCAGTAGCCAACTATTGGCTATAAGGAAATTCCAACCTCTCCATTGCTTCGAAATAACCGATCATTTCGAAGACATGAGTAGCGACCGGCTTGCCTTCAACTAGCGCACACTCAAGAATAGCCTTGTGAGTCTCATACCTCTCAATCCGAGCTTGTTGCTGAAACATGGTTTTCAGCTTTCGGATAATATTATAGGCATCCAAGCTTATAAACCTCTTTTGAAGGCTTGGTTCCATAGCCGCGAGCATAAGGCAAGTAACAATTACCCACCTTTCTGCAATGGCCTTATGGGCCTCCTTTTCGGCTTCAGTAGAGGTAGCAGTTAAAATTGGGATCGGGGTTTCAAGAACATCCTCTCGACCTTCGGATCTAAGAACAATTCTTAGATTCCTTTCCCAATTAAGGAAGTTGTTCCCGTTCAACTTATCCTTCTCAAGGATTGAACATAAGTTAAAAGGTGAATTATCGTTGTTACCAGACATGATATCTACATAGAAGAAGCAAAAGTAATAAGTATGTTTATCATAATAACTTTTAACAAATTTTAAACACTTTAAAATAAAAAGCTATGCACTTGCTCAATTTTCAAAGTGTCCCTTTTTTAATCAAGTGATTCTAAGATCCGATCAAACATGATTTATAAGTGGACGTTGGCCTCTACTTAAAAACAAGTTTAAAAGGTAAGTAAACTCCTTTACTAATTACAACAATTATAATTCTTAGTTGATGAGTGATTGCTAAGGTGATTAAAGCTCCTAGGTAAGGAAGTTACCCACAATGTTAGGGAGAGCCTTCCTAATCCTAGACATAAACTTGTCACCCAAACACAAAACCCAATCCTTTGCTTCAAAATCCAAAACTGTTTTGATGATTTTGTTGGGCCAAACCAAACTAAACATGCAAATTTCGAAAATTTACTCTACTTAGCCCAAGATTGGAAGTAACACTCTGCTTTGGCAGAACCTATTACTAACGATCAAGGTTTTAGTAGATGTTTATTTGGAATAGCAAAAACCCAATATTAACTTTAGGGACCTAAGTAAATTATTATGTGATTTAATAACTAGTGAACTCACTTTGCAAAAAATAAATCACACGCATAGTAAAACTTAGAAAGCATTCAAAAGCAATATTTAAATGCATCAAATAAAAAATGATCCAAGTTTGGCCCCTAACCCTAAAGACTACTCTTTAAGGCCTCCATCTTCGAACCACCTTGGATCTCCATCCTTGTGCTCCATGGAAATGAAAACATCGGATCTCCATCCTTGAAACCCTTCTACTTGAATAATTTTTGAAACTTAAACTAATATTACAAAAATACCAACGATGCATAGATCGTATTTAAATTACAAAAATACATTAACGATACGCATATCGTGTTTTCTATCCAAGTTTGGGCCATACTAGTCACCACATGCATTCATAATATCATATATATAGAACATGCATTTTAACAACTATTAAAAATAAATTATAATTATGCTTTAACAACTTTAAAACACAATAACACCATCTAGATTTAATCTCATATTAAATCAAATGGTTAGTACCTTAAGACAAATTTTAATCATATTAGAATTTATCTCCCAAGGGCTTTAAAATATTAATCTAACAAATTTAATCAACTATTAAATTTTAAGAAAAATACATATGCACTTTTAGGCACCACATACATTTTAATCATATTAAAATATAAACATAGCATGATATTTAATCACATATACTAGCATGAAAGATTTAATCAACTTATTAAAACTAACATCCAAATATAAAATTAAATATCATAAAATAAACTCCCAATATAATTTTAATTCAGTTAAGCATTAGCATAAGATACCAAGCATAATAACTACTTAATATGCATTAAGGGATAAACGGATTAAACGTTTTAATCCGTTGAAGAAAAGAGTCGTTTCGGTCAGAGACCCGCTCGCGACCCTCGAGGAGCGCCCGCTCCCAGCTAGAGCGCTCGTGAGCTGTCTCTGCCTCCGGTTTTTCGATCTCAATTCATGTAATTTTAATTGATAAACGCATGATTTTCTTTATACATTAAAACATTTTTACTCATAAAGAAATCATACTTGGCCTCAAATTCAAGAATTCATGCCACGAAATTATACATAATCATATTAAGCATAAAATTCAAAGCATGCAATTCATGAATCATACATATATACATCATATTCTAATTAACAACTTAATTAAAACATGAAACAATATAACAATTATATATATACATGTACTGAAAAATGTATAAACAACTTTTATACACCCACTAGATTAAAATCCTATTTTAATCATGCAAACAACATCCTCATGCTAATACCCCCCCTAAATGAATTAAAAAAATGAAGGAAAACATGCATCAACATGATCATATTAATATATACAATAGGCTAACTGATACCACTGTAGGACTTTAGATGCTTAATGCGGAAAACAACTATCATATACTCAAATATCTAACACCAAGATCTTTGCATAAATTAACATGAATCTATTAAGAGTATAGAATATACCTCTTGATGTGTAAATTCCTCTTACACCACAAGCCTTCTAATGGAGATCCTTTAGAACGTCAAACGTCGTTCCTCTAGTGTTGGTCCACGAACAACCCTTGGATCACCATATATGCTAGTACGAAAGAGAGGAGAACTCTCTTGCTTTTGAGGTATGTAGTAGCCGAATGGGGAAAGAAGGAAGAGCAAGGAAAAATCAGATTTTTCCTCTCAAAAGATGAAGTAATGTTATGTCCACTTTGTAACCTCCATATCTCTATATAAGGTGGTTACAAAAAGGTGTTTCATGAGACTTTATTTTGCCTCATAATGTCACACATTATGAGTTACACTCATCTCACCCATCTAAAACCACCCAACCCATTTCACAAATGGATTTGGGTAATATCCAAGGGTTGTCACATTGTGTAACCTCATAGGACCCAATATATATTAGTAATTGACCCAATTATACTAGCCTAACAAACCGCAATTAGCTTCTAGCAAAATGTCGCGGTCACATAATATTATTGAATATATTATCTCCATAATTTATCCATATACATTTAGTTTGTTACACTTGATCGAGGACAAAATCCTTCATTTCCCACCTCAAGCATTTTAGTTGTTTCTTTTTTTAACACTTACTGATGTATAATTTTGGCTATTTATCTTTACTTACCTATTAATAAAAATTATAACAAATTAATATTCTAAAAATATTTAAAGACAAAACTAAGAACATTTTATATATAATGATATTTTTAAAAAAAAAAATGGATAGGGGATTGAACATTGGTTTTTAATTATTTTATTTTTGATGAGAAAATTCATTCATTAATATGAAGTCATACAACATCTACCATAGAAGTCAGAAACAAAAAAATACAGATTAAATTGAAAGAAACTTAATTTTAATCTGACAAAACCACAATTGTTGAGTAAACTTAACCCGTCTGAATACCCATTTTCACATTGTTGTCTGATGCAATATTCTACGATGAGGACTAATGATCTGATACAGTTTTGATGTAGAACTTGAGTTAACTCAACCTATTGTATGCGAAGTACTGACTGTTGTTTCAATCCCACATAAAATCCTATCAACAAATCAACCTTCAATTGGAGTTAGGATCCAAACCTTGCTAATACACAAAGAAACCAAACTAATAAACCTATCGTGAACCAGGTGGATGTAAAACCCGTACAGGAGATTAAAACATCACACATATTGGACTTACTGAAAATAACGAAATAGCAGAAAAGGTAAGAAAACAAACTAGAAATAAACTGCAAAAAAAAAAAGAGAAAGAGGGATTTACCATGGACGAAAACATTCATGCCAATCCCTCTAGAGGGTTTTCTGTGAGAAGAGGAGAGAAGAGAGGATAGTGGCCGGTGAAAGCAAACTAGGTTTCCTCGATTTTAAACATTGTTATTTAATGTCAAAATAAACAAAAATAATAATACATTAGTTAAATTTATTAGTTTCGCGGTTGATTATTTTCTAACAAAAGTATCTTATAAATATACTTTTATGGTCATTCGATATCATTGTTAGTTTCCATAATTAATGAATAAATTACTAATTAAACAACCATAAACAAAAAGTAGAACGTTAACGGACTAATATGTTATTTTAATTTAATTGTTCCACTTTATCTAATCTTTTCCTTCTTGTGTTTTTTAATCTATACACTTTTCATTTTAAAACTTTTCTTTTTAATCTACATACAGTTTAAATAATACTAGTTTTGGACATCAGCTCCCACACCTTAATCCAATCAAACGCGCATATATGTATTATAATTTATGCTTACATTTTCTTCTCTATCATACTTTTTCTCTCCATCACTCGATCCATCTCTCATATATTTTACATTTTTATTGATTATGTTGAATACAAAGGGTGTAAATTAAAAAGAAACAAATTTACATAGTATGAAATTTTGGAATAATGATGTCATTTCTGTAATAAAAGGAACGGTGTCAATTATGGGCATTCCACCATTTTTGTAAACCATGGATAACCATTAAAACTAATAAAACATAATCAATAGTTGAGATTAAAAATGACGGAACGTCCAAAGTTGATAGTGCTTGTGTCTATTTTTCATTAAACATATTTAGTGTGAATCTTTTGACACAGCTCGTAGAGCTGTCAGTTTGATTAATGAACTGCTTGTTGAACTGAAACAACTGAAATTTGAACTGAATTAAACTGAACTGGGAGTAACTGTAACTGAAATTAACTGAAAAATAATGAAGTGGAACTGAAATAAACTGTAAATGAAAAACCAAAACGAACCGCAATCGAATCGAAACAAATCAGAATCGAAAATAACTGTGAAAAACTGAAAAGTTGATCGATCAACTGAACTGAACTGAACTGAATATGTAACTGAATTAACTGAATTGATTCAAACTGAAACTGAAACTGAACTGAAACCATTTTAAAATGATTTTAAACTGTATCCGAACCGAATTCACATATTACCCAAATTCACGATAGTACTCCAATTCACATACAAATTTTATCATGATAATTTTTATTAGTACTTGAATTTATGACATATTTCCTCCGATCTTTATTAGTTTACCCGTTTCTTTTGCACAGAGTTTTAGGAGAAATAATGTTGTGGGGCATAGAAAGGCAGAGAAACTGTTATTTTATATTAAAGTTGAATGTATATGTGTGATGGAAAGTTAGTACCCGACCCAGTTGTGACTCAACCCAATTATTACCGACCCAGTTATCACCCAACCCAGTTACCACCCGACCCAAAACCATCCCGACCCAATACAACCCAACCCAAAACCATTCCGACCCAATTTCACCATGTTATAAAGATGTAGGTGGTTGTGTGGATGTGAATGAAGAATTATGAGTGGATTTAATCATCTTCGCATCCAATTTCATTACATTTTCGCATCCATGACTCATAAATTTATCCAAATTTCCAACTGAAACTCGATTATTATCAAATTCTCATGACACATGACCCTTTTTCTTGTTCCTTATTCAGTTCTTTAAGGACTTCTTATTGCAATAATATGAGTTATGATGTCTACATTCTCATCTTTTCTTTTTTCTATTTGATTGCAATTTTTAGATATAGAAGTCATTGTTATAGTCCTCTCACGATCAATTATATAATCATTATCATCAAAAGATGATGCCCATATGCTGCAATCCATAGCTATTGCATATTATCAGTAAGTAAGATGCAAGCAACATTAAAAACAAATCAACAGAAAAAGTCTTCCAAGCTACATCCAAGAACTTCCTCGCCCTTGTCGCCGATCCACCGTTGTTCAAGTAGCACGGACATACGACCACGGTTCGAAGTTAATTCAACTTCCAATTTTTCTAATCAGCAATTGAGAATTGAAGAAGGGAACAAATAATGTGTGAAGTGTTAACTTACCGGAACCCGGACGGATCTTGGCCATCCGGTTGTTTGAACTTCAGTATCCAACCTCTACTCCGGCGTGACTGACGAGAGAGAAGTGGGAGTCTCCCAAATTTCAGATTGAAATAAAAAAAGAGATGTATCAGATTCAACAAATGTAGAAAAATTAGAAAGACCCAGTTGGTAAAAAACTTTCAGATACACCAAAAAAAAAAACTCAAAATATTATTTAGATATCAAAAGTTTACAAAGGAACGAAAGAAGATAGATTGAAGGGGAAACCCGGAACTTGCAATTCGAATAAAATTAATTGAAACCCAAAATTAGCAAGAGTCAACGAAAAAATCCGAGAATAAAAAAAGGCAAAACAGAAAATATAAGGTTTGGGGGTAAATCATTAATACATATAAAAAATCAAGAATTAAAAAACATGTGTAAATAAATTCCCCCCAACATTGAAGAAACTCTTGGAATGAAGACCAATTATCGGATTCCATGAATTTGGTTAAAATTTCAAGATTAGAAGTATCCAACAACACATATTGTTCAGAAATGGAGACCATAAGTGAAAATTGTTAGGATCTACCATTAGGGGTTTGGAGGAATGAAAGAGGAGATGGAAATTGCAAACCTTAGAGAACAGAGAAGGAACCAGGAAGTATCATTGTAAATAATTGAGGGGGTTATTTCTATTTTGTGGAACATTAGTAAAATTCAATCAGATATCTACACCAAGTTTTGTTTTGGAGGGTATTTAGTATTTACCCCGCCTTTTTTTTTCCCTTGGTAGATATGTTTATAATTTTGGAGGGAAAGTTCCCTCCTAAATTTTCATTCTAAACGGCCAAACTCCATGCTCCTAATCCCTAAACTTCAAACCCAATTCTCATACCCTATAACCCCGTTTCCAAATAATCATAATTATTTCACAAATTATTAAAATAGGCGGTCTAATTTTAACATAAAATTAGACAAACCTAAGCCTGGATTTTTCTAACAAGCTCATTCCATTTCAATCTAACCCAACACTAACCTAGTCATCCCTTCTCTTCTCCTTCCTTTTATTTTCTTGATTCTCGAACTACAACAAACAATTTCAAAAAATTACCCGACATTTTTACCGAATGGAATAAACTAGTCACTAAATGGATTAAACTAGTCACTAAATGGGTGGAAAAAGAGGAGAAAGTAGATGGAATAGGTTACAAATAATAGAAAAGGCAACAGTGTATAGATTAAAAAGAAATGAACCAAAAAGGAAAGTGTTTAGATTAAATTACCGTAATACCGATACGACGATACGTATAGCAACTCAAAGAGACGGATGATCAAATAGACTCGAGACTCCTAAGTCCTATGTTATTATCTTAGTATCTTTTAAGATCCACAACTGAAACATCAACGATGAAAATCGATCAATCTAATGATGCTTCGATTATTGTTAACCGTGTAATAACATCGATGATCGACCTATCTTGTTGCAAATGAATTAGATACTTTCGGTTCCGAAATGAATTCAACTTAAAGATATGATTAACTTAAGTAGAGTACTATTATTATCTTGAATTAAACTTAGGGTGCTGTTAAAGTAGATGTTTTGAGTTTCAATATGAATTTAACTTAGAGACGGATAACTTAAATGGAGTATTGTTATATTGAACCAATCTACTGAGTTACATTGTTCTACATTGGTTGCAACTGAATCATATACATCAATTAACTTATCACTTATATCAGAGTATAAAGTATCTTTAACATAAATGGTCAATGTAAACAGAATACAAAGTATTTCATAATACAAAGTATCTTTAACATAAACAATCCATGTAAATCATATACACCAATTAACTTATCGACTTATATCAATATATAGATCTAAATATCTAATGCAATATCAGTAATTCAATATACATTAGTCTTGTGCAATAACAAATTGTTTCGATTTGTTTATGTTTTTAGATGTATTCGCATATATAACGTCTAATCGACTAAGTTAATAACAACTTCACTTATCAACTTGTTTTGCTTTAGCAATATATTTTGTATTTGCGACACATAAAGCTTAAGCAAGGTTCATTTTGATAGATCATTGCCCTTTTCAGTTACATTGTAAGCTTACATTGATACATTATATAATCTAGTATCAACTTGTTTCAGTTAAATTAGATATTTGAAATTTAAAATAATTGTAACTTATAAACGATTAACTACATTGGAGTGTTCTTATCTTCATTTATGTTATCGTTTCACATTGATACAATATCTAATAACCTTATACTAACTTGTTTCACTTTAATATTATTTTCGATATCGTAATGGAGGCATGGAGCAATGTTATGTTCAATCAATTGGTCTTGTAACTTGTAAGAGACACCATACTCTTAATTTTAAACTGGACAACGGTCCAATCCCAATATTAAGAAGAGAACAAATCATCTTTGTAATATAGTGACTAGTTTAATCTAATTAGTGACAAGTTTAATCCAATTGGTTCTCACATTATTTAATCGTTGTAGTTCGAGATTCGTTGTAATCCAATATCAATTTGGTTCACTCGAATATTATGTTTCAAAATCAAAATGGATACAACTTAATCTTACTTTAAATTAAGCAAAGTGATTTTCAATTACTTTATTGTCACACATAGATACCTTGATCTGATATTATATTAACTTATTTTACGTCGATTATATGTTTTTCAGCCTCAATGACTAGTATCGTTATAGACTTATAGTAAGCCCTTATAGTTAAAGTAAGACATTAATATAATCAACTTTTTTAAAATGTCTAACTCGTCTTTTGAGGAAGTTTATAATAATTTATATTGATATGAGACGTCATTTTTAAATCAAATATGATATGATTTGCATACAACTAAAAGTTTGAATATCGACTTATATAAATTTGTCTTATTCCAAATCATATATATCAGTAATAAAATACACTTTTACCAATGTCACTTTCATACACGTTTTTATGAAGTACAACTATTTTTTTCGAGGCAATTGCGGAAGTGCCGACAACACTTATTTGCTGCATTAATTTTTAACCGGTCCCGAAAAAACATATGGCCAAAACCCGACATGAAGCTCAATTTTTCTCGAGCAAATACAAGAATGTGATTAACTTCTACCCGAACCGATGCGATTATCGCCGAAGTTATGTGGTTTTCGTCAATAACTGAAACTAACCGAAACGAAACTGGAAATAACCGCAACAAATTTTAACTGCTATGGATTTAACCGTTGGTTGATTTAACTGTTTGGATAAAACTGATTTAAACTGCAACTGAATTGAACTGAAAATGGAAAGGAAAAAACTCAATTAAATAAATCGAAAAGTTTGTTAAGCGAACTGAACCAATCGTTAATTATTTCAACCGATATAAATCGAATCGATATCAACTGAACTGTTTGGTTATAACCATAACTGAACTGTTGAACTGAATTGACACTTCTAACAGCTCGTGATGCTCATCCTTGTACCTTCCCCTAGAAAGTGGAATAAGGACACTCCTACCCTGCCCTCTTCTTCCTTCATTACGGCTACCTACTTTCACCCACCTCCTAAAATCCAAATCATTCTCTCTCCTCACAACACAACAACTTACAGTGAAGAATTCCTATTTGCTATTCCTATCTCCATTCAACACGTGACTAGCACGTGTCACTGTCAGCCGTTGCCCTCCATGACACGTGTACACCAACTAGACTAGTATCAGAAACACACGTATGAAACTTGGTCGCCACTCGCCACTCCCTTAAAAAAGGAAAATAAAAACCAGCGTGGGGAAATGATCAAGTACGGTCACGATCACAGTAGAGGACTAGAGGTGTCTTTGAGGAGTGAATCAGATTAATCAACGGTGATGAGCCACGTCAGACTAGTAAGTATTTGATCCCGCCTTAAATAGTGGACGACGTCCATCGTGTTGACTTTGTCAGTATATGTTGATTGAGAGGGTACAGGTACATGAATACTGCTCAAATATTTGACGAGTTTACTTTTTTTGGCATTAGAAATGGTAAGAGTCAAATCAGGCAAGTTGCTTAACCTACACTCTGAGAGCATGTATAATGGGCTTTCCAATTAGTTCTCCAACTAGCTCCTTAAGAAGAGAGAAAATAGAGAGTCATCTCTTACCCAATAATGGAGCTCTTGGATGTGTCTTGGGTGTCTCTCCATGCAGACACTTTGCAAAGTAGCTCTTGGGGGAGATACTATTTGGGTTGATGGAGAGATGGTTCTCCAACGTGTGGGGCCCACATATTATTGCAATTACTTAAGTTTTCTTTTTTTCTTGCAACTATTTAATGATTTTTTTTATAAAAATTAAATAAAAGATGGTAATAACTACTATCCCAACAACAATAATTTTTCTTTATTTATAAAATGAGCCTAATATTGAATATATTTCATACACAAAATCTACTATATTTTCTTAATTAATGAAATTAAATATTTTTTAAAAAAATCTACATTACATAAATTATGAAAAATATTTTTTTTAATTATATTTAATTTATATGAATAACTTTATTTATATAACTTTGATCATAATATGAAATGAGGTTCATTTATTAACATGGGAACCACCAAACAATGAAAATTTGAATGGAGAGCTCTTTAAAGAGTTTTATTGTTGTTTGGTGTTTTTAGACATATTTCTTGAGAGTAGCTTGATGAGAGAGAATAGATGAGAGAGAGTGGAGAGCTATGTACTATTGTATATTAACTGAGAAAGTCATTGCATCTATGTGTGCAATACTTCTTTCGTTATGTAATGGAGTACATACTCAGTCTAATTTAGTGGTTTAACATACAAGTCATGTTTGGTAAACTGGCTTTTTAATTTAGTTAAAAAGTTTAAAAAGTTTTTAGTTATTGGCTTTTTAGTGGCCTGACAAGCTGGCTTTTAAGCCAAAATGAAAAAGCTTATTGGAGAAGCTTTTTAGATTGGTTTTTAGCTTGTTGGCCCACAAACTCTCTAATAAAAAGCCAATAGCCACAACTAATTTTACCAAATACTTTTGCAAATAACTGGCTTAAACAGCCAATTTAAAAAGTCATTACATACAACCAACGATTCCAGCTAGTCAAACAAGCCAACTAAACCAGCTAAAAGCCAACAACCAATAACCAACCGCCGATGGCCAAACAGCCCCACAATAATATGAAAATGATGGATAAGGTAAACGACGAAATTATTTAACATGATTATACACCGATATACTAAGTAATCGGATTATGGGGTGCTTAAATTGATTTAATTAATATGTTTGTGTGCCTTGTCTACCATATTCTTAAAGTTATGTGTTAAGGAAGTATAATTTTGGCATCTTACACAAGTTTATTAGTAAATGTTTTCTACGTTTCTCACTCAGTGTATCACTTTCTTTATTTGGAATAGTCACAATAAGTGCAATGAAACTCAAAATGGTAAAAAAAAAAAAAAAGTTCAATATTATTACAAATATGCCATTAAACAGCATGATGAGACTAATATTTTTTTGTTTCACCACTTGAATTACCTTACTTTATTGTGGTCACAATTTTCTTTCTCTACATTATTTCTTGGTATTCCCCCACTTTATCTATGATGCACTTGTTGAGAAACGGAAGAAGTATAAAAATTATTATCCAACCCCTTTAAGTTCGAATAATACCATTATGGATATTTATGGTGTCAACGGAAAAGAAATATTGATATATATAAATGCCAATAATAACTCATTTATAGTGTGATGATTAAGTTTTTAAAGTCAACATTAAATAGATACCAATATAGTAGTCGTACTATACCAACATGGAGTTAGATTTTTCATCAAGGGTTGCTGGCAGCTTGAGTGCGAATGTGGGCAGATTTTTGTCTTCAATTAGTAATCCAAAAAAAGAAAAAATCAAGTACTGGTGAATACTTTCCCTTTTTCCACAATCTCTAGCAGTCAATTTTAATTATTAATATATGTAATTATTTAATAATAAATTAAAAATTATATAATGTAGTAGAATACTTGTTAGATTGGTGAATTTGCGGCCTAATAACCTTTATAAAAGAAACATCAATACCAATTCATTAATTTAATAAGACGATCTCATATAATAAACTCCCTTTGTTTTTTATTAGTTGTTTCACTTTAACTTTTACTAATATCTCATTATGAATTCTTAAGAATTATATTTTAAAAAAAGACATTTACAATATTAATATATATTGAGACAAATCCAATAACATATTACATGATTGATTTTATTTTATATATATGAAAAGAAATAAAGTAAAAGTAGAATCAGAGTATTTGAATAGTGCAAAAGTCAAAGTGGAACAAATAATTAAAAACAGACAGTGTAATTTAATAATTATCTTTCTCTTCGAAAGTATCTGCTCACCATATGCATTTTACATATACTTTAACGAGGGTCATAAAATACGGAGAAAAAAGTGAGTGGATGGATGGATGTGGGCCCATGCATGAATTTTGAGAAAGAAGTAGAGAGCAAAATTTTAGCCAAACTAAAATAGAGCAACGATTTTTGGACGAATTAAAAAGGAAAATATAACAAAGATTTTGGGAAAAACGAGTACTAATGAGAAAATATGATAAAAATTTGTAAAGCCTGTCTTACAAAAAAATAAATCATAACAAATAATAGATAGGTGAGGGGAGGACCAGCCCCTGGTTTTCCGTTTTGCAAATTTAGGGGCCATCAGCAAGCAATACCCGAAGTTACTATACGAATAGATGGCTCATGGATTAGGCATACACAACATGTGGATGCTGCATGGGTTGCTAATTTTCCTACGATGACTAAACCCACCAGCCATGCTCAGCATTTCAAAGCATCATCCGCTTTACACATGGAAGCCAGAGCCTGCCTCCTTGCTCTGACTTGGTCGCGATCCACCTCCCTCTCATGCATCATAATTTATACTGATTCGGATGTCCTTGTTCGTTTTCTGCAATCACCAACAATGATGGATATTTTGATCCAACATACACTTGCAGACATTTGTTATATCGCAGGATTATTCTATTGGTGTCGCATCACAAAGGTTCACATGAATGACGTTGCTCTTGCTAATGAGTTAGCGAAGCTCTGTCGGATATCTAGTTTTCCTTTTCTTTCTTGTTAGATTTTGTTTTTCTACTTGTATGCTTTCTCGTTGTCAAAAAAAGTAAAAAATTGTTCATAGTAATAAACAGTCTCTTTGTATATATCTAACTTACTTTTGATGTATATATTTCATAAGCAAAATTATAAGTGATAACCAAACAAATCTGTAGCAATCCATCATACAAATAACAAAAAAGATGATGGAGGTGATTGAAAAAGCTTAGCTAGTTTAGCAATTAGCATAGTGTGGTTGTGCCTTAATGGGTGGAGCCGGAAGGGAAGGTGCTGGCTATT
Source organism: Beta lomatogona (assembly GCA_947646795.1). Classification (NCBI taxonomy): domain Eukaryota; kingdom Viridiplantae; phylum Streptophyta; class Magnoliopsida; order Caryophyllales; family Amaranthaceae; genus Beta; species Beta lomatogona. Next base: position 2,066,756 of record CANSNZ010001115.1, read on the forward strand.
GCGTGGCGTGGGTAATGGATTGGTATCGCTTGAAGAAAAGCGTGCAAGCAATGAGCAAACCGCGTGCAAGTCATAACATGGACAATTAGACATAACAGTAAGAAGTTCGCACACGCCTTTCCAATACCCATTGAAACTAACACACTTTTAAAACTGTTGTAATGCACGCATCCATCTCATAATACCGAACAAATGGGTAGATATTACTAAATTTGTGAAAAATGAAAATTATTATTGAAATAATTTGACGGGTTGAAAATAATATTAGCTATAGTATATACTTCCTTTGTATTTTTTTATCTTTCTCAGTTGAAATCTTGACAATATTCACAATTTGAGAGAATGCTCTAAATTTTTCTCAATAGATAAGGAAAAATGTAGTCATTTAGGGGCCTTATTTGATTTGTCTCACACTGGGTACTTTATTAATGTTCAATCACTATAATTTTTACTAATACGTAATCAAAGATATTTAAGCTTCAATAAGTGCATTGGCAAACATGCACTGTTAAAGTAGAAAAGATAAAAAAAAATACAGAGGGAGTACACTCTACCTTTTCACGCTTGCTAATGTAAATGTTTGAACATTAATTTCTCTAAATTTGCATTTGTAACGATTATAAAAAGTTGATAGTCCAAAAGTACGACGAATCAAATAAGATCTCACATGACTATATTTTTCCTTGCTTATTAATCACAAATGATAGTTAAACATAAAGTTGTAAATAATGTCAAAACTCAAAGTGTAACCATTAAAAAGAAACAGAGGAAGTATAAATTTACAATGATTACAAGAGATATCTTATGCGGCCATCGTTACCTTAACGTTCTCAATATGCCAAAAGTCGATGATGTAATTGGTAAACAATAAACTAGGTACCTAACACCCTCAATGCAAAATGCCAAAGCCATTGTCACTTTGAAAAGAAACAAAGTCTCAATTTTGGATTTTTAATCTGGAAATTTCTTCCAGTTTTCTTGTATTGATTGAGAGAATTATCAAACAAATCTCCTACTGTTCTAACGGCTATACAAACCAGTTGCCCTATATATACAACAACAAAAGCACTAAAACCTAGACCTATGGTGTGATCTGTACAACAGACAAAAGAGAAAAAAGACGAAAAAACGGCTGTCACAATAGTGAGCTAGCAGACAGAATACTAGGAACAAATTATAAGAAAAAATATCTTTACATTCTCCTACATAAGGAACATGATAGGGAAATATTCCACAACAAATAAACCATATTCCAATACACCCCCCCTCAAGTTGGACCTGTGGAGAACAGTCCTAACTTGAAGCTCAAATGTTTATGTTGCTGCTCACTGAGACACTTGGTCATGATGTTTGCTAACTGCAAAAAAGATCTCACATGTAGAACATTTAGGAACCCATTTGTGAGGTGTTCTCTTACATTGTGACAATTCACTTTAAGGTGTTTGGTCCTTTCATGAAAGATAGGGTTATGAGCAAGGTATATTGCAGACTTGTTATCACAGAAAAGATCAATAGGAGTAGGTATAGAAATGCCCAAGTCTGAGAGTAACCCTTCAAGCCACACCAATTCACCGGTAGTGTGTGACATACACACGTATTCGGCTTACGTTGAAGACTTAGAAACGATCTTACGCTTCTTTGTCTTCCATGATATTAGAGAATTTCCTAAGAAAACACAATATCCTGTCAATGATCTGGCAGTGAAAGCACAATTGCCCCAGTCTGAGTCACAGAACCCAGTAAGTTTAAGTTCAGAATGGGATGGATAAATTAATCCTTGATTGATTGTGCCTGATAGATATTTGATAACTTGAATTGCTGCTTGAAGATGAGGTTTTCTTGGCTCTGACATGAATTGGCTCAGTTGTTGGACTGAGTAAGAAATGTCTGGCCTAGTAAGGTTAAGGTAAAGAAGCCTTCCTATAATGCTTCTATACAGTTCAGGATCATCTAGGACTTCTCCTTCATCAGTAGATAGTTTTATACCTTTTGGAAAGGGACATCTGGAAGGCTTGCATTATGTTGTTCCTGTGCTTTTCAGTATGTCAAGAATGATTTTTCTCTGATTGAGCATGATTCCTTTTGTATTTCTAGCAACTTCTATGCCAAGGAAATACTTCATCTCACCAAGATCCTTGATAGTGAAAGTCCTGTTGAGATCATCTTTCATTGTTTGTGTTTCTCTTTCATCATGGCCTGTGATGAGTAAATCATCAACATATACTAGCACAAAGGTAACAGACTTTCCTCTGTGTTTAGTGAACAAAGAATAGTCTTGCTTGGGCTGAACATAACCATGTTGAATCAGAAACTTTGTAAGTTCAATGTTCCATTGTCTGAAGGCTTGTTTTAAACCATCAAAGCTCCTCTTCAGTTTGCACACTTGGCCTGGTGTGCCCTTGAGATAACATTTGGGCTGCTTCATGTATACCTCCTCTTCTAGGTATCCGTGTAAAAAGGCATTGTTGATATCTAGATGATTGAGTTGCCATCCTTTAATGCTGGCCAAAACAATGAGAGTTCTCACTGAGGTAAATTTTGTGTAATACTCCGTTTTTTTTTTTTGGAAAAATTGACAAGAATAATCCAAACTATCACCGTTCCGCTCAAAATAAGCCCAACTATGGGTTATTCTAGAATAATCCAAACTATTGGGAGTACTTTCTCAAAATAATCCAAACTTTCAATTATCCTATATATAATAGACCCAAAAGGGATCGTTGAAGGCAAGAAAAATAAAAGTTTGGATTATTTTGGGAAGGTACCCCAAATAGTTTGGATTATTCCAGAATAACCCAAAGTTGGGATTATTTTGAGCGGACCGGTCATAGTTGGGATTATTTATGTCAATTTTTCCTATTTTTTTTTGACTATTTTATAATATTTGTAGGTGAGTTATGTGTTTTAAAGGCTTAAATAAAAGAAAATAGTGTTTTGATATTTTTATTACTAAAAGAGAATTTATATAAAAAAAAATAATAAGATGGAAGAGTTTTACCTAGCAGGACTTAGTTATCCTTTTCTAAATAGGGTTTCACAAAGCCTAGGTTAAATTAGTTATCTTTCTGTCTCCTAGCTAGTATCACGTTACAAAAAAAAAAAAAAAAAACCAGAACCGCTGCCTTTCTTTTCCTCCCAAGAACGCTACTCTGTTTTCTATCTTCTTCAATTGGATTTTTCATCCCATCTAGTTGCAGGTATCTTTTACTTAGTTCATTAAATTTAGTTGTTGTTGTGGTTGTTTGAGACCAATTAATCGAAAAGAAAGAAAAAAAAAAACTGGTTGCTTTACATTCATCATATCATCTTCTTCATCAAACTTTAATTAAATTGTTTCCCTTGGTTTAAGAGTGTTGTTTTGACTTTCAAGAAAACAAAACAAAAGAAAAAGAAAAGAGAAAATTGAATCATGAGTACCACCATTTCATGATCAGTATTCAGCGCCCATCATAGGACCATCACCACTCTTACTTGATTTGATTTATGTTCCCATGTGCAGCAAAATAACAACAGTGCCTCTGTTGTTCATTTTGTCATATAAAACGGAAATTTATGTCTTGCAGTTCAGTACATATTCAGATTTTTTTTTCACAAAAGGGTTTTCGACTTGTTAAACAACAAATTGCAGTTCAGTACATAATTGCAGTTCAGTACTTAATTTCAGATTTAACAACAATGCCAGGACTTGTTAAAAAAAAAAAGGGTTTTCGACTAATGGTTCATGTGTTTTCAACCTTGGAATAATGGCGGTGTATTATACCATTTAAAGGAGCGATTTAAAAAAAATTCAGATTATATAATGGCTTGTGAATCTGATTTCTTTGGGTTCTAAGTAGTTATTCTATATGATTTGAGTATTAATTATTACTCAATATATGTTTTAGGTACCCGATTCGTAGAAGGAAAATTTTAGTGCATGTTGTGTGGAAATTACGCTTCAGAGGTACGTATTAGTACTAGGTATTACTAGTAGCGTTAGTAGTCATATTTAGTATGCTTAGATATCTATTTCGGAGCATGATGGAACTTAGAATCATGATTAGGGAACGAAAATTGTGTGTTATGATGTGGTAGTACTTATAATAGATATGATTATATGATTTGTATTTCTATGAAAGAATAGTCATTATATTATTGTCCGGGAACTAGTAATTTTATTAGAAATGAACATGTTATTTTATATACCATGATTTGTTTGAGTTAGTATCGTGATTAGTGTTGTTTAGGAGTTTATTTTATCAACCTATTAATATTGAAAGGACAAAGTCGCAAGATTTAAGAGTCTTTTATGACTATTTCATGTTATCTTTATTGTTGAACAAGGTTCAATTATCTAGGGACATTTCCTTCTAAGTCCCTAATTCAAGGTTTAAAGGTTTAATAAAGGTGAGTTTATTACTATGTGACCACTCTTTATTAATAATATAAAACAAATTATAAGTGTTATATTTGTATTTTTCTTCATACTTGTCAGACATAATAAATATTATTAAACACTTAAAGTGAAAGAGAATGGCATGAAAACTCATAGGATGGATCCCCATTGAGTGCTTGAACAAGGGGGAGAGGTAGTCTATGAACTACTTTCTCCTACACATATTAACTTGTATGACGATACGGTTAATTATATAGTTATAATCGAGTTAGATAAGTTATCTAAGCTTCCTGAGTAAAGTTAGTCAAGGACACTTCTCGGGGGTATGATCATACTGATTTTCAAGGTTTATCTACTAAAGGCAGTCAATGACGCTTTAGTTATTCAAGGTTTAGTAGCCCGTATGATTCCAAAGTGAGGACGGTGCCCATTCCATGCAATATCAATATTAATATAAGTTATGGAGTCATTTTTTTATTAACTCCGAAGTCAAGCATGATTTAATTTTACAGTTTACTAGTATCATGTTTAGGATTTATATTCTATTAATTTGGTTAAGTACGTACTCAGCATTAGCTGACTTGTTCTTTGTGTATTTGGTTGTATGTTCTGTAATGATCCATATTTTTTTATAAATTACGGGGAGCAGGTTAGTAACAGGTTATCCAGATTCATGCATGGGAGTTAGCTCTTGGAGTTGAATTTCATTTTATTTCTATCAGACATTATGTTTTATTTCTTTCTTTCTTAAGTTGGGATTTTGAATTTATTATATTTTAATAAGGGGCCTTAAAAGGTTTCCAACTTGTAGTTTAGTTATTTTTAGTTAAAGTCTTCCGCTGTGTTATTTTCAAAGGTAAGCAAGTTTGGTTTTTAAAATTATTATTCAGCCGTACGCGTATCACCGTGGCGGTAACATGTTCAGATTCCTCCAATTTAATTTTAGTAGGAGGAATTTGGGGGTGTTACATTTTGCCACAGGTGAGAATGTGTGTTTGTAATCTTTTCCTTTTATTTGCTTGTCTCCTCGTGCCACATGTCTTGCTTTCAACCTTTGTCTATCTCAGTAGCCTTGCCTTTAGGTAAGCTAGTGATATCCCAGTATCATTCTCGTTCTAGAGCATGTAGCTCCTCTTGAATAGCTTGTACCCAACCTTCATCTCTTGCTGCTTCAGGTGTAATGCAGTGGCTCTCTAACTCTTAAAACATTGTTAATGTAGCTCACGTACTCCTCACTGAAGTATCCTCCCTCATTTATAGCTGCAACTTGATAGCACAATTTGCATCTGTGTCTTCTGTTACATTCCTCTTCCTAGGGATGTCATAGACATAATCTCTCAGTTTAGATGGAATGTCTCTGGTCCTGGAGGATCTTCTTGGTAAATGTTGGACAACATTTCGATCATCTTGAACATCCTGTCCATCATCATGATCATTTTGGATTTGTTCAGCTTCATTTCTTAGTTCATCAGTACCTGCTTCTTCTGGATTTGCTTCATTTAGAATGTTAGTAAGCTCATCATTGTCTAAAACATCATGATCATAATCATCAGGACTTGGTGTAATTTGTGTGATATCTTCAGCATTCTTTCTCTTATGCAATAAATGTGGAAAGAGATTTTCTTTAAAAACTACATCTCTACTAACAAATTTTTTTTTTTTTGTCGCCAAGTCCATTACCTTGTATCCCTTTTGGTTGTAAGGATAGCCTAACATCACACACCTGATAGCTCTTGCCTCAAACTTGTCTCCTGGCTTCTAGTGAGGGCTAGCATAACATAGACATCCAATCATTCTTAAATGATCATAGTCTGGTTCTTTCTTTGTGAGCCTAGTGTAAGGTGTTTCTCACTGTATCACAGCACTGGGTAAACCAGCATGTATTCTTAATGGCCTTGTTGTTTCAAGCAAGTACCTGTGTTTTTTTTCAACCCAAGCATTTTGCTGAGGTACACCTGCTACACTCGTTTGATGAGTGATTGTAACGCCCCGAAAATACATAACCTTAATCGTCAGCGGAATCATAGCTTAAGCTTGTGGGTTAGGGCCCACTTATAAAATAATAGTCTAAAATGATAATTCATCTATACATTTGCTTATCATAAAACAATACTTGTTCGTCTATCATACAAAATGTTATAAACCTCATAGAATCATACATAGTCTCCTCAACATATCTCATGATAATAGCCATACTGTAACTGTTCCTCAATACCTAAAACATAAAACAAAACGTCATGAGCCGAGGCTCAGTAACATACTACCCTAACATCGTAAAAGCATTTCAACTTATTTTAGTTGCAAACAGGGAGAAGAGAAATAGTAAAACCATTTTGTAAACATAGCCATTAAATCATAATCATAAAACATTATCATCACTCTTTGTCATGTTCATCATCATATATCTTTTACTTTGGTAACTTGGCTAATACAACAGAAGGGATGTCTCCCCGATTTTTATTTTCGTAAACGGAAGGCTACCACCCGAGGACCTTGGCCCCCCACATACAGAAGGTGGTATATAATGCCCAAAACATAACACGGAATCACCCCAATAAGTAGAAGGTGACTGACCCGCCAGAAGGTACGTGCAAGACCCGATTTTCATTTTTATAAACGGAAGGCTACCACCCGATGACCTTAGCCCCCACATTACAGAAGGTGGTATATAACCCAAAACATAACACGGAACCACCCATGGACATATGCCCCATAGACAGAAGGTGGCTAACCCGCCAGAAGGTACATGCACGACCCGACATAAACATAATACTGCCAAGAACCGTTCTTCCACTTAGCTTTATCATGTTTCATTTCTTTTACGTATCATAATTACATTACATCATCGTAATCGTAATCATAAAACGTAATTATAATCATTAAACGTAATCATAACATATTTTCATAACATTAAAATCGCCATACTTCATAGCATTAAATCATTTAATAAACATCATTTACGTAGCAAACATTTCATATCCCGCACACCATAAATAATATAGCATAAACATCGTATAAAGCATCATAAAACATAGTTGGAAGGGGAGTGCGAGTGCTAGCAGTAGACGTTACCTGAAATCCTGCGTAATGACTTTCGTAGCCGGGGGAGGCTTGTAATATCTTTTATCTTCTTTAATCTATTCAAGAATAATTTTATTAATGAACGTTTCGTTATTTAGCTTTTAAGCCTAAATATTAGCTAGCGGTTATTAACGTCATAACGTTCCTTATAACGTCGTAAAGGTCTCATTAAAGGTCGTTATTATCTTAGTCGTTAATAACTTCTTAAGGTGACTCTTTAATCGACTAATAAGTGAAATAACTCCTTTAGTTATACTTTTAGAATTATCAAAACATTATACTTACAATTACACATATTATAAGAGTTCATAGTTAATCATCCATTAATCGTCTATCATTAAACTAATTAAGTTTATAGCTATAATAGAACTATTAATATTATTATAACATTAATTAATCTCATAAAACTCGTAAGTCAAGCTATCTTGTTATATTAAGTATTAGTGGAGGTAATAATAAATTAAACTCATATTATAAATAACAAGCTTATTGGATTTTAATTAGTTTTAAACAACTCAACTAGTTTAGTAATCATGAAATATAACCCAATAATAGTTTTTAGGAGTCAAGTTAAGTGGTTTAATTAAACTAACCAAATCAGTCCATAGAATAAGTTCAAGCATCTTTTTAGCCCAACAAATTAACCAAGTTTGTTAAACTAAGTGAATCAATTTTCTTTAGGCCCAAACTTAAACTAATCATCAAAGGGTGTAATTGGGCTTGTATTAGTAATACTTGAAAATCTGAAAATTAAAAGAACACAAGAGGTAATTTATACCTCTGCTACTTGAGCAGGGGCGACTTCACGCGGCTCAGGCGAGAGGGAGGACGGAGCTCCGGTGACTGGGCGACGAGGCAAACAGCACTTCCGGTGGTTCAGCGCGGCGCTGTCGACGTTCGTCAGTCTTGAGTCCGGTGCTGGGCAGCAGACACGAGGAAGCAAGAGAGAAAAGAAAGGATGAAAATCAGAGGTGACTAGGTGAGAGTGGAGCACCGGTGGTGGGTTGATGCCGGAGGTCAAGCGTGTGGTGGTGCTGGTGGCGCGCGAGCCGGCGGCAGCCGGTGGTGGTGGTGTTTGAAACCCGAAACAGAGGAGAGAAAGAAATGGGTTTTCTTTTTGGGTTTCTTTGAGTCGTGTTTTCCGGCGAGTTGTTGACTGAAAAATTCTGATTAGTTTTTAGGTGGTGGTGAGGTGAGATGAAAGGATGAAAGTTGTTGGTGATGGTGTGATATTTGGGTGAGTAACCATGGCTATTTATAGCCATTTAGGAGTTCCTATACAACTTGAAAACCATGTCTTGAAGATAACTATGGAGCTTGTAGAGAATTTGTGTTTCAATTGTTTTCTTGTTGTGGCAGCCATTTAATGGTTGTTAGGAAGAAAATTTTGAAATAACTTGGTTTGCCATGTAAGAGAAAGAAGGAGGTGGAAGAAGGAGGAAGGAGGAGGAAGAAAGAAATTTGGTGGGAAAAGTCAAGTTTAAGGTTTTTTTTTTTTTTCCACTTCCTTCTATTATCTTTTCTTCTTTTCTTTTTCTTCTATTATTATTATTATTATTAAACTAAAATAATTTCACTTTGGATAATTCATATTAAAAGAGAAGTTATGCATATTGTGATTTTTAATTACTTACTTGTTAAGCTAATTATAATTCATAACTACTTAATAAAAATTACATTCTTCTTTTTTATTTATTTTAGAAAAATCATACCTTAATAGCTTATAATAGTTTAATTAGAACTTCATTGATAACATAATTAGTAAAACAACAACTAGTTAGCTAATTAAGCATGTTTAAATTTTCAGGATATTACAGTGATCCCCCTCCCTGCAAACATTTGTTTGCATTCATTTTGAAGTATCTCAGTTCCATTATCACTTCTAAGGATTTAAACCTTAGTATGAAAATGATTCTCAACATGGATAAAAAAATTCAAAAGAATTCCTTTAACCTGCTCTTTATTAGACAACATTTGAGTCCAAGTGGCTCTATTGTGGTCATCCACAATAGTAAGAAAGTATTGTGCTCCTGTCAAAGATTTGGTCCTATAGGGACCCCATAAGTCCACATGGATAAGATACAAAATACTAGCAGCAATAGATTTACTAAGATTAAAAGGCAACTTGTGATGCTTTGCAAGAGAACAAGTGTCACAAAAAAAAAAAATCCTTAAGGTTCTTACACTTGCAAAAAGCTATATGTTGCATCTTAGACAAAGAAACATGCCCTAGTCTAGCATGAATAAGTTTCAAATTAACTACATTATTACAGTTCACTACTTTGCCATATGTTCTTGTACTCAAAGGAAATCCATCATCAATTCTGTCATCACTACAGTCCTTCACCAGCTTATAAAGATCATTCTCCTTCCTTCCAAAAAGAATATCCCTTTAATGGAAAGGTCCTGTAACATACATCCATGTTTATTAAACAAAAGTTGTATATTTTTGTGTTTTAAAAGCTTGGCAACTGAAAGTAAGTTTGATTAAAATCATATATGTATAAAACATTATCAAGAGTTATATCAGGACTTAGGACAACATCTCCTATTTCACTAACATACTTCACATTACCATCAGGTAATCCCACTTTCATCTTACCTTTTAGCATTTTCTTGTTACTCAAAAGCTCCCTATTACTGTCATATGGTCACTTGGCCCCTAAATTAATGAGCCAAGCAACTTGTTTTCTTAACAATGCTATTTATAACCGCATTTGATATACTAATCTAACCCGCAAAGTTGGCTTGCACACTCGCTTGTTCCATCTTGCTTTTACGTCAATGCCTTGATGACTTCTTGAAAAATGTTGTTCATAAAGTTTTGTTTTACTCCCTGCTCCTTCATCACCTTGATCCGCAAAATCCAAAGGGTTGTCCCGCATCTGCTCTCCACCATCTTTGAACACATTTCCAGCATGCTTGAATTGTTCCCCAGGCTTCTTGTACCATTCAGGGTATCCTACTATCTTAAAACACTCCTCCTTAGAGTGACCTTTCTTCCCACAATGCTCACACATTCTTCCCATCTTTTCCATCTTCAGGTATTTGTAGTAATCTTTCTTTTGAAAAATTTTCAAGGGCCCCAAACTCCTGCTTGGATTTGGCCTGCTTACCGCAGTAGCCTCAAGAGCTGCAGCCATCTCACCAGTTATCTGCTTATGTCTTTCCACTTGAAGCACCAAATTATATGCTTTGTTAACAATTACCAGAGGATCGCATCGAGAAGATTTGTTTTCATCCGGTCATAACCTCGTGTTCAATCCCATCACAAATTTTATCAACCTCTCGGTTCCTTGTAAATCCCGCACCTTCTTTGCAATGTTGCAACCGCATTTCAAAGATAGCACCACAAGAACATTCGGCATCCCTTCCGGATCTGAAATTTGATCCCAAATGCTCTTAAGTTTACAGTAGTAATCACTTACACTTAGGTTGTTCTCGCTGCAGCTCCCGGAGTTCCTTTTTGAGTTAAAACAACCGAGGTGCATTTGTTTGAGCATATCTTTCTAGAATTTCTTCCCAGAGTTACCTTGTTGATTTCATACTCACTAAACTTGCAGCCACATCTGGTTTCATGCTCGCAAGAAGCCATGACCTTACCATGAAGTCACATATTTCCCATTTCTGTATTTCTTCATCTCCTGTAGTCAATTTAGGATGCTTTCCTTCCCAAAAAACCAAGTTTGTTCTTGCCTCCTAATGCTATCCTGATGCTCTTGCTCCAACTCAAGAAGTTGTTTCCATCAAAACTTATGTTCCCCAAAGTATTTGATCCATTCTCATTCACAGATATGAAGAGAGGATCCTTGTAGGGATTTGTTGAAGAACTCTTATCTTCTTTTCCTTGGTCTCCTGCCATGATTTAAAAATTGAGCCTTTGAAACTTTAAGCGTAGGATTTTAATCCCTGTTGCTCTGATTCCATGAAAAGAAACAAAGACTCAATTTTGGATTTTTAATCTGGAAATTTCTTCCAGTTTTCTTCTATTGATTGAGAGAATTATCAAACAAATCTCCCTCTTGTTCTAATGGCTATACAAACCAGCCTACCCTATATATACAACAACAAAAGCACTAAAACCTAGACCTATGGTGTGATCCGTACAACAAAGTACAAAAGAGAAAAAAAGACGAAAAAAACGGTTGTCACAATAGTGAGCTAGCAGCCAGAATACTAGGAACAAATTCTAAGAAAAAATATCTTTACATTCTCCTACATAAGGAACATGATAGGGAAATGTTCCACAACAAATAAACCATATTCCAATACACTTCAATATGAATATATGATGAGAGTGTATGTCACAATTTTGCTTTCTCGCTAATATTTGTACATTCCTGACTTATATTCACATTTAGTAGAACACTTGTTAGAAGTTGTTATAAAAAGAGTAATCAAGAGTTCAAGACGATATATATGTAAAATCCAAATGCTAACATGGAGGAGTTGATGAATCTCTAATGGAAGGAGCTTAGAATGATTTTTGAATATAGACATTTTTCTCTTGCATTTAATACTTATATATCATGTCGAATACATGATGATCTATATATATATCTATATTGTAAATTAGAAGGTACACTATGTTGCACGTTCTACTTATCGTGTATAAATTATGTTGAAACTATTCATAAATCGAGCTGAAATAGCTGATTAGCTTGATGTTACAGTATAACAGAATATCAATTATGTTATTCTGTTACAGTTAGTTAGAAGTTGTTGTTCAGTTTTGGCGCCAAATTGTTAGTTGGAGTTAGTTTCAATTCTGTTATAATCTGTAACTCTTTTATTAGATTTGTAGCTATAAATAGCTAAAGAGCTACTGCTGTAAACATCATTCAGAAAATAATACAAACTTCTTATCTTTCTTCTTCTCTAACTCTCTATATTCTTCATCTTTCTCTATTTCATTTCTATTATGTTATTCATCACAGTTGAAGTCTACTAGACTCCTGTATCAATGGTATCAGAGCTTTACTTTCCTTAGACCCAATTTCGCCATTAAAACACGTTTTCTTGCTTCCAAGATTGAATGTACACAAGCTATTTGTGAAAATGCCTTCAACTAGAAATTCATCTTCTACTATGGAAGAACAATTAAGAATGATGGAGCAGAGATTAGATGAACAATCTCAAAAACAAGAAGCTCAATCAAAAGTGCTTGAAGAATACATGGCTAAGATGCTGCAAGCCATTACTGAACTCAGAAATGATAGAAGTGACTAAAGAACATCTGAGTCTCCTAGGTCTGAAACTGGGGAAAGAGGTTCAACAAGGCTTCTTGGGTATGTCCCTAAACTAGAATTTCCTAAATTCGATGGCAATAATGCTAGGTTGTGGATAAAGAAATGTAGTAAGTATTTTTCACTTTGCAAGATTGCTGAGGAGCAGAAAGTAGACTTAGCATCATTACATATGATTGACAAAGCTGAGTGTTGGTAACAAGTTACCTAGCTGTAAGAAGGGTGTTGATTGGTCCGATTTTGTAATTGATGTTAATGCAAGATTTAAGGATGAGTCTAGCAGAAATGTAGTTGAAAAATTTAACAAGTTATAGCAAGATGGATCCTTAGAACAATACATTGATGATTTTGAAACATTAAAATCATTAATGATGCAAGATAACCATGATTTGCCTGATGGGTACATGTTAGACAGTTTTATAGGGGGTATGAAACCTGCTGTCAAACCCTTGGTTAAAGCCTTCAAACCCACTTCCATAACCCAAGCAATTGAGTATGCTAGGTTATTAGAAGAATCTTCAAGCCTAAACTCCACAAAATATCCTAAACACACATCTACCTATTCTAAACCAATTCAAGCTATTCCATTATCTTCTCAACCACCTTTATTACCTAACCCGTTAACTTCTTCTGCTTCCTCTCTTCCACTTACAAAATTTAACCCAAGACAAAGAAATTCAAGGCATATCCCTGCTGATGTAAAGGCTGATAAGATTGCCAAGGGTCTATGCTATTATTGTAATAAACCATTTGAGAAAGGTCACAAATGTGATTTCAAGGAGCCGCAATTGTTTACAGTTGATATTCCTGGGTCTTCTTCTGACACTGATGAAGATTCACCCATGCAAGAGAGCTCACAGGTTACAGAACCTTGCATTTCAGTGCATGCTTTGTCAGGTAACCAAAGTTATAACACTATGAGGCTTACTAGAGTTCAGGGGGGAAAGACATTACATATCTTGGTGGATTCAGGAGTACTCATAACTTCTTGGACTTGACCACAACCAAGAAACTAGGATGTAAGTTAGAATTCATCCCTTCTCAGGTAGTAACTGTAGCAGATAGGAATAATTTGCAATGCCAGTATTTAGTGAAGGACTTTGAATGGAAAATGAATGGAAATTTTTTCACTATAGATGTGATGTTGATAGACTTGGGAAGTTGTGATATGGTACTTGACATTCAATGGTTAAGTACTTTAGGAACTGTATTTTGGGATTTTAAAAAGTTGATCATGGAATTCACTTATGATGGTGTTCAGTTTGTATTAAGAGGCCTTACTCCTAAGAAATTGGTTGTAACTACTGCTATTTCTAACAAGGCTCTGGAACATGCTGCACAGTTGTGTTTGATTCAAGTTAGGCAAGTGTTTCAAGCTGGAGAGACTCAGTTGCTACAACTAGAAACTATGCCTACACAAGTCCAACCACCTGAGTTGCTTGCTTTGCAACAGAAATATGCTAGTGTCTTTGCTGATCCAGAGGAGTTACCACCTCAAAGGGGTGTTTTTTTACCATAGAATTCCCCTGATTGAAGGTTCAACTGCAGTAAACATTAGACCTTATAGGTATCCATTGAAGCAGATAGATGTTACAAAACAACTCATATAAGAAATGTTGGATAAAGGTATTATTCAAAACAGCTCTAGTCCATTTGCTTCTCCTGTTGTTTAAGTAGGAAAGAAAGATGGCACATGGAGGTTATGTGTTGACTATAGAGAACTGAATAATAGGACAGTGAAGAATAAATTTCCTATTCCTATTGTAGATGAATTAATAGATGTTGTATGGAGCTGTTGTGTTTAGTAAACTTGATCTGAGAGCTGGTTATCATCAGATGAGAGTCCATCCTGATGATGTATTTAAAACTGCATTTAAAACACATACAGGACATTTTGAGTTCTTGGTTATGTCATTTGGCTTAACCAATGCTCCTGCATTCCTTTCAAGGTTGGATGAATGCTATCTTTAAACCTTTGTTAAGGAAGAGTGTGTTGGTGTTTTTTGATGATATTTTAGTCTATAATCCTTCAGAGGCTCATTGGACACACCTTGCTGAAGTTTTTGAGTTAATGCAAAAGAATTAGTTGTTTGCTAAGGCTAGTAAATGCTCTTTTGCTATAACTAAGGTTGAGTACTTTGGTCATTTCATATCAGCCAAGGGAGTAGAAACAAATCCTAATAAAGTTGCTGCAGTGAATTCTTGGCCTACTCCATCTTCTGTAAAAGAGTTAAGGAGCTTTTTGGGGTTAGCTGGTTACTACAGGATATTTGTGAAGGGTTTTGCCGTGATGTCTAAACCTTTAACAAATTTGTTAAAGAAAGGAGCTTGGGGATGGACTGATGAAGCTCAGCAAGCCTTTGAGCAACTGAAAAATGCTCTCACTACTGCACATGTCCTAGAAATTCCTAACTTCACTCAGCCTTTTGTAGTAGAAACTGATGCATCCAAGTTAGGTATAGGAGCAGTGCTTATGCAGCAAAATCATCCTATAGCTTTCTTGAGTAAAGCCTTGGGTCCAAAGTTGCAAGCTCTTTCAGTTTATGAAAAAGTGTTGTTAGCCATTGTGTGCAGTTCAGAAATGGGAACAATATTTGATGGGTGATCATTTCATCATTAAGACAGATCAAAAAAGCTTAAAATGGCAGCTACAACAGAAAATTTCCACACCATTTCAATAATTCTAGTTATCCAAATTGATGGGATTTGACTATAAGATACAATACAAGGCTGGTAAAGAGAATGTGGCTGCTGATGCACTTTCTAGGGTCCAGGGCTCTTTTCTCTTATGCATGGCTATTTTTGTGCTATCCTCCGATTTACATCATTTAATTCAGCAAAGCTATGCCTTAGATAACTGTTTAGTTCTTATTTTGCAGCAGTTCCATGCATCTCTACCTGTTCAGAATTTTTCATTGCAGAATGAATTACTCAAGAGGAAAGTCAAAATTGTAATTGGTCCTGATGATAACCTTAGGACCAAGCTGATTGCTTGGCTTCATGCTTCACCTGAAGGGGGGCATTCAGGTAGAGAAATCACACTCACAAGAGTAAGAGGCTTGTTCTATTGGAAAGGGTTGATTAGAGATGTTAGTCACTTTGTGAGAAGCTGTGTCACTTGTCAAGCTTCTAAATATGACACCTCTGCCAAACCAGCCTTTACCTGTTCCTACTGAAGTGTGGTTAGATGTCTCCATGAACTTTATCACTGGCTTACCAAAGTCTATGGGCAGAGATGTTATTTTGGTTGTTGTTGACAGATTTACCAAGTATAGCCATTTCCTTGCATTAAATCATCCCTTCACAGCCTTACAAATAGCTCAGGTTTACTTGGATTATGTTTTTAAACTCCATGCCTGGCCTAGATCCATAGTCAGTGACAGGGATCCAGTCTTCCTTAGTCAATTTTGGAAAGGCTTATTCTCTCTTCAAGGTACTGAATTCTTGTTGTCATCAGCCTATCACCCTGAGACTGATGGACAAACTGAGGTTGTCAATAGGTGTTTAGAGACCTATTTAAGGTGCATGTGCAGTGATCAACCTAAGGATTGGTACAAATGGCTCCCTCTGGCAGAATGGTGGTATAATACCCACTTCCATTCTTCTTTACAACTTACTCCATATGAGGTGGTTTATAACCAACCTCCCCCGGCCACTTCATCTGCCCTACCTACTAGGTGAAGCTGCTAATGCTGAAGTAGACAGAAGTTTACAAAGAAGAGAGTCTATGATTAAAATGATCAAGTCACATTTGCTCAAAGCTCAGGAGAGAATGAAGAAGCAAGCAGATCAACATAGATCTGAGAGGCAATTTTCTGTAAATGATTGGGTATGGTTAAAGCTTCAAGGTTACAGACAACAATATGTCCAAGCAACGAGCAATACTAAGTTGTCTCCTAAGTATTATGGGCCATTTCAGATCTTAGCTACTGTAGGTAAAGTAGCTTATAAGCTCCAATTGCCTGCTGGATCACACATTCACAATGTGTTTCATGTGTCCCAGCTTAAAAAATTTCAAGGCCATCTACCTGCTGCTGCCCATATTCCTCACTGGTTACATGGCACATCTCATGATGTTCTACAACCTGAAGCTATTTTGGAAACTAAGTTACTACAAGTGTCTAATCAGGATGTTGCTCATTATTTGGTTCAATGGAAAGGTTGTCCTGAATTTGAGGCCACTTGGGTTCCTGCTGATGAGTTTGCCAGTCAGTTTCCTTCATTTCCAGTCCCTTCTTGACTTGAGGACAAGTCTTCTCTTGCAGGGGGAAGTAATGTTACAGTATAACAGAATATCAATTTTGTTATTCTGTTACAATTAGTTTGAAGTTGTTGTTCAATTTTGGCGCCAAATTGTTAGTTGGAGTTAGTTTCAATTCTGTTATAATTCTGTAACTCTTTTATTAGATTTGTAGCTATAAATAGCTAAAGAGCTACTGCTGTAAACATCATTCAGAAAATAATACAAACTTCTTATCTT
Source organism: Beta lomatogona (assembly GCA_947646795.1). NCBI lineage: Eukaryota > Viridiplantae > Streptophyta > Magnoliopsida > Caryophyllales > Amaranthaceae > Beta > Beta lomatogona. The sequence continues at coordinate 2,083,938 of CANSNZ010001115.1, forward strand.
TCTTCTTCTCTAATTCTCTCTATTCTTCATCTTTCTCTATTTCATTTCTATTATGTTATTCATCACAGTTGAAGTCTACTAGACTCCTGTATCACTTGACTTATTAAACTCTTCCCTTTCTAACAAAATATAGTTTTGAAATATCGCTGGATAGCTTTGCCAATTGTAAGTAACATCCCTGTTGAATTAAATTTAGTATAGAATAACGATTGTAATATTCATGATGATCTAAGGGAGAAATCTTGATCTGGTAAACTTTGAAGAACTGATTTCTAAATCTGTGCCTCAACTTTTTCCAACATGATAGCATGCTCTAGTTCGATGGTGTTTTACTTCAAAAAAGTGAGCCCAAACATCAATGTAGTACCTAATTTACAAGATCTTGTGTACATTTTATTGCGGAGGGCTCCAAATTTTGTGGTCCTTAAATGCAATTCATGGGTATTCATACTTGAAAAGGCCCAACTCATGATTAGCTTTTGAACTGAATTTTAACTACCCATGATAATAGAATTGGGTTGAAGCTCCAGTTAGCTTTTTTCGGCTCTGGTAACATTCATAGCTGGGCCTGGCATTTTGTATTCTATTTATAAGTTCGTATTGAATTTTGTATAAATTATATTTCGATGGAGAAACGTGGAGCCTAAACCATATAGCCTTTTTCGCTAATAGATATCAACGTTCAGTTTTACAACCCCACTACCGAGGCACCAAGCAACGTGGAGTGGAGCAAGGCTTATGAATATGCACACCATAGTTCTTCTCGCTACACCGCCTATCTTGGCCAAAGAGCAAGCGCGAAGCACAATCCCCACCTAGCACCAGCTTCCCTTCGATGACCAGTTGGTTGCATTGGTACCATATACACCATGCAAATATATATATATATATATATATATATATATATATATATATATATATATATATATATATATATATATATATATATATATATCATATCCCACCAATGAGATTTTTTTAATAAACTAATTGAACTCATATTATTGGGTCTCCATTTCAAGATGTAACGATATTATGGATACACCTCATCAATATATCGTATTACAGTTCAATCTTTAACAATAATATTTAGTAACCAAAAGTCAACATACAAATATAAGCAAACTTTTTATATTCTTACTAAATAACACACTTGGCATGTCTATGGCTAAAATGGAAAACTTGATGATTGATTAGGGTGTTAAAAACCATGAGGTCGTATATATAGAATTGTATATGATCTAACCTTTCCCAAATTGTAGGCTAGCTTGCACAGAAACGCGACACGGGAACGGACATGGGGACACGGGGAAACGCAAATTTCAAAACTGAGAAAACGCAGGCGAAACACAATTTTTTTTAACAATTTATTTAATGCTTTATAATATCAATGAAAACAAAATTCAATATAACAAACAAGTCTAATTTATGATATATAATATTCAAACATGTTCCAAACTAATGTTAACCATTGTAACTTAAAAATAAATCCAAATAATAATAACTAAGTGAGAGTATATTAGCTCCAACCACTAGGGAAAAAATACAGATTCAAGATCCGGTTCATCAAGAGAAAGATCGACACACTCTAGAAAGGCGTTTTCATCATTTCCATCATCCATGATATCAAATTGATCACCACCTACATCCCACAATTTTGTCTTCCCAGCTTTGTATTCATCTGTATTCCTTGATAGATGGCGCAGGTTAGTGTGAATCTTCACCAAATTTTCAGCTCGTTTTGGATTCAACCTATTTCTCCTAAGTGAGTGAATAAAAGAATATATGCTCCAATTACGTTCACAACATGAAGAGGAAGTAGGTTGTCCAAGATATATGAAGGCCAAAGCTTGAAGCAAAATAGTGGATGAACCAAAGTTAACCCACCATGACATAGGATCCATGGTACCCCTAGTGTATAAGTTTTTCTCCGCCCTTGTACACTCCAAACTTGTATGAGAACATGGTATATTCATCCATAGCTCGGGCAAAATCAGCGTCGTCAGGAAATAGTCTTCTAAAATAACTTACTCTTCCTTCAGATATTTCTGTGTCTCTATGCGGAGATACTCTATTTGGATTTTCTTCAAGCCATGCCTCACTATAAAACCTTCAAAGAATAAGAAAGATAGAAACAATCATTATCCATGTAAAATAAAAAAATGAGTAAATTGATCTAAATATATAAGAAAGAATTTACCTAGGATTTAATGAGTGAGCTAAGCAATTAAGAGGAGTGTTGCTTTTTGTCCAACTAGCTACAAGAATGCGATGAACTACTTCAAAAAACTCGGAGTAATCATCATCATCATCATCATATGTCAATCCTCATGAGTATAGATCACAATTTTCACCTTTTCAATCATAGAATCCCACATCTCGTATACCAAATGTAGACTTGGCTTATCGGTATCACAAACCCTTATCATCTCATAAATGGGTCCAGTGAAGGCAAGAATGTAGTCCACTTTATCCCACCAGCTATCACTCATCACTTTTTCTTTTATAAAACTTGCCTTGCCTTGATCATCCTCTTTGTAACCCCCCATTCTTCACTTATCACCATGGCCTCAAGAGAACGCCTAAGAATCTTAAACCTCTTTAGCATAACAACCACTGAAGCAAAACGAGTGTCAGCCACTGCAAGTAATTTCAAAGAAGAAAATCGATTGAACATTGCTAGTCTCATAGAATGATTCATAATGAAGTTTTTCACCTGAACTGCATCATCATGAACTTGAGTAATCCAATGACATTTATCATATGTTTCAATATTCGATTCTATATTTCTTGCAGCATAAATATTTTTCAAAGCAAGGTTTAATGTATGGACAACACATGGGGTCCAGTAGATCCATGGGTACTTGATTTTAATAAGTTCACCATCACCCTTGCAATTGCTAACATTGTCTGTTATTACCTAAACAACATTCATGGGCCCAACTTCTTCAATAACTTCTTCCATAAGATCTGCAATGAAGTGCTTGTCCTTGACTTCACCAAAGCAATTCACACTTTTAATGAAAATGGGACCACTCTCACTAGTAGCCATGAAATTAATCAAAGGTCTTCTTTGTGGATCACTCCAACCATCAGACACTATTGTAACCCCTTTCTCCCTCCTTGTAGCTTTTATTGGTTCCAAAAGGGTATCTAGATGCTCTAATTATTTTCGAGCAAGGTGGTTCTTAACTTGTTATAGTTTGCAGGAATATAACCACTCAAATTATTGTCTGCAGCAAATTGAAAAGCCTTCAAGTAATGTGGATTTCTTGCCAGATTAAAAGGTAAACCACCAGTGTAAAACATCCGAGCAATCTTAGCATCTAGATGATTCCTAGCTTGTACATCATATAACTTAGTATTTGGGTTCTCCTTTCTTTTCTTAGCTTGCATATCACTTGGTTGACCACCACTACTCTCACTATAAGGAGGAACTCCTGGTATAGGTAAGGGTACAGTACATAATGTGGGGCATTATCTTTCTTTCTTCCCTCAGCCTCTTCATCCAAGTTTATCATCTTATGCACCATTTTTTTTGTGGTATTAGTACATTTTCCAATTCCTTTCCCCTTAATTCCAAGCAAATGGGCCCTCACTCTTGTATACGTTCCTTGAAAAAACTTACCACAAATATTACAAACAATCCCCACATTGCCCCCTTTCACTGCCCCTTCTTCAGTTTCAGTATCGACAACACTAGTAACATATTTCCAAAGAGGTTTATCTATATCATCCTTCTTAGATTTGTCATTTGCACTACTAGATTGAGGATTAGACATATCACAAATATTGAAATAGATCGACAAAAAGCCGCAAGTACATGAATAAAAAATATAAATCATAGATATTTTAAATTATAAATAATATCATTTATTAACTATTAAGTTAATCGTTGATTGAAATTGTATTTTCACATGAACTGATGAGCATTAAGTTAATTGTACAAATTGTTTTACATGAACTGATGAGTGATGAGCAGATTGAAAACAATAAAACCAATTAAAAAAAATAATGTAAAAGTGACATGGTCATATTGATTGATGATTAACTTGCAAAAAAGAATTGTCTTTATTGGCTATCGCCACATTAATAAAATTGGAAACAAAATTATCAAAAAAACTTGCAAAAAAGAATTGTAAAGCACACTGCAAAAGTCACATGAAGATTGATGAGTGATGACTGTCGTACGGGTACCACAACAAGTAATTAATGAATAAAATAAGCCTAAGCCAAAGGTAACATACAAGTAAACAATAAAAAAAATTGACAGCAAGATTGATGATATTGATCGATGACTGGTGTACCACAAACATGAATTAACATAAAAAAATAAATAATTGTAAAAAAGTACCTTTAGGAGGAGAAAGTGGTGTGAAACTGTGAATAAAGAACTGTAAAAGGTAAAAGTGTTGTCCCTTCAGTCAGTTTGGAGTTTGTAGGCGGTACAGTATTAAATAAATAGGGTTTGGACTTTTATATTAATATCCCAATACACGGTTTTTACTAGCAAAAAAAAAAAACCAGCTTCGGGGAACGTGTCTGACACGTCCTCCAACGTTTTGACACGCGAAACGTAAGGTAGTTTAGCGTGTCAGTGCTTCTGAGATTGTAGGTCAAGACTCAATAGTTCACACTTCAATCACAACTTATGTATTAAAAACTTATGTATGTTTAATTTATCAGGTCTTACCATGTATTAATAAATTTGAATTAAACCTAACAAAATACAATTTTGTAAATTACACGAGTTACAACTTAATTCTACTAAGAAATCATGAGAGAGTTGCACACACTTTCGTGCCATTTTTGTTAAGGAAAATGATATATGCAACCCTTAAATGGAAATATTAAGCAATAAATAAACATTATTAGTTTATTACATTAATTGACATGTGATTATGTCATAAATTCCTAAATTAATACTCCCTCCGTCCCATAATATAATGCTTACTTCTCATTTTTCACGGGAATTAAGGAAAATGAAATGAGTGATAGGATTTCCAAAAAAATATATTTAATGAAGTGCTTTTTTGATACTTTTGTATTGAAACTAGTTATTTAATTCTATTTTTCCTTTTTAAAAAAATCAAAAGGCAATAAAATGTTCTTTGAAATGGTGTAAAACAATAAATGGGTTCACATGTTTTGAGAGAAAAGTAGGGGTATTTTGGAAAGCTTGTGTAGAACTTAAGGATAATTTAGTCCAAATAAATTGAGAAAAAAGAAAATAGACACAACATTTTGGGACACCAAAAAAGTAATGTGAGCACTATATTATGAGACAGAAAAAGTACTATTTTAGAAATAATATCTAATATTTATTTGCAACCCTAAGGCTATGTTTAGTGCACCTAAAATTTTCTGATCTGAACTTATCTGATCTGATCTTATCTGAACTTATTTTTTCTGATCTGATCTGATCTGATCTGATCTGAACTTATCTTTTACAAAACATATTATTACTAGTATTATTATTACTTTGTATTTCATTACTAGTATTACTATTACTATCATTTTATTACTATGCACAACTTTCAATAATATATAATAATAATAATAATAATAATAATATAAGATAATAATTTTATAATAATAATATAAAATAATAATAATATAAATAATATTATAATAATAATAACAATAATAATAATAATAATAATAATAATAATAATAATAATAATATAGATAACATAATAATAATAATAATTATTATTATTATTATAGCATAATTAGTTTTTTTTTTGAAAAAGAATACATTAGTATATGAACATATAATTAAAAATAAAAGACTAAGGACTCTTGGGTCCAATGGTATGGCTTCTTACCTCCCACATGGGAGACCAGAAGCATATATTTTAATATTGTTGTGGGTGGGGGAGGGGGGTTGGGGCTTGTTGGGTCTCTAGGTAAGTGACCCTGTGTAAGGGCAGCTCGGAGGAAATTCATCTTACCACGAGGTTCCCGAAAGGGGCCCAAAAAAAATTAAAAATAAAAGAACACACATTTTAGGTAAAAAAAAACATATTGTTCATGTTCAAGGTCCGTTAATAATAAGAATTTTGATAGTAATGAAAAGAACATATAATGATATTAAAAAAAGAACATATACTGAAAGAGCATACAAGATCTATTTAAAGAACACATTTAAAAAATAAAAGATAGATGTTATTTTTATATTGATGACATGTTTGGATTTACCTAACAACATGTTCTTTGTTATATCAATAAATTGTTCTTTTTTATTATAAATAAACCTATAAATATATATAATCATATGATCTTGAACAAAATGGTTAAATATCTTCTTATATCGTTGTCTTGTTCTATATAAACTTTGTTTTTAAAGATAAGTTGAAATCTTTTGTAGGGAAAATTTTGAACGTGATGACAACACCATTAGGTTATCACATGCTACTCATGTTTTATATAAACTAATAATATATAATTTATATTATTCTACCAAAATTGTTTTAAAAAATGAACATCATATACTATTGTCATGTTCGTTACATGTACAACATCAAAAAGAACATTACATATCAAAATTATTAATTAGAACAAATATAAAAAAGAACACGTACAAATGCCAAAAGAACATTCTTCTTCTTGAACATAAATAGCTTCAAATAGTGACATCAATGACATTTATAATAATAGTAACGACATTTACCAATATTAATAATTAATAAGTACAACAACGACAATAATAATAATCTTTTTTGAACAAATGTACTAGTAAATAGTAATATTAATAGTAATAGTAATTGTATAAAGTAATAATAATAATAATAATAATAATAATAATAATAATAATAACAATAACAATAATACCATTAGTAATACTAATAATCATAATAATCATGATAATAATAACAATAATAATAAGTTTTTAAATATAAGCATAATCTGAACTTATCTGATCTGATTTGAACTTATCTGATCTGAACTTATTTTTCTGATCTGATCTGAACTTATTTTTCTGATCTAATCTGAACTTATTTTTTTTGATCTAATCTGATATAAAATAAGCAAAAATAAGGTGAATTGAACATAACCTAAGAATACATCAAATCCACCTATAATTCCTATATAAACACCCCTCCCTAAATATTGCCACCTCGTAAGTCAAAAAGTCCAGCTGGAGTCAAAGTATTCCCATTGGCTAAGCAAATCAGCAGGGGCCATATAAATTCACAAAATTTTGCACCATATCAAGGACATTTTCGTAATAATAAACCTCATATATAAACCTCCCCATTCTTTTCCCCTACAAAAAAACCTCCGTCTTCTTCCACTTTCGTTGATGAAACTCTGAAACTTCACTCACCTAAAAAGACGACTTCTTTCTCCCAAATTTCATTTTTTTTTTCTGCCAAATATACCCTCAGAAAAACTACTTATTTCCTTTTAAACCCTACCTTTCTTCTTCAATCAAAAAATTCAGCACAAAGAAACCCTAATTTTATTTATTGGAGGTGAGTTTCGCCAGATCCCTTTCTCTTTCTCTCTCCTCCAATTAACTTATTCAGCATTGCTACAATACTATCAATTTGGAAAATTAATTGTTAATTTATTCCGTAAAAGTTGAATTTGATGATAAAATCTGGAAATTTCAGTATTGAGGGTTTTACGGGAGGGTTTAAGATTGGGTTTTGTGTGTGATTGTGAATTTTTATTAGGGTTTTTGTGATGAACTTGTTGATTAATCAAGATATGGATGACTTAGAGAAAGGGATTTTGATTAGTTTTGATGAATCTGGGACTATTGATTCCGTGTTAAAGTCTCAAGCAATTGAGTATTGTCAGCGAATTAAGGAGAACCCAACAATTTCTAGCTTATGTATTGAGCGTTTGTTTACTAGTAAATTAGTGCAAGTTCAGTTCTGGTGCTTGCAATCCTTGCATGAGGCTATTCGAGTTCGTTATTCGACCTCGATGAGCCTCGAGGAGAAGCAGTTTATTCGAAAATCTGTATTCGCAATGGCGTGTTATGAGGGGGTTGATGATAAGAATGTGGTTGTTAGGGTATTAGATAGTCCTGCTTTTATCAAGAATAAGCTTGCCCAAGTGTTGGTTACTTTGATTTATTTGGAGTATCCTTTGGTATGGTCTTCAGTGTTTGTGGATTTCTTGCCGCATTTGAATAAAGGGGCATTGGTGATTGATATGTTCTGTAGGTTGTTGATTGCTTTGGATGATGAATTGATTAGTTTGGACTATCCCCGCAATGCCGAAGAAGTGGCTGTTGCGGGGCGAATTAAGGATGCTATGAGGCAACAATGTGTGCCTCAGATTGTTAGAGCGTGGTATGACATTGTTAAGGTGTATAAGAGTTCGGATGCTGAGCTTTGCGCTAGTGTATTGGATTCAATGAGGAGATGTATCTCGTGGATTGATATAAGTTTGATTGCTAATGATGTGTTTATCCCGTTGTTGTTTGAGTTAATCTTGTTTGAAGGGTTGTCTGAGCAGCTTAGGGGTGCTGCTAGTGGTTGTGTTTTGGCTGTGGTGATGAAGCGGATGGATCCACAAGCAAAGCTTTACTTATTAAAGAGTTTGGAGATTAATCGTGTGTTTGGTTTAGTAAGTGAGGAAACTGATACTGACGAGTTGGTCTCTAGCATAGCCACTTTGCTCTCTGGTTATGCAGCTGAGGTTTTGGAATGTTCAAAAAGATCGACTTCTGAGGAAGGTAAGCGAATATCATCAGAGCTTCTAGAAGAGGTATTGCCATCAGTTTTCTATGTGATGCAAAGTTGTGAGGTGGATGCAACGTTCAGTACTGTGCAGTTCCTTGCTAGTTATGTAGCTACAATGAAGAATCTCTCTCCATTGACTGAAAAGCAGCTGGTTCATGTGAGTCAAATTTTAGAAGTGATTAGGGCACAGATATGCTATGATCCCATTTACCGAGATCACCTTGACGTGCTGGATAAAATTGGAACAGAAGAGGAGGAAAGGATGCTTGAATTTAGAAAGGATTTACTGGTTCTTCTCCGTAGTGTGGGGCGTGTAGCACCTGATGTGACTCATTTATTTATCCGAAATTCACTAGGTAGCGCGGTTGCATCTTCGACTGAGAGAAATGCCGAGGAGGTAGAAGCTGCACTTTCGCTTCTGTATGCACTTGGGGAGTCATTGAGTGATGAGGCAATGAGAACAGGGAGTGGACTCCTAGGAGAGTTAGTGCCCATGCTTTTATCAACAAGGTTCTCATGCCATTCTAATAGGTTGGTTGCCCTTACATATTTGGAGACAATTACGAGGTACATGAAGTATGTTCAGGAGAATACCCAGTGCATACCCATGGCCCTGGCAGCTTTTCTTGATGAAAGAGGTATACACCACCCAAATATCAATGTGAGCAGGAGGGCAAGTTATCTCTTTATGAGGGTTGTGAAATTGCTGAAATCAAAGCTTGTTCCTTATATTGAGACAATTTTACAGGTGACCTTTCCTTTTTGATAAACTGAGCATGTCTTGTGGTTGTGACATATTACAATTCCTTTGCTTTTCTAAAATTCTACCTCAATTAACTTACAGAGTTTGCAAGATGTTGTTGCTCGATTTACTAGCATGGATTTTGCTGCTAAAGAGATGATTGGAGCTGAAGATGGAAGTCACATCTTTGAGGTCACTAATATTAGTTGTGATGTAGATGCAATGCTGAGGGAATAGTTACAGTTATCACGTTTCTTTTTTTTCTTGATTTTAAAGAGTATATTGCTTCCGAAATGTTTTGCAGGCGATTGGCATTCTGATTGGGATGGAAGATGTTCCCCTTGAGAAGCAAACTGATTATCTTTCATCATTACTCACACCTCTATGTCAGCAGGTTAAGTTTTGTGGTCTTGAATGTTCAAATAAATCTTGTTGTCTGTTCATGTACTTTTTGATATATTGATGAAACGCTAAACCTTATTTAATGTATTAGAATTTTGTCTGAAAGATTTACATTGCCTTTATACAGGTGGAGACATTACTCATGAATGGGAAAATCCAAAATCCAGAAGGTTCGCCAGCCACTATTTTGATTATTCAGCAAATTATTATGGCAATTAACGCACTCAGCAAGGTTCGGCCCCTTCCGTGCAACATGTATATCCTGTAATGCAGATGTGCTTACAGTTTGTAGTGAATGTAAATTAGGAATGACCAGTGATCGTGTAATCAGTGCCATTGAAATCCTTGATTTAGTCAAATTCACATTTCAAGAGCTTAACCTATGTGTTCTTTGGTAATTTTTGTGGAATAATGCCTGAAAGGTTTAGTAGTCTTTGCATGAATCAAGATTGTTTTGTTTTAGTTGTATAATAATCTTGTACATAATGGATACATGAAAACATGTGTATTTTTTTTATTATCTTTAGCTTGAGTGCTCCATCGCGTCTGGCCTCCCCTTAATCTGATTTTTGAATTTTCTCCATGCAGGGTTTTAGTGAACGTCTTGTAACTGGCAGCCGTCCAGCAATTGGTCTCATGTTTAAGCAGGTTTAGTGTGCTATGCTTTCATTCCTGCTGCTACTTATTTTACATTATCTTATGACTTCAACTGCGCAAACATAAAAACAGTGCCACTCTAGTTTATGCAATTTCGGTCCAGCTCACTGCCTAATTTTGAGCTCAAGATGACACGGATCACCAAGTAGTAGCCTCAAAATAGTCCATTCCCTACCTTGTCATCGAGATACTCTACCTTATCATCGAGATACTTGCTACACCCAGAAGATTTCAGGCAGATGAAATTGACATTCTAATTTTTTTTTTTTCAATCTTTCACTGAAGTATGTAGTCCATGATGCAGTTGTGTTATTTTGCATGACAGTTTTGTATCTACTCATACCTGCATGATTGGTAATAAAGATTCTTGATGTTGACAGGCTGTGTCGCCTATCAATAAATATGTCCGTCCCTGCCTCTAGCAATTTTTGTATGTTTTGGCTTTGGTCAATGTCTTAAAATGCTTGGGTTATATTTTTGGTACCAACCTTTTTTGTTATAGGTGGACGCTTTTGTCATTATAATACTTTGCTCTGTGAGTTGGAAGTTGGAACACTTTCCTATATGGGATGTTGAATCAGTTGCAACATACTAGTTGGTCGTTTCTTTTTCTCTCTCCTCATCATATGGAAAATTTCAAATTTTTTTTCTTTATCATATTAGTCTCCTTAAACCTTGGGCCTCTCCCCATGTCGGCTATTAAAAAAAGAGGAAGTGCTTTCCTCTTGAGTTCTTGCTTTGTCGAGTTAATAATACTTTTGCCTTTTCCTTTTTGATGCAGACATTGGATGTCTTACTCCAAATTCTCATTGTTTTTCCAAAAGTGGAATCCCTGCGCAGCAAGGTATATGTGATATTACTCTGTCAAGGCATTGTTTTATTAATCTTTGCTAAATATTACTTTATTATTTATTAGGTCACATCATTTATCCACCGCATGGTTGAAACATTGGGTGTATCTGTATTTCCTTATTTGCCGAAGGCATTGGAGCAGCTGCTTACAGAAATTGAGGTATATATGTTGTTTTGGTGGTTTTATGAGTTGCAATTTTACAGCGGTTTGTTTTGCTTTCTTAAGATGTGCTAAAGTGGTTCTCATTCTTCAACTTCAGAGTCCGTGTGGTGATTTTTAATCACTCTAGGAAATTATGTTTGTTTCTGGGTTGAGGATGATCTTGTTTATCGTCTGCTTATGAACTTGCTTCTCTGTTCTCTAGATTCTTACAAATTTTATACTTCTATTCATATGGAGCAGAACATTTGTTGTCTTGTGAGTACGTTGTAAACTTTGAAGTTCTTGAGAGTTGAAGGTTTAAGTAATGCTTTTAGAGAATCCTTTTGTGATTATTATCTATCTATGAGAGAGAGAGAGAGAGAGAGAGAGAGAGAGAGAGAGAGAGAGAGAGATAGGGGGGAGGGAGAGAGTGAGAGAGAGTTTTTTTTTTTTTTTGGGGGGGGTTGGGGAGAGTTTTAATTGTTTTAGTGTTTCCCTTAGTACGCTTAATTTTCAAAATTTCAGTTTCTTATTTTTTTCTCTGGAATCTGGATAGTAAAGAAACTTACTGCAGTAAATTAAGCTCATAATGAAATATTTGATTTAGGTTTTATGATGTCCATTACTTAGCTGAAAGAAAATCGTTGTATGCTTAACCAAACTGAAAGCTAAAGCCTTGTTTGGCCAAAATACACAACACTTATACAATGACAACCAGTACAAAGAAATTGGTTGTTCAGCAATTCCATAATTTACGTAATGTATTAATTGTTTGTCAGGGTTTTATTCAAGAGTTGGAGATGTCTTTTGTATTGGAGCTTGTGGGTATTCTCCCTGCTTATTAATGTTACCTGAAAAAGGATTGAAAATACATGTTTTTTTTTGTGTGTTAGTGCACCCTGTACTGCTGTATGAGTATAATAGACGAAAAGGTTTAAAGGACCGATAGGTCCCTTGTGTATTTTGATGATATCTGCCTTTGTTTTCATCTTTAAGATTTCGTATTCTAGTTCTAGCATCTTGTGGCTAACTTTACTTTGTTTTCTGCGCAGCCAAAGGAGTTGGTTGGAGTTCTTGTATTACTTAATCAACTCATTTGCAAATTCAGCACCTCAGTTTACGACATAGTGGATGAAGTATTTCCTACCATTGCCAGTAGGGTATTTTATGTTATTCCACAAAATGGATTTCCTTGTGGTGGACCAGGGAGCAATGCGGAGGTATGTTCTTTGTGATGGGGTTGTCATTCTTTGATAGCCTTGATGTTTAAAATTTAACTCATAGTCATGGTGAAATCGATTCTTTACTTTGATTCCTGAGGATGGTAAACTGGGTTTGTATACAGAAAATCTTATATTTGGTGCTACAAAGAGCATTTGATGTTGATTGTTAGTTTCTGTTTACAGCCCAATAATTAAGGCTTTGAAGACCTACTTATAATTCTTATAATTTACTTCTTTTTGCTGTAGGAAATTCGTGAATTGCAGGAACTTCAGCGAACATTGTACACATTTCTTAATGTTATAGCCACCCATGATCTGTCTTCAGTGTTCCTATCTTCCAAAAGTAGAAGTTATCTGGATCCAATCATGCAGCTGTTATTGTATTCGTCTTGTAACCATAAAGATATTACTGTGAGAAAGGTGTGCACTTTTCTCCTCTCCAATCTGATTCAACTGTTTTTTTTTGTTAACTGAGTCCACCTTACTTGCCGTGTGGTAGCTTATAATATCTAATTTTTGCTTCCGTCTGTTAGGCATGTGTGCAGGTGTTTATCCGACTAATTAAAGACTGGTGCACTAGTCCATATGGAGAAGAGAAGGTTTGTGGTTTTTTAACTTATTTTGTAACATCTTTACCTAGATGCCGGTATATAATGGTTATTTTACAGGTACCTGGGTTTCAGACGTTTATAATTGAAGCCTTTGCCGCAAATTGCTGCCTGTACAGTGTGTTGGACAAGTCTTTTGAGTTTCGTGATGCAAATTCTGTGAGTTGATATATTATGAATTCTATTTATTACCATTGTTCTGCATAACTCTTTTACCAACTTGCCAATTGCTCTCATTCTGCTTTTGTTTGATTATAAATGAGTTGAATAATATTCGATGCTGAGTGATTCCTAGCTATGTTCTGTTTGTCATATATATTTTTTCATCAAGTATATTGTTGTTGATGCTAAATTCGATCCGATGTCAAATATAGGCTTGGGACGTCGACGACTAATTTGTGATGAATAGGATAAGTATTATAATTGCAAATAGAAGTGATACTAAGAGAAGGGATAGTAAACTGATAAAGCAAAACAAGAGAAACATTATTTTCTGTATGTTGATAACCGAGGGAAAGACCACCAGGGAATCTTTGGCCCACCTATTCACTATGATGTCAGCGTCAAAGGCGAGAATCGAGATAGTTACTAGTGCAATATTTGTCGTGTGTTTTTAGTGTTGTAAGTATGTAAAATAGGATGTAGAACAAGGTGTTGGCAAGAAGGGAGGTGATGTTGGTGGAGATCCCGTCTTTGCCTGCAATAGGGAAAGTAAAGGTGGATGCAAGCTCAATTTTGATACTTTCACTTATCTTATTTTTTGAAATTTTTGTTGTGTAGGAAGGGTCCCACGTGGGGAAGGGTTGATTTTATAGCTTGTTTTTACTGTATATTTCCTTAAGCTTCTTTTACTTTATAACTCCATATTCTAGAATCTAGAATGTATGGGGCTTAAGTAATACACTATTATAACTAAGAGCAATTATTGTTTAGAAAATTTTAAGTTCGAGACAATAAGTGTTAGATTTCACTTTAGATTAGCTTGCATTAGTTGTATCTATGCTTTGTAGTTTCTAGTACTGTACTTCATGTTTTTAGGAGCTCTTTGTAGGTTTCTCTTCCATTATGATGTTACTACAGTTTCAGGTTCACTAGGATAAACTGCTATATCACATCTACCCTCTTTGCAGGGTATTGGTGAATTGTTTCATACCTTAACTCCTTAGAGGCTCGTATTCTGGCGTTAGTGGCCCTTCTCCTGAAAGTGGAAGAAGTTCAATGAAATTCGCAAATCTACGAAGGAACGCCAAAAGCGCCTGTGTGAGCCTGCCCACTTCCATAAAACAATATCGTAGTTCTTTGATCCATTCATGATACGCAAGAGACAGCTTATACTTGGCTTTGGACTTATGCTAGTCCGGTTTTTCATCTTGGCCTGCTTGGGCATCTGTGTGCACACGAGCCCGGTTAATGCCTGACATGTGCTCTTCTCGCCAAGAGGCAAGAGTGTAGCTTTCTTTGAGTAGATCCTTGCTTTTGCTTGCTAAGCGCACACAAGCCTGTTTCCATACTAGGCTTGCATCCTTGCAGGTGAAAGGCAAGAGTGTGCCACTTCTTTGGGCATCGAAACTCCCGTATTGTGGTAGTAAGGATGATTTTTTTCTAGGTAATATGTTTATATGTATGAAAATTTGTCAGGTACCACCTTTTATATGTCAGTCTATGTGAGAAACCACCTTATGAAAAAAAAAACTTGGCACAAAACCACATTTTATGAATTATTTTTTTGCTGAGATGAAACTTGTCAGATTTCGGCCATTGACTTCCATTTTCATGTGTTGACTCACACGCACACTTCATCTGACCCACTCAACCCCCAATTTCTTTCCTTCACCCCCACATTTTTCAAGAGGAAGAGGTTGAGAGATGCGAAGGAGAGGAGAGAGAATGAAAATGGGGGGACGTGGGAAAATTGAATGAAATTGTTTTTTTTGGGGGGGCGGCGGGGGGTAAATGGGTCCTGGAATGTGTGTGTATGAGATAACGCTTGAAAATGTAAGTCAATTGCTGGAATCCAACAAGAAGTATCATAACAGAAAATAAAGTTCATAAAAAGTGGTTTCGTGCGAAGTTCTTTTGTAAGGTGGTTTCTCACGAAAATTGACATTAAAGTGGTTATTGATAAGTTTTCCTTCTCTCCAACTTCCATATTCTCATAGCCTTTTCCCAATTTAAGACGGCGTTCTCATATCCAAAAATTTCAGACTACTGTGTTGGACACCCTTATTCACAACCGAATATGATGCTTGTACGTCGTACCTAAGTCTATGTAACATTGGGTTTGGAAGAGGTTGCTTTCGTGCTTGCTGTAGTCGAATATCAGAATGTTGATGATAGTTGTAGAGAAAAATACAGAAGGGAAGGAGAATAAGAAGGTCAAAGTGCCATGAACTAGGATTTGCAGAATGCAATCAAGAATTTACCGGGTAACAATTGAGAATAGAGAAAAAAGTGAAATATTGTTGATTGATAATCCAGTAAATATGTTTACAGACAATCTCTAAGCTTTGGAGTGGCTTAGACTCACTCGCAATACAAAAAAGCTCACAATTTCTGAATGAACTTTCTCTCTACCCCATTCCCTTTTTATGTCCAATATAGTATGACTTACCACCTCTTAGCAAATCTAATGAAATTTCAGGTGCACTGCTCTTTCTGCCCTTGGGGTGATGCCTTGCATATGTCAGAATAACAGGTCTGGGATTAGGCATTAGGAGTCATCAGGCAGAGCTAGTGTACTTACTATGGAGATACATACCCGGTGTTCTCGTCTATTTTTTTTTATATAGTTCCAATGTGTGCTATTTCTATGTGGAGGTCATCCCCCTGATGTTTACTACACTCACTGAATGGTAGGCTTTCCCTTTGACTTCTTCAAGTCACGTGAGAAATTAACCGTGCTGAAGTAGCAAACAGCATGTTAGTTTCCACCAAATTTTGTTCTGATTTCGATGATCTGTATTTGTGTATTCTTTGAAACCTTGTGTATATTTTGTAGTCCTTGCATGCTTTTAGGTGTGCATGGTGCGAAACTGCGAATTGCATGCGCATGCTTGGGTTTGTGCATACCTTGTTTCTTTTATTTTAGGCTTTAATATTCTGATATTTCATCTGTGCTGCTAGAATTTTTCGTGCATTTTTTTTAATTTCTCTAGCTCCTATAGTTTTAGATTTGACACTGGTAGGGTTGATCTTCTCGACTGGCCCCAATTTTGTTTTGGAATTATTATTTATACAAGCTAATTTATACCTAGAGAATGTTGTGTCATATAGATTGAATGCACTTGTATTGAGCAAGAGGTTCAAATCTTAAACCTTGGTTCGTCATATATATTTTGACCAAGATCCGCTACTGGACACTGGTGCTCTGTTGTTTAGAGCATACCTTCAGAGGGCTCTCGTCTGCGAGCTTAAAACACTGTGCTTAAGTGGGGGTGATTTTAGCCAGTCTTAGGTGGGGATGAGTTTTGGCATATTTTTGGCAATGTCAAACTGGATGTCGTGATCGGGCTGTCTTTTGTGAGAGTTCAGCTTTTTACTGTTTCTTTCAAATCTAGTTTTCTAAATTGGTGATAGAGAGGGTGGGAGGCTAGTTTTTGGTAGTTAATGTATTATCAAGTTGCCTTTGCAGTTAACACCACTCTAATTGACTATACAAATTATGGTCTGAGAAATTTCTTTAGAACTCCAATGCGTCCAAAAAAGAAAAAAGTTCTAGATTCTTAGTAGCTGAAGGTAAGTCTGCAGCTTTACCCTTGTGGTACTGATTGATTCTGGAGTGTGTATCACTGGGTGAAACTCCAAAGGTTACTTCATTTCATTGTAGGGATTTGGGTGTTATGTAGATGGAATTGCAGCTGAAATTTGACTTATGGTGCTCTTATCTTAGATGAAAGTTGTTTTTTGTCTTCTGCCTGTTAGGTGATCTATTCGTAGAGGTGGACTGGGTTGAACTAATCCAGATATGGCGAAGCCTAACCTGTATTGACAGAATCCTGGCCTTGGCTGGGCCGTGGTGTGATAAATAGACATAGCTTAGACGGATATTAAGAAACTGATTAAGAAAATAAGATGAACTTTGATTGATAATTTCTGGAAAACAGATAACCCACAAGCTTTTGAGAGGTTTGTTCTCTCCCAAATACTAAACTAAACTCTCAACAATTTTCAGCATAATTTCTCTCTCCCTTATCTCTTGTATTTATAGAATTTCCTTCATCAACTCTCTAACTTATTCCTTAGGCTAAATCTTAAAGACTAGTTATGCACTACCAATAGTACTCCTTTCCCTTAGGCCAGTTCATTCACACGTGGGTGGGTTCAGGCAACTGAGCATGATAGTGACATGTTTCTGGATGGTCATGATATGGTCTGGGAATAAGCTGGACTAAAACTGTGAATCACCCATGTTGAATCCCAGGCCAGGCATAAGTAAGCATTGGTCGGACTGTTTCGAGAGGCCTGGTCCCTAAACAGTCTGCTGCCTATCTTTATTTCTGGAGATTCCTATTAGACTCTTAAACCAGTAATGGGGTTGGCGCACTTTTTAAGCATTGAATCTAGTAAATGTCGAGCATTATAGTCTTTACTCATGAGATCTGGGAATTACCATCATATTTTAGGTACACCTAAGGTCTGGGAGTTACCATAATTTTTGGGGGTTATATGGATATCGAACAAAGAGAGAAGGGAAGGGCCTATTGATTATTAGCTTATTTACTCTCTCTAACAAAGATGGAAAAAGCTGGATTGTGATGTGAGGACCAATTTCCATGGCGAAGGACCATCTGTCAATAACTTTATGGCTGTGTTGAACAACTCGGTCAAATTTAGAGGAGCATCGTAGGTTTGCTTAGCGAGACATTATTTAGTCATGCATCTTCCAGTAGTGCATTTTGAGTGTACAGGTCCCTCTCTCCCTCCCCATGAAGGACACATTTGGAGGAAGAAGAGTTTTATTGGAAAGAATTTTGTTGTAATTCTCTCCATTCGTTGTTTTCATGTTCATCCATAGATTTGAAAAGATTGCCCTGCTTTGTAAAGTGACCTAAATACATCAAATAGAATGATCCTTTTGTTTAATAACACTCCTTTCCCTTTCTGTGCCAGCGTGCATTGTTTGGAGAAATAATAACGGCCCAGAAGGTCATGTATGAAAAATTTGGCGAGAACTTCCTTGCCAATTTTGTCTCAAAGGGTCACTGCTCCCAGGATGTGGCTGAGAAATATCGTCAAAAATTACAGGTTTGCAAATATATATCTTTCTTCTAGTGTGTCCTTTCCAGATATTATGGTTTAATGTACAGTAGGCCTTTAGGCTTCTGAATTTTGAAGATAGTTGAATAGGAAGTTGATCAGTCCCCTATTTTCTTTTCTCACAGGGCAATGACACCAAAGCTCTCAAATCGTTCTACCAGTCCCTCATAGAGAATCTAAGGCAGCAGCAGAATGGAAGTCTTGTTTTCAGATAGCATTCTTGAAAATATGACTTATTTTGATGTTCCACATTTCATATTGTCCTCAATTATGTATGGCTCTTCTTTTTTTCGCACAGGTCAGCTAGCTTTCTTGAATCTGATTACATTTGGTCATTATTGTTTGTGTTTTTTTACATTGGCAAATATCTTTTTTGCAGCTCATGTTATTTGATGTTGCAGGTTTTTTTTTCCCTTGCTGTAAATAATGTTTTTTTTTCACTGAGCAGTGAGGTAAAGAAGCTTATATTTTTCTTCCTTGAGCAAATTAGCAACTAAGTACCATAATTCAGAGTTCCTAAGTTAGTTTTTGGTGCTTCCCTTGAACAGGTGTATATTCGGGAAAGCAGTTTTGTGTTCTGATATGGAAAGATGAATCATCCTTTGTTACTGTAAGCAAAAGTGGCGGTTTTTTGTCTCAAGCCAAATCAACCTATTATTAGTCATCAATCAGTGAGGTAGCAAGTATTTGGCTGTTTGACATAGCTGGATATAGTGTCTTTGAAAAAAAAAATATCTTCGGTGTTGTTGTGTTATTTAGGAGTTGGAAAGGGGGGGGGAGGAAAAAATGCAAGCTGCGTATTACAGCTGTAGTTCTTCTTGGGAACCTATGGTGCTCGAGACGGGAAGGGTTGTTCCTAAAAGCTGGACCATCAATGAGAATTCACCATGCAAAATAGCATTATAGAAGGCATTCTTTTAGTTTATGGGATATTTTATCCGAAAGTTTTGTTATGTATAGTATACTTGAGTTATTCTAATCAAATAGCTAAATGGATAACACTTTCAATGAAAAAGAGATAGGATTCGGGGTAGGGGCCCATACCAAGTGGATCTACCAAATTGCCTCTTCTTACATGTTTGTTGGAGAATCGTTTCGTTTAACCTCGCTCTTGTGTCAAAGCATTGTAAACCGCTGGTTTCACTTTCTCATAGATTTGAACCTCTTTGTTCTTTGTAGTCTTCGTCTCAGGAGTTTCTTACTCTCCGAATCAGTCCCCATATCTATAAATGTTCCATTGATGGTCTATCGAGATTGCGCAATACAGCACTTTGAAGTGTTGTGTTTATTAGTAGTTGCCAAGCCAAGTTCACTATTTGATTAAATCCTATTATTTCTCCTAGATGAGGCTTCCCATGCAATGATGCGTGCCAATATATTCTTCTTACGAACTTAACATAAAGGTGTCTTTTGAACCTTTTTTATTGTTTTTTGTGAAATCATGTAGTTTTGAAATATTGTATTCCTTGAGATTTGTTAGAGTTGTAGGAGTATATTTTTTGAGCGTTGGTAACCTACTCTCACCTAGAAATCCTGTCTGGTCCATTCCCCTTATCTGAATACTCTCCTTGGGCTGTACCTTTTTTTGTTCTTGGAGGTGCTTTACCCTAAAGGTTGCTACAATTATCCTGTAATCATTTACTAGTTCGATCCTATAATGTATCGACGAAGATATAACTCTTTCAAACCTATGAAAGTTAGACACTTAGATTCTACCAAAGTGATTATCTAGTATTTACCCCTTTTCAATGAATCAAGATATTGAAAGACCTAGCTTTTTGAAGAATGAATGCGGAATGTGTTTCTTCCCTCATAAGACCAATTGTTTGGCTCAGGATTTCTTTCCAAGTTAGACTGCTGCTTTTTTACTTGCTTTTCTCGTAGGCTCAGGCTAAACGGGTCATATATGGCTACGAATTCTAGCAAAGAAAGAGACTTGCTTACGAGTTTGAAGCACAAGAGAATAATATATAATTGGCCGGTCTTTACCTTTTTAAGATTTGTATCAATTAGTGTAGGACAACAAATATGAAAGTCTATCAGAGTAATATGAGAGGGGTTACAGAGGGAGTGGAATAATGTGATTAGTTTAATTTATACTAATAGATAATTAGAAATATTAATAATCAAAGTTGTGTGTTGGTAATATAAAAATACTGGCGAAGCTACTATGGGGCGGGAGATGTCCCCCTATTTGGTTTTGAAACTAAGTTTGATACATGTATTAGATATTGCAACTTACAAGCATAGACTTATTTGATGGGTATATATATGGAGATTATTAACTACTAGCCTATTTAATATAATAGCATTCTGGCTTCATCTCAATGTAAAAATCAAAGTGTTATACGAGGAAAAAAAAAGAAGATGAAGTTATATTTTGATCATGCACGAGGTTGTCCTTTTTTTTTTATTTTTTTTACCAAGGAAAGAAAAACTAGGCCAAACTCCCAAGCGCGGAGGCCAACCTAAAATGTCCTAACAAGGAAAAATCAACATCATAGGGAGGAAAGAAAATAGTAGGAGAGTTGTAATTGTGCCCCTTAGACGCCATAAAATCCACTGCTCTATTGCCATCTCTACCAATATGACGAAAGCAGATCTCCGAGAAACCCGTCGCCTCATTATCTACATCAGCAACAATCGAATCAATACACCAAGGCACATTACCAACATTAGAAAGAGCATTAATAACTTGACTATTATCTCCTTCAACAATAATCCTATTCAGATTCAGACTTTTGGCACATCGAACCGTTTCCCTAGCAGCCCAGGCCTCAACCTGGATGATAGACAACTCATGGCTAAGAGAGTGAGCTCCCGCACACACTGCATTACCCAAGTGATCTCGAATAACAAAACCAAGGGCCGTGCTACGGCTAGTCGTGCTATTAATTTCATTAGAGATTGGAATGGTGCTCAGGATATTGAAAGGAAATTTCTTATTCCTTGGAATTTGATTATCAAGTCCTTGCCCCTGCGTCCTTCCCCTAAGGTTTCTTTCTGCTCTCCTCTTCATTTTGTTTTCTTTATTGCTCTCATTTTTCTTTCTTTTTTCGTTACTTTTCTTTTTATTAAAAAGGTATTGATGCTTGATGGGTTCCAGTAGAGATTCAACGAGGACAGCCAGAAGGCATAGAAACGTAGAATAGTGTGATGGATTATGGATATCTCATTGCGCGTTGACCTCAGACCAGTACTTCGCCGTAATTAATTGAATTTTGTCTGATGAGATTCATATCACCTCATTTTTCTCTTTTTGCAAGAACGTAATTTTCTCTTATGTCATAAAGTGGTGTGGACAAAAACATCATCCTTTCTTTTGACTTGTGTTTCCACTGATCCCTTTAATGACTGTTGATTCCATCTCAAAGATTGGACAAATTAGTTTTATCGTATGTATTTATCTTCTAGATATGTCTATGTCCTCGTACTTAGATAAACCTTGATAGAATGATAGTTAACATGATGAAAATTGGAATATCGCAAGAATATTCTTAATATTTGACTTTTTTTAACTTCCTATTTGATAGTACTTTTTTTAAGGCCTTTCACCTTATTAAGTTATTTTTCAAATATTGGATTTTTTTTTTTTTGAAGAAAATGGATATTGATGATCCAAATGTTCCCATTTTTGGCCCACATGCATAAATTTTTGCTACTATGGAGAAGGAATCTGTTATTTGTTGCCTTGTTGGATGCTTTCCTTCCTACAATTATTTCAAGATCAAGTTTGATAAATCTAAGCTCCATTATAAAGAAGCAACTCTGGGCTTTGTTATTAGAAACACTCTCATAGGTTATGCTTGATGGGTGCTAACAGTACGGCCACTCATGTTTTTTTGAATCATGAAAATGTGTCATGAGGTGTGATCTAAAAGAATTTAGCCTTTTACTCATGATTTATGAGTGATCTAATTTGGATTATGCCATGACAAATTGCATTTTAAATCATTTCATGATCTAAGTCATGGAATGAGTCATAAGTGAATGTGTGGCCCATAAGCACTAATTATAATTCGAATTTGTAATTGAAATATCTTATTAACTATAAAGTTTAAAATAAAAAATTACCAAAGGTCATAATTTTTTGAGATCTATAAATAGACATTTATTTTGTTATGTTTTGACACAATTTTAAAAATTATTTATTTTCTTCTTAAATTTTTTATACTTGAGTTTTTATTTTGGGATGATGTACTTTTTCATTCTTATTCATGAGTGGGGTGCATTTGTCAAAATAGGTCATGAGGCATGATCAAATTTTGCAAGATGAGAGAGAAAGTTAATGAGAGAGAGAGATGACATATTTTTTAGATCATGAGTGGTCATGCTCTTGCTCTTAGTGGAAGCTGTTATGTTTTCCAAGTTGAGGTTCCGACTCTTAGGAAAAGGCTGAAAAGGGGCCTTTTATCTATGTATTACAAATATCATCATGGTTTTGTTTGCTAGTTCTATCATATATCATAGTTGCTATTTGATAGAGTATAAAACTAATTTCGGGGATCCAATGCAACCATTAGCTTAAACTTTTGGTTGAGTTGGTCCTCTGACATGGTATCAGAGCCAGCGTGACATGAAGACCACTGGTTCAAATCTCATCCACCTCTCCTATCTAAGTGGAATATTTAACGCCAAGTTTTAGAGAGGCATGTGCTGCATCCACAATTCAAGCACAAAGGGTTATCCGTGTGTGGAGGCGTGATAGAGTATAAAACTATTCTTATGGATCCAACCATTAGTTTAAACTGTTGGTTGGGTTGGTCCTCTGACACTATGCACAACATTATTTGCAAGGAAGAGGTATATTTGACTCATAATCACTATGTTTTCTTTCGCCTTTGTCCTTTGGGAGGTTAATCAATGGGTGAACTTCATAACAAAATTTAAGGCACAAGAACCCTACATATTGTAATGGTTTAACTTTAACCCTTGTAGTGATTTCTTTTCGTTGATCATCCGCAAAGATGAGATAGGTTAGTCAATAAACCTAATTTTATTCTCTTGACAAAAAAAAAGCGAGAATATGTATTATCTATGTATCTTTCATACTTAATTCCTCCTCTTTTTGGCAATTATATTGGTTTGAGCATTTCCTCGAATAATTTTTTTCATTCTTTCTATGGGAAAATGCTTTTCAAAGTTTCTCCACGCGAGAAATGTATATACATGGAAAGTGAGCTAAAACTTGCCCTAGATTATTCAAAGAATAGAAGAAATATTGTGATGGTGTGTAGAGGTGTCAATTCAGTTCAACAGTTCAATTATGATTATAACCAAACGGTTCGGTTGATATCGGTTCGGTTTGTACCGGTTGGAAAAATTAACAGTTCGGTTCGGTTAACAAACTTTTCGGTTCGGTTTAATTCAATTTTTTTCCTTTCCATTTTCGTTCGGTTCGGTTCGGTTGCGGTTTAAATCGGTTTTATCCAAACAGTTAAACCAACCAACGGTTGAATCCATAGCGATTAAAATTTGTTGCGGTTATTTTCGGTTTCGTTTTGGTTAATTTTAGTTATTGACGAAAACCACATAACTTCGGCGATAATCGTATCGGTTCGGGTAGAAGCTAATCACACTCTTGTATTTGTTCAGGAAAAATTGAGCTTCATGTCGGGTTTTGGCCATATGTTTTTTTGGGTCCGGTTAAAAATTAATGCAACAAATAAGTGTTGTCGGCACTTCCGCAATTGCCTCGAAAAAAATAGTTGTACTTCATAAAAACGTGTATGAAAGTGACATTGGTAAAAGTGTATTTTATTACTGATATATATGATTTGGAATAAGACAAATTTATATAAGTCGATATTCAAACTTTTAGTTGTATGCAAATCATATCATATTTGATTTAAAAAGGACGTCTCATATCAATATAAATTATTATAAACTTCCTCAAAAGACGAGTTAGACTTTTAAAAAAGTTGATTATATTAATGTCTTACTTTAACTATAAGGGCTTACTATAAGTCTATAACGATACTAGTCACTAAGGCTGAAAAACATATAATCGACGTAAAATAAGTTAATATTATATCAGATTAAGGTATCTATGTGTGACAGTAAAGTAATTGAAAATCACTTTGCTTAATTTAAAGTAAGATTAAGTTGTATCCATTTTGATTTTAAAACATAATATTCGAGTGAACCAAATTGATATTGGATTACAACGAATCTCGAACTACAACGATTAAAGAATGTGAGAACCAAATGGATTGAACTTGTCACTAATTAGATTAAACTAGTCACTATATTACAAAGACGAGTTAGACATTTCTTAAAAAGCCGATTAGATCAATGTCTTACTATAACTATATTAGATCAATGGATTAATATAACTATACTAGTTATTAAGCTCTATGCATTTGAAAACTGAAAACATATAATCGACGTAAAATAAGTTAATATTGGATTTGATCAAGGTATCTATGTGAATCAAAAAGTTAAATCAAGATAACAATACTCCATTTAAATTAATCGTTAACAAGTTATATTCAATTTGAAACTCATATATCTGAGCCAAATTGAAAGAAATTGATATTAGATTAGATGATTGTATCAACATAAGTCGATAAAATAATTGAAACACAAAAGATTTACTTGAATTGAAATATGTTGTTTTTAGAACGAGTATATCAATGTAAGTCGATAAACTAATTCAATATAATAACAACAATGTACTTAAGTTAATCATCTTTAAGTTGAATTCATTTTAGAACCGGAAGCATATAATTCAGTTGCAACAAATATAAAACAATGTAACTGGTTCAATATAACAATGCTCCACTTAAGTTAATCGTCTCTAAGTTAAATTCATATTGAAACTCAAAACATCTAATTTGAACTAAAACAAGTTGATATTGGATTATATCGATGTATCAATTTAAGTCGATAAGCTAATTCAAGATGACATAAGTTCGTTTTAAGATAATTGTCATTACGTTGTATTCATTTCGAAACTTAACATCAAATTGAATTAAAATGAGTTGTTATTGGATAAGATTAATGAATGTATCAATGTAAATTAATTAAGTTAATTGAAGATAACAATACTCTAAAGTAATAGTCTTTAAGTTCAATTCGTTTCAAAACACTATTTTAGTTCATTTTCTCTATGTGGATTTCATTTCAAAATAATAAACATCTAATTGAACTGAAACAATTCCTTCTTTAGATAAGATAAATGTATCAATGTAAGCGGATAAGCTGGTTCAAGATAATAATACTCAATTTAAGTTATTTGTCTTTATGTGAAGTGTATTTCGGAAATAAAAACATCTTATTGAACTGAAGTAAGTTGTAATTCGCATAAGATCGGCGTATCAATGTTAGTAATAAGCTTATTCGAGATAACAATACTCCATTTAAGGTAATCATCATTAAGCTATAGTCATTTCAAAACTTTAAACATCTACTTGAATTGAAAGAAGTTATTATTGGATTAAACGAATGTATGAATGTAACTCGAAAGACTATTGTAAGGTAACAATACTTCATTTAAGAAGCTAATAATGTTTAAGTTATATTCAATCTGAAACTCAAAACATCTACATGAATTGAAACAAAATATTATTAGATCAGATCAACGCATCAAATGTAAGTTAATAGAATAAAAAGAAATAAACAAAAAATTAGGTTAATTGTCATAAAGCTAACTTCACTTTAGAATTTAAAACTTATAGTTGAATTGAAACTAGTTGTTATTATAATAGATCAATGTATTAATTTGATTAATAACAATAGTATGTAACAGTATTAGTGATAGTAATAATAAAAAGTAGTAATAATAATAATAGTCCTAGTGGTCTTAATAATAATTTACTAGGATAGTTTGTCTTCTTAAGGCAAAATCCAAAACCAACTAATATACAAAATCTAAACCGTTAGATCATTACAATCAAAGGCACACAAGAGAACAACACAAAGCACATGGATCATAGATATTAGCCATTGGATACAAACCATAAAACAAGTTGAACCATTAGATCGTCATTTAATCTCTCAAGTTTCACCTTCTTCACCATCTCTCTCCTTCAAACCCATCTCCCACCCAAAACCCTACTAAAACTCCCACTCTTTTTCTCTGTTCTCTCATTGCTCCTCCCTCCATCTTCGTTTCCGGCTCACGCAGCCGAAATTCGACCACCACCACGCAGGCCTTCGCCGCTAGCACGCTTCCATATGTCGATGCTCTCTCTCTCTCTTGCTCCCGTTGCACCCCTACATCGCGCCACCATCGCAGTCGTGCCACTACCATAGCCCTGCTCTTTTATTTTTACTTCTTTGCTAGATCTGAGACTTTTGGTTGTTATTTTTGAGTTTTCCTTTGATTTTGGGATCTAATTTGAGTGGTTTGATTCAAGATTTTTGTATTTCTCATTTTTGTTTGTCCCACTTTTGGTAAAATAAATTGTTTGTATTTGTTTTAGAGAAGAAAATTTAGTTTTCCATAAGAGAGAGTAGGTAGGTTCGATTTCTATGAATTTTCGGTTGTTTAGTTTGATTTTTTTTGTCCTTGTTTTGCTCTATAATCTATAATCAGTAAAAACTTTAGTCCTTCTTTTGCTCTAGAATGCTGTGAGATCGTTTTATGGCAACTCGTGTTCTTTTCACATATGTTCTTATTTCCTCAACTCCAGAAAAAAACCAAGCTTCGGGCAGCAGCGAGACAGAGTGCACGAGAGAAAGAGGACAAAGGAAGCAGGGCGGGAGGTTGCGGCGGCCGATTGGTGGTCGAAGGCCGGCGGCGACAGTGCGGTTGGTGCACCGATGGTGCGCGGGTAGTGTTCGGTGGTGTTGTGGCGATTACGAGCGAGAGAAATGAAGATGGAGTTTTGATTTTTGTTGTGAATTTGTGAGGGATTTCCATGGCTATTTATAGCCAAACTCGGGGAACAAGGTCGAGAGAAGAAGAGGAGATGAGTGGTGGGTTGGGTCCTTGGGCAGCAAGGTGTCTTTGGTCATCAATGGTTTAGGGAACATCTCCAAGAAGAGAGGAGAAGAAAGAAGAAAATAGGGGGAAGGGGGCTGCCGTGGTTTTGAGGGGAAAATACTATTCTTTTTCTTTGTTTTTTTTTTTGTTTTATTTTGCAAACTTTACACTAATTCATCACTTCTTGTTGTTAATTTTATTAATCTTATTTCCTACCATGTAACTTATTAATAGTTTGGTTTATTTAGAAGCTCAAAATAATTCAAAACTGAACTTGCTTAACTAAATAATTATTAAACGAAAAATTAACTTTCTTAATTTCGTTATTAAACATGTTTTAAAGTTTCATAATATTACGGTATAAGAACTGCTTAAGCAATCATAAGGCGCCTATAAATACATGTCAAGTTATCGAGGTTGAGAGGGAAGGTTGATATCATACACTTATGGCTTTGTTAGGAGGTAGTAGATAGAAATCATGGTGTTCATGAAAATGTGTAATATCCTCTTGTTCTTAGGAAGATCCCGTCATGGGTATTTATTACCAATCAATACTTTATCTGTATAGGATTGTGAATCCAAGCCAAATTTTCATTGAATTTAAGAAAAAGTTATGAAAGAAACAAAATTATAATTGAAATAAATAAACTTATCATCGAAATAAAGTTATAGTATCTCATATTTTTGTAAAAGTTTAATGGATTTGAAAATATCAATTTATCACGAAATAAAGCTATATTGTCATAAATTTATATATTAATAATAAAAATATCATGATAAAGTTACCTGTGCGAGTACAAATACAAAATTATCACGATAAAATTTGTAAATTAGAGTACTATCATGAATTTGGGTAATATCTAAATTTAGTTCGGGTACAGTTAAAAATTAATTTAAAACAATTTCAGTTCAAATCGGTTTCAGTTCAGTTTCAGTTTCAGTTTGAATCAGTTCAGTTAATTCAGTTAAATATTTAGTTCAGTTCAGTTCAGTTGATCGATCAACTTTTCGGGTTTTCACGATTATTTTCGATTCTGTTTTTTTTTTGGTTCGATTTGCAGTTCGTTTTGGTTTTTTATTTACGGTTTATTTCGGTTTCGGTTCAGCATTTTTCGATTGATTTCGATTCTGATTCTTCCAGTTCGGTTTAATTCGGTTCAAATTTCGGTTATTTCGGTTTAACCACCAGGTTCATTAACCAAACTTACAGCTCTAAATTGGTGTGTCCAAAGTATGTTTTACGCTAGCTAGTAAACGTCCTATCAAAATTGTGACCCTAGCTTTGAAGTGTATGGTCGTGGTGGTGGGCTAAAATCATTTTGAAGTATTTTCATGTACCAAAATAAGAGTCATCAGTGGTCCGCGAAAAGTCGAGAACCACAACTACCAAATTACTGTATGGCGTATGCTGCCACGAGGCCCACGACTAATGATGAATTGAGATGTAATGTGAGATTTTCTGCCAAACAATTTCTAGAAATTTAGGGTAACATACTTTGATACTTTCTTGCGTTCGTTCAAAGAAATGAGGAATCGAGATGTATATGTTAGAGTTCATATTATATTGGCGATGTTAATCAATTTTGTTGGTAACTTGGTAGAGTGTGGGGTGCTACTCATGATATGAGATTTGATCCCATATACATTATTATCCGTGTGAGTAACTAAATGTAATTAACTCTCGACATTTGAATGCGATCTTATGATGTGAAGACTACTATGGCGGAAGTAATTTAAGATACTCCATAAAATGTTTTTTAAATGTGAAAATATATAAGTATATAACTATTATAATAGCAACATATATTTCATCCGAGTTCTATTAGTTTACCCATTTTGACTTTTATTACATGACTTTGATTATCTCTTGTTATTTGAACTTAAGGAAAAATATAGTCATGTGAGATATTGTAAATTCTTCTCAATGTGTATTATCCAAATATCAACTTTTTATAATTTTTGCTTATTGAAAAACAAAAATAACAAACCTAAAGTAAAACTTAATGTAAAGTGTTAGCTCATACCGAACTCGCGTGAAGTTGTGGCGATTGTCGACTGGTGGGCGGCTATGAGCCTGTGACCATCAGCGGTCGGCAATACGACAACGACAGGGAAGATGACAACGACAGGGCTGGGTGCGTCCATGCATGGGCCGCTGTGTGAGCATTGAGAGAGAGAGAGAGGGGATCATAAAGTTTGAGAGGAGCGCTTTTTCCTCTGTTTTTAAAAAAGAACTTATTTTTTGAAGTACAGGCGTACAACTGTACCCTTATGTACCTGCTTCTGTCCGCCACTATATATAAGACCGACATAACTATTATAAACGTTTATTGTTTCTTATTGATTTTTTTTCTTTCTCTAAATGCTAATGATTTAAACACATCCAATGACCCACTTTTTAGATTTGCCTAATGATGAAAAAAGACTTGTAAGAGGATTTATGTATCCCTTTAGTAGGATGTTGGCGTAGGACCCTTAGGCCTTACCCTCCAGGGCTCCACTCTTCCATTCCACGTTTGCCTTTTCTTTTGACGAGCAGTGGCCAAGGAAAGACCATAAGATAAGATCATGGACTGCTAATAGTCCTACTCATGAGTCATGAGTCATGAGTCATGAGTCTTGTCAACTCCATGTTCTCTCTCATCTAATTTGTGGCTACATCCCTTACTTTCTCTCTCCTTTTAAGTAATTATCATCTTCTCTCTTTCCTCTTCATGCAAAGTCGACAAACAGATCGATGGTGTTGAGTTCGTGTTGTATCTGAATATAAACCGATTGAATATGCTCAATCTTAAACCGACCCGTATATTAAACGAGTCAACAACTCTCAAATTTTACTAGACCCATTTATTTAATATGTCATGTTATATAATAAAATCTAGGTCATCAATGATAAAACTTGAGGGTGCATGACGGAAGTTTTACTGGACCCATTTATTTAATAAGTCATGTAATATAATAAAATCTAGGTCACCAATGATAGAACTTGAGGGCGCATGCCGGAAGTTTTGATGGGTGTACTGGACCCGAAAATACAGTTTTACAATTTCATAAATTGCAAAGTATTGATTACATTAAAAAATTGTACAACAATATATTTTGGTGGGACGCTGTTTCTACACCTTACAAAAATAACTCTCATATACTTTTTTTGTGTGTGAATCACATATCTCTCCACTCTTTTTATATATGGTGAGCTCGGGTCTTACTCTTGGTAGACCACTCTATTTTTCCACCCTTCTAAATATTTTGTGGGAGCTGAACTCGCACTATTTTGAAGGGTAGAAATAAGAGTCATACCAAAGAGAAAAGTGAGAGATATGGGGTCTCGCAAATATACAGTTGTACAATTCATATTTATGTAATCAATGAAAATACAATTTTGTTATATTACTCAGGTCCATTAAAACTTTCGCATCCTCCCCAAAAAATTTTATCAACTCAAAAAAAAAAAAAAATTTTATCAACCAAAACAATAAACTTGGTAACATTCTTCCTGTAAAAAAAAAAACAGTTAACTTTCTTAATCCACTATTTAGCTATGATATGAGAAGAGCAATATTAGGGCAAAGTTGTGTTCTCATTGATGCCATCATACAATATATATGGGATACAAAATAGGAAACCAAATAAACCAAGGACTCTAGCCATAGGAAACTTTCCTAGTTTCCTAGTTACACAATATGTCCTAACACCCCCCCTCAAGTTGGAGCATGGGTAGGATCAAGAATGCCCAACTTGGACAATAACAAATCAAACTGAGACTTGCCGAGAGCCTTAGTGAAAATGTCAGCAAGTTGATCCTTAGTAGACACATAGGAGGGTTGAATAAGACCCTCATTGATGGCATCACGTACAAAATGGCAATCAACCTCAATATGCTTGGTACGTTCATGAAAAACGGGGTTCTTAGCGATGTGAAGAGCGGATTGGTCAGTCACTGGAACAAAGGAATAGCCTTGGGATGATGAACTCCTAAACTCAACAACAAAGCCTTTAACCACTTTAATTCACAAGTAATGGAAGCCATAGACCGATACTCGGCTTCCGCAGATGAACGAGAGACAGTATGTTGCTTCTTAGTCTTCCAGGAAATAGGAGAATGACCTAAGAAGACAAGCCAACCTGATAGAGAACGACGAGTGATAGGGCAAGCGGCCCAATCGGAATCACACCAACCTCAGAGAGAGATCACTATCGGCCCGAAGAAGGATACCCTGGCCCGGAGTACCCTTCAAATATCGGACCACACGCAAGGCGGCCTCCCAATGCTCAACACGAGGCTCCCGCATAAATTGAGAGAGAACATGAACCGAGTAGGCCAAATCGGGCCGAGTGACGCCTAATATATAAGACGACCCACAAGTCGTCGATAAGCAGCTGCATCAGTGAAAAGAGGACCCGCAGCATGAGCAAGACGATGATGCTGCTCAATAGGAAATCCAAAGGGCTTAGCCCCCAACAAGCCAGCCTCAGAAATGATATCCAAGGTGTATTTTCGTTGGCAAAGAAAGAGACTCTAAGCATCGCGAGCAACTTCTATGCCAAGAAAATATTTCGTAGAGCCCAAATCTTTCATCTTAAAACAATCACTCAAATATGCTTTAAAAGACGAAAGAGCAGCGGAATCATTGCCTGAAATGATAAGATCATCAACATATACTAGCACATTGATTTGAACAGAGCGACTAGTATAAGTGAAGAGAGAGTAGTCAGAATAGGACTGCAGAAAACCATACTCTTTCAAAGCAGTACCCAATTTCGCAAACCAACAGCGGGGAGCCTGTTTCAAACCATATAAAGACTTCTGCAATCGACACACAAGATTGGGGTTAGAACTCTCAAACCCAGGAGGAAGCTTCATATACACCTCTTCATCCAAATCACCATGAAGAAAGGCATTGTGAACATCCATCTGATGAAGCTCCCAATTTTTAGAAGCAAAGAATGGCGAGAAAGGTACGAACCGTGGTCATTTTGGCCACGGGAGCAAAAGTTTCGTGTAATCAATACCCGGCTTCCCGATGATTTCCCAACACAACCAAACGAGATTTAAGACGTTCAACATCACCATTAGAGAAGTACTTGGTGCGAAACACCCATTGACTTCCCAAAGCCCGTTTCCCGGGGGGTAATTCTGTCAAAATCCATGTGCTATTATCCTCTAAAGCACAAATCTCATCTTTCATGGAAGCTTGCCATCCAAAGACTCTTCATAGCCTCTTTGAAGGATTTGGGATCTGTGTTAGTAACAACAAAGCAAGAAGCGGCGATAATGGGGTGAAAACTTTGTACAATTAATATAGTGAGCTATAGGATAAGGAGTACCCGAGGAAGCAGATGGAGAGGATGCAGAGAGAGATGGACTTTGCGAAACAACAGAGTGAGTGACATAATCTTTCAAGCGAACCGAGGGGATTTTTCTCCCTTAACCCACGACCCAAATGCATCCGAGAAGCTTGAGAAGAAACCAAATCATAATCTGGGCCCGGCGGTGAGGGAGAAGTAGGCCCAGAGTCTTTGGACGAATCAAGCGGGCCGCCGCTAGGAGAACGCCTGATGGGCCCGCTGGGTCAGTTTTGAAATTCAGCGCCCAATGAAGAGGAGGTGGACGGACAGATGTGATTAGGTGGGTCGGGCTCCAATTGTTGGGGGAAATTTATTTGAGGAGATGGGGACGGGATTTGAAGTGGGTTGGGCTCCGGTTGTGAGGGGGAATGGATTTGTGGCGAATTTAGTGGAGGTAAGGTAGCTGGAGATGGGCCATTGTGAGGAGGTGAGTGTGTAGGTTGGGACCGGGTAGTGTTAGGTGAAGAATAGGGCTCAATGAAATAATCATCCATAAAATCCTCATGAATCAAGCCATCGGTTGGCACCAAAGTTTCGGGAACTATATTAACATCTCGCGGGGTCAAAAAGGATATACATCTTCAAAGAATTTAACATCACGAGATACAAAAATTCCTTGGAATCAAGATCGAACAACCTCCACCCTTTTTGCCAAAAGGATATCCCACAAACACACATTTCCGACTCCGACTAGCGAACTTATCACCCTTAGTTTTGTGATTGTAGGCAAAACAAAGACAACCAAAGGTTCGAAGAGCATCATAAGCGTGTGGAGAACCAAAAAGAATATCAAATGGAGATTTGTTATCTAAGAGAGGAGAAGGAGTTCGATTGATTAAGTGAGCAGCAGCAAGCACACTTTCACCCCAAAAATAGATAGGAAGGTTTGCTTGAAACAGTAAAGCACGCCCAACATTCAAAAGGTGTTGATGCTTGCGCTCTACTCTCCCATTTTGTTGAGGAGTAGCTACACAAGAGGTTTGAAAGATAATACCGGTGGCGGAAAAAAAATCAAGCAAACAATTAAATTCAAAGGCCGTTGTCACTTTGAACCACTTTAATTGTTTGAGAAAATTGTCTATCAACCATAGCCACAAACATCATAAACATACGAAACACCTCGGTTTTCTCTTCCATCAAATAAACCCAAACAAAGACGAGAGAAGTCATCAACAATAGTAAAAAATAACGAGCCCCACAAGAAGATACATGTCTGTAAGGACCCCACAAATCACAGTGAATTTTCTCAAATATTCTAGTAGCCCTACTATCACTCAAAGAAAACTTGTCTCTAGAATGTTTAGCACGAAAACATATCTCACATGTTTTATTCAAACTACCCTTATGACCACAGAGAGGGGGAAGTAACTTTACTACTTTCTCTGAAGGATGACCCATTCGCCGATGCCAGAGTTCAAAATCGAAGAAGCACCATGAACAGAGACCACCGCACTTTGTCACCTCCGTTGAAATAGTAAAGTCCATCCCGTCTACGACCCGTTCCAATCAGCTCCCTCGTGTGGTCCTGTATAGGACACATGGAAGAGTTAAATTGTACAATGCAGTTTAAATCATGCGTCAGTTGAGTAACAGAAAGTAAACTACAACTGAACTGAGGCACTAAGAGAACATCAGTAAGAGTAATAGAGGATGACAAACGAACAGACCCTTTTTGAGTTGCCGAACGTAAGCCCCATCGGGGAGCCCAACGAGACAAGGAGCAATAGAAATTAAATCATACATCCAAGATTTCTCACCAGTAACATGGTGGGTAGCACCAGTGTCAATGATCCAGGAAGTAGAATGAAACTTACCACTCAAGCGATCATCAGACAGGTTTGTAGTACCAATAAGCCCAGCCAAAGCTTTCCATTGTTCAGGAGTGAATAGAGAAGATGCAGCAGAAGTAGTAGAGTATGATGGAGTACTCATGGCAGGAGCACCCACGGCAGATGTTGCGTGAGCTTTGATGGAGCCCCGACCACGACTCGAGCCACGCCCCAAGCCACGATTAGACGCCCAACCATCCGGATAACCCACAAGTTCAAAGCATTGGCCCACCTCATGGCCATTCTTCTTGCAATGGGAGCATACGAGCAACGACCGACACCGAGCCGCTTCATGCCCCACTTTATGGCAGTGGGCTGCAGGTGGGTTTCTCGGCCATCCCACGGCCACGGCTAGCAGCCAGCTTTAACGAAAAACCAAGGACAGCGAGATGGGGACTCGGCGGTGGGTGTTTTGGCGAGACGAACACGTTCGTCTTGCACAGCCAATTGATACACCCGATCCAAGGTAGGCAATGGGTCAGTGGATAAAATTTGAGTTCTCAATCTACTGTAATATTCTGTATTTAAGCCCATTAAAAAATCATGAAGCTTTTGATTTTCGCGACGATGTTCATGCGAAGTACCAGCAGTACACTTACTACAACACGTACATGATATTAAAGGCTCGTGTTTAAACAACTCCTCCCACAATACATTCAATGTACCATAGTATGTAGAGATAGACATGTTTGTGGTTTGTTCACATTTTGCTATGGCTGATTTTAATTGGTGAATACGCGGACCATTGACAGTGGCGAATCGGGTTTTTAAATGATCCCATAATTTATGTGCTTCACGAAATTTACTCAACGTACCTTTAACTTCGGGATCGATGGTGTTGAGTAGCCACGAAACAATCATAGCATTGATGGTAATCCAATCTGAGTCAGTGTATGGCGCGGAAGCGGAAGTGATGGTGCCATTCACAAAGCAGAACTTACGACGAGCCTCAAGAGCTAACTGCACGTCGCTTGCCCAATCATCGTAGTTGTCGGCGCGGAGTCTCGTCGGAGTTATAAAATCCCCAGGCCTGTCGCCAGTGCCAAGGAAGTAGGGGTTGGTTATGTCATGTTTGATAGAAGATGGCTCTGGTGTTGTTTCTTGATCACCAGCCATGGAAGTTGAAAAAAGAAAAAAAAAAAAAAAATTTGGGATCTTGAATTCACGGCTTTGATACCATGAGAAGAGCAATATTAGGGCAAAGTTGTGTTCTCATTGATGCCATCATACAATATATATGGGATACAAAATAGGAAACCAAATAAACCAAGGACTCTAGCCATAGGAAACTTTCCTAGTTTCCTAGTTACACAATATGTCCTAACATGATATCATGTCAAATGAATCGGATACAACAATTTAAGAACAATTTCTTTTATCTTGTAGTGCAAACTCTTAACCATTGCACTAATGATATGGATAATAGTGTTCAATTAAGCGAGTTATCATGTTGAATACGAGCTTGAAAGTTTAAGCCTAAACAACCCATCTAGTAAATGAACTGTATTGGATCAACCCATTTGTTTAAATGGGTTTAGAATTTTAATTAACCTAAACCTACTATCTTCTGTTGGTTTCAAGAGCCCATTGAGCTTGAAGTGTGGATACAACATAAGTCTCCCTCATACCTGGCGCAAAATATTCCACTTAGAAAGGAGTGTGTATGAGATTTGAATCCATGACTTTTATGTCACGCTGACTCTGATACCATATCAAAAGACCAACTTAACAAAAAACTTTAGCTTATGGTTGGAGTCCTATAAATAGTTTTATACTCTATATGTTTTGACCTTTTTATTTTTTTTATTGTCTTCTGCTCACCATGTCTTGTCGAAATTCACGGACCACCATTCACCTCTTCTCTTTAGTTTCACCCCTCTTCCTAGATCTCGAATTATGTTTCGACTTCTTGCAGATATAGATAGTAGATCACAGCTGGTAGGCTACCCATCGTCGCAAAGATCACAACTTATTAAAGGAAGGTAAATCCGACGTCGTTTATTTTTGTTTCTTGTGGTTTTCTTTTGGGGCCTGGGAGTGGGAGTAGGATATTGTTTGTGACCATTTCTTACTTTTCGCACATTACATGTTGTATCCAACAATATGATGACAAATACTACATAAAAAGTTAATTGATCTAACCAAATACTTCATCCAAATGTCTGACACGAGATCAATTGCTCAAAAAAATGAAAATATAAATCATAATTCTAAGTAACTATGTTTTCGAATAATAGACGGATAGACCACATTCAGTTGTGGCTTATATATTTTAAATTCATAAGTCTAATTTATCATAATTAATTAATTATAACTCACATTTCAAATTTTTACATATGTATCGAGCTAATGTGGTACTTCTTTGGAATTCTGATGAAGGGTAATATGAAGAAATTAAAAATTATGATGATAAATGGTATGACCAATTATGCTATAATAGTGTACACATTTCAAAAATTGTCACGACTTGAGTTTTGAGCAAGAGCTTTATAAACTTGACATTTTTTGTATTAGTTGCAATATTTGTTATGAAAGTCAAATTATACATATATTACGAGATTATTCATAATATCATACCATCATTTAAATGTGTGACATGTCACATAAAATACGAAGTCAACTTATTATTGCTTAAAAGTTCCATTAAAAGCTAAAGGAAAAGATCTCATTGTGTCGGTTATACAATTGATTTGACTTAACAATTAATTCTTGAGGTCAGTGCATGAAAATCTAATTTATTGATATCTTAGAACCTGTGGAATTTAGATATTGATTCTTGTTGAGGAAAACTAGTCCTATTGACAAATTGTAGATCTGAATTGACTTGTTACTATTCTTTTTTTTTTTTTTTTTGACAAGGACTTGTTACTATTCTTGGTAGGTACGGAATCCTAGAAAAAGGCCTCTTAGGTAAAATGAATTACTATTCTGGTGCACAAGTTTCAACATACTATTATTACATATATAGTTGTAATTAGTTTGCAACAACAAGAAAAAAAAAATACAGACGCCATAATTAGTTTGACAAGTTTACCTTCATAATATTAGAGATTAGTGGAAACCTACTTTTAGGCAACGGATGTTAATTAACACCAAATAAAAAGAAAATAAAACTTCATCTAACTTTCTATATTAAAACATTAAAGAAAAAAGTGTTGATTAACCTCAAATTACCAGGAGCGAAATTAACAGTTGACACCTAAAATTAAACTAAAATTATGGGTTTCCTAATGATGGATTATATACTATATTTTTGTTTTGAGGCGGATGACGTATGTCCTAACATAAATGCAACAATTTGGCCAGCATACTTGCCAACTTTGACCATTATCATTAATTATTATTAGCAAATATTATGAAAAGTTAATATGTTAAAAAAATAGAGATAAATTCAAATAAATTTAATAAAACTCAAAGTAAAAAATGTAAATAGTGTAAGAGTCAAACTATTGCATTTTTCTTGAGACGGAGGAAATATATAACTTTTGGCTATGTTATTTTTGATGCTTACAATTTAATAAACTTTCAATAAACTCAATTAATTCTAAATGATATAGATACAAAAAATTACTTTTTGATCAAAACATTTCTGGTAAGAAAAGTAAAACTGACAAAAGGAAGTATATAACTTCGTCATAATCAATATTAATAGTAGCAAATTAGCAATGCCCGTGCAAGAGGAAAAAGATGTCTCGTAAGGCTGAAGTCTCAAAATAATTATTAGTCGTTCCATGTCGACATTATAGCAATTTCCTATACCATTATACTACTTTTTTTTTATAAGAACCATTATACTACGTTCATACTATTAAACATATACAAAAATTTAAAATTTTCATAATATTACATAAGATGAACAAATATTAGCTACAAAACAAATGACATAACTTAGTTCTCTTCACTAAGAGGTGTCCTCATTATCTAACAATGAATACTCTAAAAATTGAGTACACTTTTAGTCTTTTACAACTGAGTACATTATAATAACCTCAAATAAATTAAGAAAAAAAGAACTTTTGTACACATGCTATAATTTCAAGCAAAAATAATTAGAACAAATTAAACCCTCTTATCGAGCTTTATTATATAGAGCAGAATCAGACACCACTGCTCTAGTCCTTAATGACCTTCCTTGATGTTCATTTCTCTCTTTCTCTACATTTTGGTTGAATATCACCTCATTATTTTTTCTCTTTTCACCCTCCTTTTCTTTTAGTACTTCTACCTTTACCACTTCATTCAATTCCTTCTCATTCTTTTCTTCATCTTTAACATCACATAATGGTTTATCCTCCTTATTAATACTTCTTGCTTGATCTTCTTTTGGTACAACATACACAAAAGGTCCCCCAAATGGCATATCATTGAGGTCTAAAAGAGGTTCCAACACCTTGATCACTGAACTCATTTTAGGCCTTGTCTTTGGATGCTTGTTTAGGCATTGATAGGCCAACATGGCTGCGATTTTCGACCCTTCGATCGAGTATTGCCCATCTAGTCTTGGATCCATTAGGCCTTCGATTTTTCGAGGATCTTTTAGTAGAGGCCTTCCCCACTCTACTAAACTTTGCTCCTTTTTAGGACGCTTCTTGTCCATGCACCTTCTTCCTGTTAGTAACTCTAATAGGACTACCCCGTAACTATAAACATCGCTCATAGTTGTTAAATGACCTGGTTTAACAATCATTTCATGTGTTAAAATTTTAGCCTAAGATATGAAAAATGATTAAATCACAACTACTAAAGTAGCACTAACATCTTAAACTCCTTTTTAGGGCCCGTCTTTTCCACTCATTATAATCAGTTTAGTAAAAGCCAACTTCAATCAGTATAAATTATAAGTTAAATGATCATCTGGTTCATTTTCGAGCAATCAATCGATGATGATTTTTGTAAGCACTACTTGATTAACAATTTACACTTTCCTTTAGGCATCATTATCTTTCACTTATAAAAAGTTATAGGAAAAGTCTGTTTCAATCAATATTAACAAGTTTTGATAAATTTATTAACAACAAGTGTTTAGGCCCGGCCTATGCCCCGGGTACTTATATATTCCATTTATTGGTATTTTGCATTGAAATTATAACACCAAATATTACTTGGTTTAGTGGTTAAGATATTTGTATATAAGCTTGAGGTTATGGGATCAAATCTTATACCATGTATAATCTAATTTTTTTTTATTGGATGTGAAAGAGTCAAGTCAAATCTAAGGGATACGCCACGTGGCGCGATTCCTTCAAATTAAATTCAGCAAAACTTAGTTTTGATTAGTAATATTTTAATACGTGATAATTATTCAGTAATTCAGTAATAATCAAAGGAAGAAATCACAACTTTTGAAGTAGAACATTAAGTAAAAACCTACGAAAGTGGTCTTATATATAAAATGCACAATGTAACACCAAGAGAGGTAAAAAACATTGTCAAGTATACTTTAATCAATCACCTGTCATTATGTACTCTGGGGCTGCATAACCTTTAGTGCCCACTACTTTGGTTGAAACATGAGTCTTATCTTCCTCTGGTCCATCTCTAGCAAACCCAAAATCTGAAAGTTTAGCAGTATAATCCTACACAAAAATCCAAAAAAAGGGTGATTTTAATTTTAAAAAACTAGATAAAAACAAAAAAAAAATATTATTATTATTAACTTACTGCATCTAAGAGTATGTTAGCAGCCTTAAAATCTCTGAAAATGACTGGTTTATTTAGTTC
This sequence comes from Beta lomatogona, assembly GCA_947646795.1. Classification (NCBI taxonomy): domain Eukaryota; kingdom Viridiplantae; phylum Streptophyta; class Magnoliopsida; order Caryophyllales; family Amaranthaceae; genus Beta; species Beta lomatogona. The sequence goes on from CANSNZ010001115.1 coordinate 2,124,350, forward strand.
ATGAAGAAATTCTAAGCCTTTTGCAGCTTGTAATGCAATATTGATTCTTGTTAACCATGGCAAAGGAACAGAACGACCTACATTTCACATTAATAAAGACAATTTAACCGAAAGTATGTAATTAGGTGGGGACAAAAAGGGCATAAAACAATAAAGATAGTACTTTAGAATGTAAGAACAATATTGATACTTCAATGAAGAAGAGGATATACTTACTGCTGAAAAGTTGTTTGTCCAAATTACCCCTAGCCATATACTCATACACAAGGAGCCTTTGGTCATTTTCACAAGAATACCCAATTAGTTTCACCAAATTAAGGTGTCTTAATTGCCCAAGATACATCACTTCAGCCTGAAACAACAAAAGAAAACAATAAGTAAAGAGTAAAGACATGTTGATGGTGCAATTTGAACTAGTAACGCGTCTATATCTAATTATTTTTCAACCTACAAAAACAAAAAATTAATGATCATGTTGATAGTGTAATTTGAACTAGTAACACGTGTATATTTAATTAATTTTCAGCCTAACACAAACGAACAATTAATGATCATGTTGATAGTGTAATTTGAACTATCGTACAAATTTAACTGCGTGCAGTATAACATTTCTTGATGAAGTGAAGTTATGTTAATATGGTTTCTTGGAGATGCTTAAAAAATTCAATGGAGGGGCAAGAGAGTAATTTGAGTAACTTACCAACCACTCTTTATGGCCTTGTGTTCCTTCCAAATCCAATACCTTAACAGCAACAGCTTGAGCCTCTAAACGAGGTCTAAGATCATTATGTATGAAACCTTTATAAACCGCACCAAATCCACCTTCACCAAGGAAGTTACTCAAAGAGAAGTTGTTAGTGATCAATCTAAGCTCATCATGGCTAAAAACATGGAGATTTGATCCCGGAAGCGAGTTCGAAAGCTCGTTGATCGATATTTCGGAGGAGTTAAGGTTGTTACTTATGCCTAAATGAGATACTCTTTGAGGAGAAGGTGATGGAGTTTGTTTAGGATGAACTAGTTCATCATTTTTATCAAGACTATTGCTAAAACAACATATGGCCATTTTGAGTGCCATTTTGTTGTTGTGCTTTTTTGTATTGCTTTGTGTTTGGTTATTATGTTGGGGTGTGATTGAAATCCTTCAATTTAAGGGAGGAGCTTGAAGATTAAGCAAGAATAGTATGATTGATGTGAATGGAAAAGTTAAGTGGAAATGGGTTTGTGGTTTTGGGCGACTTATCCTTTTTTTTTGCTATGGCTACTTTAAGAAGAGCGGACCGGCTAATTTGAAAGGGCAAAGTGTCCCCTAGTTTGCTAAAGTTGTGATCCTCATTTTTTAATACGGAATGGTGTGGCTTTTATTTAATTATAGGTCATAAATTCTTCTATGCTTCTCCCTTATATAGTAAAGATTTCTTAACAATGTCCTTAAGTATTTATTAAGAGTGTAAAAAGAACCTTAGCTTCAAGCTAATTGTTGTATTTGGACACTTTTTATTAGTATAAGTCTTGAACCTTTTAACATTCTCGTAGGTAGTGCCTCTATGCTTGAAAATTCTGTATTGTACTCTTATCTTTTTCAAAGTCGGATGCTTACTGATTATTTCCACCTATCGTAGGTGAATTTGAATTAGTGGGATCTTTTCAGAGCTATCACACTATCTCTATGATTTTAGAAATGAGTCAAGTTAATGATGCCTCTATAAGGCTATAATTGTCTGTCAATTGATAGATAGTGTTAGTGAGGCCATTTCTTTGTGTTCTTAAGTCATTCTTTAAGTTCGAAACTACTTAACTATCTAAATTTTTCTTGCTATAAAGTGGAGAAAAATATCCAATTCTTCCAACTTTATTAAAGAAGTCTAATTATCGTAGGTGAATTTGAATTAATGGGATCTTTTCAGAGCTATTGCACTATCTCTATGATTTTAGAAGTGAGTCAAGTTAATGATGCCCCTATAAGACTATAATTGTCTGTCAATTGATAGATAGTGTTAGTGAGACGCTCTTTGTGTTCTTAAGTCATTCTTTAAGTTCGAAACTACTTAACTATCTAAATTTTTCTTGCTATAAAGTGGAGAAAAATATCCAATCCTTCCAACTTTATTAAAGAAGTCTAATTATCGTAGGTGAATTTGAATTAATGGGATCTTTTCAGAGCTATTACACTATCTCTATGATTTTAGAAGTGAGTCAAGTTAATGATGCCCTTATAAGGCTATAATTGTCCGTCAATTGATAGATATTGTTAGTGAGACGCATTTCTTTGTGTTCTTAAAGTACATTCTTTAAGTTTGAAACTACTTAACTATCTAAAATTTTCTTGCTATAAAGTGGAGAAAAATATCCAATTCTTCCAACTTTATTAAAGAAGTCTAATTAGCTACTTTAGTGGTTCTCAAACCTCCAAAACAGAATTTAAAACACACATTATATATGTTCAATGAAATTTATTAATAAGAGATTTTAGTAGGGCATTAATGGAGACTTTAGAAAAGATGCCAAAACAATATAAGGTCATCCATACTATTTTATACAAATGAAACCTTATATTTCACCTTTTATTAGTGATTTTGTTTGGAACTAAAGAATCATCTTATGTATCTAGAATATATAGAGATGGAGGAGGAATATTATAAACTTAAAAAGACTTAGAGTGAGCCCCAATAGTCTTCGTCCATTTGAGCTTTAGGCTGGGCTTGGGCCCACCTTGCCGTTAGTGGGTTTCAAACAATGACACTTTCTGGAATGGGGCACATGTCACACTATGCTGAAACTCGGTAATAAGTTTATTGTTTTATGTAATTACAAAAACAAACAAAAATATGCATTTCAACCAGAATTTGAAAGTTGACAAGCTTGCTCACCTTGAAGTTTCCCTAATATTTGATGTCATAAACAAGGGGAAAAAGTTAAGATTTTATGGTTCAAAGAAATGCGTAACACTTTTTTCAAACACGCGTTACATAGTTCTCAGCAAGCTAAAGTTGCTACTTTCATTTTCCAATCTCCTACTATTGATGTTATTGATGGAACATTTCAAGTAGATTCGAGTCATAAGATTCGGCATTAGAAACTGTTGAGGCGGATTAGTCATGGAAGGAGCAACTTAATCGGTTCTAGAAGTATGATTATGACATAAGCTATAGTCTTGAGGAAAAACTATTGTCATTCATCTATAAGAAAAATTAGAAAGAATTCATATTGCACATTCTTATGTATGTGGTAAATAGAGTTGTTAGATAATACAGGAAAATTGGCTAGATAATATGCCATTCGCCACTTAATATATTTCTCAATTCTAATTTGGTCACTATTCATAGATAAAGAAAATTCTACAAAAAAAAGTACAATATAAGATAAAACATACTTATGTTGGGTCTTGTTTCGTCTCATTGTGTACATTTGGAAAATCAAACTTTTGTAATGTTTACTAATATGTAATTAAAGATATTAACGATTCAAAACGTGCATTGCTAAACGTAAATTGGAGAAATGAGAAATTTATTAAGGAACGGAGAAGTAAGTGTTTTAGATTTTTGCCGTTCTTAGAGATTATTTCGAGTTGAACACTTTACTTGGACTTGTGTCTATTTTAAGTATGCTTTTATTGACTTTTTGGATATTCATTTTCATCTAATCAAAAACTATATATTTTTTTTTCGAAAGAGAAAATTCATTAATTGAAGCCAAAACGGCATCTACAATAGGTATTAAAGAAAAACAAGATACAATTAAACAAGGCTAAATCAAATTCGTCTTGAAGGAACTACAATGAACCAGGATAGAAGAATACAAATAAGTAGCCCCCTTGTATCTATTTGAATCAAGCAGCTATTGATGAGGAAGTCTATCATTTCGATGTAGTTTGGGAAGAACAATCTTGGACCGAGTCATGTTGATCGCATCCGAGATTCTAATACCTTCATGTTGAGTCTCGAACTTCAACCAATGAGAACAATTTCTCATACCTAAAAACAACAAAACCATACTCACAACTCCCATAGGGGAGAAGGAGATTTCCAAAACAGAAACTAAAAACCCCATAACAGGGTTTGAGAAGATCTCATAAAGAGAGACTAATTTATTAAATAAAACAAGAAAATGAATTAAAAACTGAAAATAAAAGGGGAAAACGGGTTTACCATGGATGAAATCATCCATGGCAACCCCTAACTGATTAAGAAGGGGTAGGGGAGGCTAGGGTTTGAGAGAGAAAAAGAGAGGGGGGAGGCTAGGTGCGGCGACTTAATCGAAAACTAAATTTTCCGGACATGGATTTGGTAAAATGAGTTTTTTTTTTTAAATAGTTTGCCTATCATTATTTGGTGATGTTCGACTGTCTAGTTAATATGCTACTACTAATGATAATAGAGATAAACAACAACAACAATAATAATATTACTAGACTTCCAAATTTAATAAATTCCTGTTTTGAGTAATAACATCACCTTAAAAAATTAGTCAAACTTATTAGAAAGATGAAGATTTTGAAAACTAACAACTAAAAAATGAAAATCACTTTTTCTGGTTTAATTTTTTTTGTTTTGAATTTTCAAAAAAACTGAAAACTGAAAATAAAAAATGATAACGATCAGGCCCTTATTCCTATATTTTCAACTTCTGGTTTTCATTCCTAAGTCGAAGTAGAAATCTTAACATGGCAACCAGAGTTAACAAAACCACAAAAGCCCTTGATAACGTGGCCCCATTAAAGCAAGTCATGCAGCCCGCTGAAGAAAACTATGCGGCCCACTGAAGAAAACTATGCGGCCCACTGATAGAACTCATTCCAAAATCAAGTAACACTATTCAACCCGATCTTACTCGTATACCAGGACCATTCCAAAAACTTATTAGCCTATTGCAGAGGCAATGAACGAGGCACATGCGTGAACCACTAGAATATATTATAAAGAACGTCGCTATGTTAAAATAGGGGTCATTATGAGTTTCGTGTACAATGATTGGCACGCATGATATTTTGGTCCACAGTAATTTTAGTGTGAACCAGATTCACGTAAGACTTTAGCGTGCTAACAAAAAAAAATGTCAATATTATAAGTAATATGCAACTTCTTAAGACAGGAGAAATAAAAAAAGAGAATCCCAATTTGCCAAATATGTCCACCAAAGATTATACTTTCACTTAACTCTAGTGGCACTTATTTTGTTAACTTCTCAATATCCAAATTTAGTGAATATCCAATGATAGTGACAATTTTTTTAAGGAATTGTGAACCCTACCTTCTCGGCTAATGTTTTGAAGGATTTTTTTTCTATAGATAAGAAGAAATCCTCTAAGCTACTCTCGTACAGGGCCTCTACTGAGAGACCCAAAATAAGTTGGACACCCCCACATTACCCCCTGAATCTCAAGCAAATTGCTTTGGGTAGAAATTAAATCATTGACTTCGTTAGGAGAAATGAGAAATCTCACTACTTGAGCCAACCCCAATTCCTATGTTCAAAAGGATTTGTCATATATAATACTCATACTCCATCCTTTCTTCAAAGTTTTACGCACTTTCTGTTTTAGACCGTTCTATAAAGTTATATTCACTTTACTTTATTCCTAAATCGGCAAAATAATTATTAGTTAATTGGCTTATGGCGCACTTTTGATTGCTATTTATATTTACTTAATGCAACTGCAAGTGGACCCAAAATGTGGATCCAATTTTCTCTCTCCTCATATATTCCTATATGTTTGATGCAAGTAGCCCAAAGTATAATCTCTCTCCTTGCCTAAAATACTGTGTCTATAGTAACTGAGTATAATTTCAAAAAACAGAGGGAGTATATACTTGTAGTTTACTTGCACCAAAAAGAAACTTATATTTTACTATTTTCTTAAATTCTAATATACCCCTGTTTAAATTGTACCAGAACTTAAAAAAGACGGTCCCACATTGTAAAACCACCTACATATCAATGAGTTAATATTTATTAATAGGGTGAACTGGTGCAAATAATCTATATACGTTTGACAATGTAGACAATGACCTAGTAATAAAGTCACTTGATACAATAGCCTATTTTATTTTAATTATTTATGTAGGTGACATGGGCTTGGCCAAAAGTTGTAGATTCCGTTTGAGTACGTAGACGTGTCAATAATCTTTTTTTTTTTTATTAGCTTTTTAAGATTATATCTATATTATATAAAAAAATGAGGAGGAAGATGGTGTCCTCCTCGGAAAATACTAAATTATCCTTAATGAACTAATGTAATGAAAAAATTACAAAAGAAAACAATTTAAGAACCCTTTCTCATTTCAACTTGCCATTTTAAACAAGTTAAAAATGGTATATGCATCAAATATTTCAATCAAAAAATTAAATGGACAAAATATGTTGACCTTTTTTATAAGAGAAGATGATTGTAATACCCTATATTTTTGATTATTTATTTAAATAATTAAATATTTATTTTATATTCTAAAATAAATATTTTAAACAAAGGGTATTTTAGTATTTTCACTCGTTTTTAATAATTTCGGCAGGAGATGGCGCCAATATTGGGTTTGTCAAACTTTTGACATTTAAATCCTAGTCAAAATTTTATAAGTTTTCTTTAAAAAAAAACATTTAAACACAATGATTATTTGAAAAAAAAGGAAAAAAAAAAGAAATTTAAGGCCATGATGCCCGGCCATTACATGTTGTAAGGAAGGTTTTGATTTTTGTTTTCAAAACTCCCTAATTAATGTGTAGGTTACAAATCTTGGTTTAATCTCCTAATTTATGGCGAAGGTAGAGGTGATCATGGGCCGGGCCGGGCCGCGCAAAAAAAAATTTGCCCATTGTGCGGGCCGGGCCCAAATCCGGGCCAAAAATTTGTGCCCAAAGCCCGGTATTTCGGGCCGGGCCGAACGGGCTTTTGCGGGCCAAAACGGGCCGGGCCCAAATTTTAGACTAAAAAGTGTTTTTTGGCTTGTCCAAAGCCCGCCCAAAAAAAAAAAGGCCCGGCAGGGTCCGGCCCGCTCGCGGGCCCAAAAAAACTGCCCAAGCCCGCTCAAAAATAGGGCCGGGCCGGGCTGGAGTCGATCAGCTCTAGGCGAAGGTTACAAACTATTTAATTTTGAAAATTAAGTACTACCGATTCTACTCCTATAAATACCCCATACCTTAAGCCATCTTTTCCACATAAAAACTTTGAAGAATTCATACTCTCTTACTTCAAGGTTCTTCCTTCTCTTCTTATCTATTCTAGTTTTATATTTCTTTTTAAGTTCCAATTTTCTTTGGTTTAAGAAAAAGATTGTTATGTTTCTTACTCAAAAATATTATGCTCATGATAGGTTATTCATGTTTAAGTTCATGATTAAGTTCATGTGATAAGTTACTGTAACGCCCCGACTTCTAATCAATGTTATTAAGTTAATTAATCAATTATTAGCAGCGGAACATAGATAGTCGGCGCGTTACTGCCGTACTTTCCATTAGGAAAATACAAGGCAACATAGTTTCATAAACTTAAACATATTATAAACATGAAAATATAACAATTATTTAGTCATTAATAAAACTTAGTTACTAATAGAGTCTGACATAAATTTAAACCATAAAAGTCAATATAAGTCTAAATACTATATTACTCCTCACTGCTACGCCATCCCGTTATCACCGTCGGTACCTAAAACATCAAACAAAACGTCGTGAGCCGAGGCTCAGTAACATACTACTCTAACAACGTAAATTCATTTCACATCATTTTATTTATAAACAGGGAGGAGAGAATAAGTAAAACCATTTCATAAACATACCATAATATGTTACATTATCTTCTTTATCATGTTCATTATCATATATCTTTTTTTTTCTTTGGTAACTTGGCTCGTACAACGAAGGGACGTCTCCCCGAACATAGTATCATCGTAAACGGAAGGCAGCCACCCGAGGACAAAAGCCCTCACTAAACGGAAGGTGGCGTTAATGCCCAAAAATGCGCGGTGCCACCCGAGGACAATAGCCCTCACTAAACGGAAGGTGGTTAACCGGCCGGAAGGTATGTGCACTACCCAGGATAACGGAATACTTGCCAAGAACCGTCTTTCACTTGAATTTATCATGTTTCATTTCTTTTAAGCATATCATAGTTTTCATGAAATAATTATATTATTTCATTTCATCCATAACATCATCATCATCATCATCATTTCATAGCATCGTATCATCATAACCATCATAAAACATTTCATTTCCCGCAATCCATATATAAAACATAATATTAATCATGATCATAAAACATACTTCGAAGGGGAATGCGGGTGTTAGCGATAGACGTTACCCGAGTTCCCGCTTAATAACTTTGATTGCCGGGGAGGCTTGTAATATCCTTTATCTTCTTAATCTATTCAAGAATAGTTTTATTAATATATGTTTCATTATTTTGCTTTTCAGCTTAAATATTAGTTAGAGCTTAGTATAGTCATAGATTTCGTCATATATTTATAAAAGGTCTCAATAAAAGTCATTGTTATATTAGTCGTTATTAACTTCTTAAGGTGACTCTTTAATCGACGAATAAGTGAAATAACTCCTTTAATTATACTTTAGAATTATTGAACCATTATACTTACAATTTATATCAATACATATTATATAGTTATTCGATTTGATAAAAGTATATTATTATTATTATTATTATTATTATTATTATTACTATTATATGAGTCCATAGATAATTATCAATTAATCGTCTACTATTAATTACTAGGTTTATTGCTATAATAAAACCATTAACATTATTATAATATTATTTAGTCACATTAAACTAATAAAGCAAGCTAACTAGTTATTATAAGTGAACATGAGTATTAGTGAAGTAATAATATTATAGTTATAGTCTATACTCATATCGTAACATTAACTAAGGCCATTAGAATTCTTTAATCTACAAATCCATAGATCATATATTAAGTTCTTAAGATTAATAAAGAACATATATTATTAAACTTAACAATTCATATTAGCATAACATTTAGTTAGTGTTAAAAATCCATAACTTAGTTATTGCAATCATAGGATATGTTATAAATCAAATCAGTTTCTAACTTTTAGCCCAACACCTAACTCTTGTTTTAATAGAATTTCCTAAGGCCCAATACTTAACCTTAATTAACAATAGATATTTGGGCTTGAATTTAAGGAACTCAGAAATTTAAAATGAGTTGGCTTGGTCTTTACCTCTGCTACTAAGAGCAGGGAAGCCACGAGCTCCGGCGAGAGAGGGCGACGTAGAACCGGCGAACAGCGTCTCCGGCGAACGCGACGGCGCGACGGGATTGCCGGTCGTCAGTGGTACTGCACACACAGCAGCGCGAAGAAGAAGAGGATGCGAGGTGAAAAGCGCGACAGGAGAGAGAGAGGACACGAGATGCAGCTGCTGGTGGTCGACGGAGTTCCGGCGAGTGATGGCCGAGGTAGGACGAGCAGGTGGGCGGCGCAGGTGCTGCGCGAGCCGGCGGCAGCCGGTGGTGGTAGTGTTTGAAGCCCGAAACAGAGGAGAGAGAGAGAGAAAATTGGGTTTTCTTTTTGGGTTTCTTTGGATCGTGTTTTCCGGCGAGTTGTTGACTGAAAATGTGAATGATGATTGAGGTGGTTGAATGTGATGGTTCGTAGGTGGTGGTGAGGTGAGATGGAAAGATGAAAGTTGTTGGTGATGGTGTTCTTGGTAAGAGATTTTCATGTAACTTGTTCTGATTTTGTTTGTGTCTAGATGATGAATACTTGGTATTTATAGAACTTGTTGGAGGCTACCATTGCTCTGTTGTTAGTTTATAATTTGAAATACATGAACTTTGGTCAAGGTTCATTAATGGAGGAAGATTGAGAATTCAAAATTTTGGGGCTTCTTCTAGATTTTGTGAGATATTGTAGCAAGTTTTATTGACTATTTGAGAATAGCTACTGACATGGGTGTTGGAATATAGAGGTGAAGTGTTTGATTTTTATGTGTGAACATTTCACAATAATGTACAGGAGAAGAAAATTGGAGGAAGGAAGAAGATGGCTACAGCTAGAAGACATAGGGGCATTCATGTAAATTTTAATATTAGTTTCTTTCTTTGTTTAAGTATATAATTGTTGTATTATAGTCATGTTTAATACAAGAAATTTGAGATAAATTATTACACCTTTTATAACCTTTAATTCTTGTTTTGCTAGTTTAGGAAGTTTTAATTTATACTTAATTTGACAATTAGTATTATTTAGATACGGGATATTACATCCTCCCCCCTTAGAAAAAGTTTCGTCCTCGAAACTTAGTAAGTCAAAATAAGGTCATGTAGTTCTTATCTAAAATTACTACTTCATGTTTGAACATAAAACATATTCATATTTCAGATAACATATATATGAAGATCAGACATGATAAATATACATAATGATCTAAGCAAATAGATGGGGGTATTTCACTTTCATTTGATCTTCAACTTCCCAAGTTGCTTCACTCGACGAATGGTTAGCCCATAAAACTTTTACCATGGAAATTACTTTGTTTCGAGCCTTTTCCCTACGATCAAGGATTTCAATCGGTTTTTCTTCGTAGGTCAAGTCATTCCTCAATTGTAAAGGTTCATGCCTAATCATGTGGCTTGGATCAGGTATGTACTTCCGTAACATCGATAAATGGAAGACATTATGCACCTTATCTAAGTCTGTCGGTAGCGCCAATCGGTAAGCCACTTCATTCACTCGCTCGAGAATTTCATATGGGCCGATATATCGTGGACTTAACTTACCAGATTGACCAAATCTCATGACACCTTTAGTAGGTGAAACTTTCAAAAAGACATGATCACCCACCATGAACTCTAGTGGTCTCCTTCGTCGATCCGCATAACTCTTACGTCGACTCGAGCAGTCTTGATCCTGGGTCCGGATTAATCTTACTTTCTCTGTCGTTTCTTGTATCAAGTCGGGTCCGATCATTCGAGCTTCGTCAATATCACTCCAACAAAGGGGTGTTCTACATCTTCTTCCATAGAGTGCTTCATATGGTGCCATCTTAATGCTAGCTTGATAGCTGTTGTTGTAAGAAAATTCTACCAGTGGCAAGTATCTCTCCCAACTTCCTTGAAAGTCTAATATGCATGCTCTTAGCATATCTTCAAGAGTCCTGGATTGTCCGTTACGTCGACCATCGGTTCTTTGGATGAAAAGCTGTATCGAAATCGAGTCTAGTGCCAAGAGCTTTTCGCAATTCTTTCCAAAACTTTGCCTGGAATCTTGAGTCACGATCAGATACAATTGAACTCGGAACTCCATGTAGTCTGACAATTGTGTTCACATACAACTCAGCTAGCTTGTCCAAACTCCAATTATTTCTTATAGCCAAGAAATGTGCGGATTTTGTCAATCTATCCACAATCACCCAGATAGAGTTCATGCCTCGAGTTGATGGTGGTAGTCCCATTATGAAATCCATAGAGATCGAATCCCATTTCCAAGTAGGGACATCCAAAGGTTGTAGGAGCCCTGCAGGTCTCTGGTGCTCTATCTTGATCTTTTGACAAGTCAAACATCTTGCCACAAATTCAGCGACTTCTTGCTTCATGTTGCTCCACCAGAATGTTTGTTTCAAATCTTTGTATAACTTGTTTCCTCCAGGGTGTACTGAGAAATGACTGTTATGAGCCTCTTCTAAAATCTTCTTCTTTAATGTCTGATTATTAGGGACACATAACCTTCCTTGAAATCTCAAAGTACCATCTTCTTGGACCACAAATCCCGGTGACTTCCCCTTTTTCACATCATTCTTTATTTTCTCTAACTCCGAGTCTTCAACTTGTGCCTCTTTTATTTCTTCCAACAAGGTTGGCCTTAACTCCAATGCATTCAAGCATGCGCCTCCTTTTCGCTCGACGATCTCCACTTCCAATCTCCATAGATCGTCTATGATGGCCTTGGGTAGGGCTAGGGTTGTGTTTAGGTAGGTTTTTCGACTTAAGGCATCGGCCACAACATTAGCCTTTCCAGGATGGTATTGGATGTCGAGTTCATAATCTTTCAAGAGTTCTAGCCATCTGCGTTGTCTCAGGTTCAACTCTTTCTGAGTGAAAATATATTTCAGGCTTTTATGGTCGGTGAAAATTTTGCACGGAACACCATAGAGATAGTGTCGCCATATTTTGAGAGCAAACACAACAGCGGCTAGTTCGAGGTCATGAGTTGGGTAATTTTGTTCATGAGGTTTAAGTTGTCGAGAGGCATAGGCTATGACTTTCTCGTTTTGCATTAAGACACATCCCAATCCCTGCTTGGAGGCATCACTGTACACTACAAAGCCATCGATTTCAGAAGGCAGAGTAAGAACGGGGGCAGAGGTGAGACGTTTCTTCAACTCTTGAAAAGCGGTTTCACATTCACTACTCCATTCAAACTTGACAGATTTCTTCACCAATCGAGTTATGGGTTGAGCTATCCTAGAGAAATCTTGAACAAATCTTCGATAGTAACCGGCTAAGCCCATAAAACTCCGAACTTCGGGAACATTAGTGGGTCTAGGCCATTCCATGATAGCTTTTATCTTTTGTGGATCAACAGAGACTCCGTTCTCAGAAATGATGTGCCCTAAGAAGGCAACTTCCTTTAACCAGAACTCACATTTCTTCAACTTTGCATACAACTTATTCTCCCTTAATTTCTCCAATACCTTTCTCAAGTGTTCTTCATGTTCACTCGAGCTTCTTGAAAACACCAAGATATCGTCGATGAATACCACAACGAACTTGTCGAGGTATGGCTTGAATACTCGGTTCATTAGGTCCATGAAAACAGCGGAGTGCATTTGTTAACCCAAATGGCATTACAAGTAAATTCATAATGACCATATCGGGTCCCGAAAGCGAGTTTTTGAAATATCTTCGGCTTTATGCGGAGTTGATGATATCCGGATCTCAAATCTATTTTGGAGAAGATGGATGCACCTCGGAGGCGATCGAAGAGATCATCGATACGGGGTAGCGGGTATCGATTCTTGATGGTGATCTTGTTCAACTCACGATAATCGATGCACAATCTCATACTCCCATCTTTCTTCTTCACGAATAGGGGACCGGTGCACCCCAAGGTGAAACGCTAGGCCGAACATAACCTTTCTCGAGCAATTCGTCCAGTTGCTTCTTTAACTCTTGTAATTCGCCGGTGCCATTCGATAAGGCGCTTTAGAAATTGGAGCGGATCCTGGAATCAATTCGATGCTAAAGTCTATCTCTCTTTGCGGCGGCATACCGGGTATCTCTTTCGGGAATATATCGGGATATTTACAAACTACGGGTATATTTGACAAAGAGGGTTCGGGTTTGGTTAGGCCTACCACATTACGAAGTATCCATGATGACCCTTTGAAAGCAACTTAAAGGCTTTCAAGGATGAGATGATTTCGGGCTTGGGTTGGACTTTTCTTCTTCGATAAGAAACCTTACACCCATCTCGGTTTTTCGAGGGTTATTTCATGGTTAAGGCAATTTATGTCGGCTTTGTACTTTGACAACCAATTCATTCCCAATATCACATCAAAGTCGGTTAATTCAAATTGCACGAGGTCCACTTGAAATTCACATCCTCCTATAAGGATAGGGACAGTTTCTATACATGACATCACATAAGATGGATTCACCATTAGGGATGGTGACAGACATGGCAGAGAATTCGAGCATGGTTTTGCATTCAAGTTTCTAGAAAATGCAATAGATATAAACGAATGGGAAGCTCCGGAATCGAAAAGAACATAAGCAGGTACGAGTTGACGGGGAAAAGTACCGGTAATGACGGTTTCATCTGCTTCCGCTTCTTCACATTGCATCATAAACACTCTTCCAGCCTGCGGGGGTCCACGTGGAAGGTTCTTGTTTGCATTGCCTGCATTTCCACCATAACCAGAGTTCTGACCATTCCTTTGACCACGGTTAACGACATTTCCACTTCGCCAATCTGGAATTGGACAATTTCTAATCGGATGACCTGGTTTACCACATCGATAACACTCGATCACTTCCCCTACGACATTCATTCGCCATGTGGCCTTGTCTTCCGCAATTGTTGCATCGAGGAATTTGCTTCGATTATTTCCCGAATATCCCGTGTTTGGCTTTTTGTTGAAGTTGTTGTTGGAGTGGCCATCATGAGATTTAGCTTTTCTTTTTCCACCCTCATACACTTCCTTTCGCAGCTTCACTTTCCTTTCAATATTGATAGCCCGGTCATATAGCTCTTGATAAGACTTACTCATATTTGCGGCAAGTCTTTCTTGAAGATCCAGATTCAAACCTCCTTCAAATCGATTCATCCTTTGGCGATCCGTAGATACCGAGATCGGGGAGCAAATCGAGCTAACTCATTGAATTTCACAAAGATATTCCCGGAACCGACATACCCCTTTGCCTCGGATGGATAAACTCGGATTCCATCCGGAGCTGCAGAGCCGAGGGTAAAACTGGTTTCTCATAGCCTCCTTTAGGCCTTCCCATCCAAATCCAGGTTGATTCTGCATCTCCCTAGCAGTCTTCCACCACAAATCAGCTTGCCCTATTAAGTAGAACACGGCGAAGTTAACTTTCCACTTGTGCAGGCCTTGGGTGGCATCAAAGAGTTTCTCCAAGCCATTCAACCATTCCTCGAACTCGGTGGGGTCGGGTTTTCCATCATAAGTTGGTGGCTTGTGAGCGAGAAAACCTTTTGAACATATTGGAGCATTCTTCCTGCTCTGTCTTAGCCCTTGGTCGGTTTCCTTGCAAGAATTCCATCATCGCCTTCATCATATCCACCCGATTTCCATTAGCATTTTCAGGCGTTTCTTCGAAAACAGGGTCACTTCGCAAAGAATCTAGCCTTGCCCTCATTTCTTCAAGTGTGACTTCCGACCCATGAGTTCCATTTCCTCCGTTGGTAGGTCCACTTTCACTTGTTGCCATGTTCTAAAACATCACATATTGCATGTGCATAACATGTTAAACGAAGCATAACTATCACCGTAAAAATCATATAAAAACATTCCCATCCCCGATCCTAACACTCACACTCATTTTCATTTTTAAGCATTTATTAACTACACATTTATTATTCATTATCTTGTAACTTATGGTGATGACTCTCATTTTACCTGATTACTTTGACATGTTATTTACTAATTTAAGTAAAACCTTTAAGATTTTACTTGTGGCACCGAGAACCGTTGCTCGATACCATTCTCGTAACGCCCGACTTCTAATCAATGTTATTAAGTTAATTAATCAATTATTAGCAGCGGAACATAGATAGTCGGCGCGTTCTTGCCGTACTTTCCATTAGGAAAATACAAGGCAACATAGTTTCATAAACTTAAACATATTATAAACATGAAAATATAACAATTATTTAGTCATTAATAAAACTTAGTTACTAATAGAGTCTGACATAAATTTAAACCATAAAAGTCAATATAAGTCTAAATACTATATTACTCCTCACTGCTACGCCATCCCGTTATCACCGTCGGTACCTAAAACATCAAACAAAACGTCGTGAGCCGAGGCTCAGTAACATACTACTCTAACAACGTAAATTCATTTCACATCATTTTATTTATAAACAGGGAGGAGAGAATAAGTAAAACCATTTCATAAACATACCATAATATGTTACATTATCTTCTTTATCATGTTCATTATCATATATCTTTTTTTCTTTGGTAACTTGGCTCGTACAACAGAAGGGACGTCTCCCCAGAACATAGTATCATCGTAAACGGAAGGCAGCCACCCGAGGACAAAAGCCCTCACTAAACGGAAGGTGGCGTTAATGCCCAAAAATGCGCGGTGCCACCCGAGGACAATAGCCCTCACTAAACGGAAGGTGGTTAACCGGCCGGAAGGTATGTGCACTACCCGGGATAACGGAATACTTGCCAAGAACCGTCTTTCACTTGAATTTATCATGTTTCATTTCTTTTAAGCATATCATAGTTTTCATGAAATAATTATATTATTTCATTTCATCCATAACATCATCATCATCATCATCATTTCATAGCATCGTATCATCATAACCATCATAAAACAATTCATTTCCCGCAATCCATATATAAAAGATAATATTAATCATGATCATAAAACATACTTCGAAGGGGAATGCGGGTGTTAGCGATGAGACGTTACCCGAGTTCCCGCTTAATAACTTTGATTGCCGGGGAGGCTTGTAATATCCTTTATCTTCTTAATCTATTCAAGAATAGTTTTATTAATATATGTTTCATTATTTTGCTTTTCGGCTTAAATATTAGTTAGAGCTTAGTATAGTCATAGATTTCGTCATATATTTATAAAAGGTCTCAATAAAAGTCATTGTTATATTAGTCGTTATTAACTTCTTAAGGTGACTCTTTAATCGACGAATAAGTGAAATAACTCCTTTAATTATACTTTAGAATTATTGAACCATTATACTTACAATTTATATCAATACATATTATATAGTTATTCGATTTGATAAAAGTATATTATTATTATTATTATTATTATTATTACTATTATATGAGTCCATAGATAATTATCAATTAATCGTCTACTATTAATTACTAGGTTTATTGCTATAATAAAACCATTAACATTATTATAATATTATTTAGTCACATTAAACTAATAAAGCAAGCTAACTAGTTATTATAAGTGAACATGAGTATTAGTGAAGTAATAATATTATAGTTATAGTCTATACTCATATCGTAACATTAACTAAGGCCATTAGAATTCTTTAATCTACAAATCCATAGATCATATATTAAGTTCTTAAGATTAATAAAGAACATATATTATTAAACTTAACAATTCATATTAGCATAACATTTAGTTAGTGTTAAAAATCCATAACTTAGTTACTGCAATCATAGGATATGTTATAAATCAAATCAGTTTCTAACTTTTAGCCCAACACCTAACTCTTGTTTTAATAGAATTTCCTAAGGCCCAATACTTAACCTTAATTAACAATAGATATTTGGGCTTGAATTTAAGGAACTCAGAAATTTAAAATGAGTTGGCTTGGTCTTTACCTCTGCTACTAAGAGCAGGGAAGCCACGAGCTCCGGCGAGAGAGGGCGACGTAGAACCGGCGAACAGCGTCTCCGGCGAACGCGACGGCGCGACGGGATTGCCGGTCGTCAGTGGTACTGCACACACGCCAGCCGCGAAAGAAGAAGAGGATGCGAGGTGAAAAGCGCGACAGAGAGAGAGAGGACACGAGATGCATGCCGGTGGTCGACGGAGTTCCGGCGAGTGATGGCCGAGGTAGGACGAGCAGGTGGGCGGCGCAGGTCTGCGCGAGCCGGCGGCGGCCCGGTGGTGGTAGTGTTTGAAGCCCGAAACAGGGGAGAGAGAGAGAGAAAATTGGGTTTTCTTTTTGGGTTTCTTTGGATCGTGTTTTCCGGCGAGTTGTTGACCGAAAATGTGAATGATGATTGAGGTGGTTGAATGTGATGGTTCGTAGGTGGTGGTGAGGTGAGATGGAAAGATGAAAGTTGTTGGTGATGGTGTTCTTGGTAAGAGATTTTCATGTAACTTGTTCGATTTTGTTTGTGTCTAGATGATGAATACTTGGTATTTATAGAACTTGTTGGAGGCTACCATTGCTCTGTTGTTAGTTTATAATTTGAAATACATGAACTTTGGTCAAGGTTCATTAATGGAGGAAGATTGAGAATTCAAAATTTTGGGGCTTCTTCTAGATTTTGTGAGATATTGTAGCAAGTTTTATTGACTATTTGAGAATAGCTACTGACATGGGTGTTGGAATATAGAGGTGAAGTGTTTGATTTTTATGTGTGAACATTTCACAATAATGTACAGGAGAAGAAAATTGGAGGAAGGAAGAAGATGGCTACAGCTAGAAGACATAGGGGCATTCATGTAAATTTTAATATTAGTTTCTTTCTTTGTTTAAGTATATAATTGTTGTATTATAGTCATGTTTAATACAAGAAATTTGAGATAAATTATTACACCTTTTATAACCTTTAATTCTTGTTTTGCTAGTTTAGGAAGTTTTAATTTATACTTAATTTGACAATTAGTATTATTTAGATACGGGATATTACAGTTACTTATTAGATTTTTATATTATTGGTTTGTTAGGAGATCGTTCAAGATTAAGACTAAGTGGAGATACTAGTATACTCTTTGTGCAAGATCAAGGTACGTTATGTAGCTAGATCTTTTAAAATGTACGCTGTGGTTTTATGTGATAAAGTTGTTTATTGATTTAATGGTTGGATTGGTTTAGAAATTTGGTTTAAAGTGGTTACAATATTTTATTATTAATTCACTCTTGGAAGTGAAAAGAAGGAATGATTTTATCAATCATTTTTATATAGAAGTTTTGTTATCCTTTTTAGAAAATTAAATTATTTTTACAAGGAAAGGTTGATTGGTTTTTATGAACTTTGAATGTTCAAAAAGTTGTTTATGAGAAAACGAGGTTTATTCATGACTTACAAGTCATATTATTATTATTACCGCTTGATTAACATCAAGAGCTTCAAAGTCCACTTGTTGGCAATTATAGTTACCCCGACCCTTGATATAAATCCATGATGAGATGACTAGCTTGGGGGGTGTGCACACTTAGCAAAATAGAAGGGGAGATAAGAAGAGGAATTGTTTTCAAGATTATTTTTAATCCAAATTATTTGGAAAGAGTTTGTTCTTGAAAGGTTATTCTTGAATTATTATTAAAGTGTTTGAAAATAGTTTATTCTTAAAGAGTTATTCTTGAATTATTAGTGATGGAGTTTTCAAAATGAAAAAAAAAAATGTTGCAAACTAACAAATGTGTTACTGATCTAGTACCTTTCGTACTCAGTTTTATACTTACACGTATTTCCTTTTTTTTATTTGGCTTTGCCCTGTTTTCCTTTTTGGTAAGCAGTTTTGCAGGTGAATTTTGGATGTGCATGGGAGAATACTAGGAAGGGGATCTTCACCTAGATTAGGGTGTTTTATTTATTTTGAGTACTGAGACAGTAGTTACTTTTATTAATATAGAAGTATTATTATTTTTGGTTAAAGTCTTCCGCTGCAAGTTATTTTGTTAGTTAGTAGTTGGTTGCCGAAAGTGTGTTAGTCACGTGGCGGTAATACTCCTAAATTACTCAAATATTATTTACTAAATTATTTATTAAAAGCGAGTAATTTGGGGGTGTTACAATGACATACATGAGTCTAAAACACTCACCACCTTTGAATTTTGATACGCTTTAATTCAGTCAAACCAACTCATTATGTCTATCCTTTTTATTCAAAATTCATTCACAAAAATAAATATTAAAAACCACTCACAGCCTTTGTTAGTTTTTTACATTAGCGAAATAATATATCTAAATTCATCTATAACTATTAATCTTTTACATTTTAAGTGTAATCATAACTATAGTACGAAGGGAGTATATAATAGAATAACAAGTTTTGAAATTAATGCACACACCGCGTGCATATAGGTTAGTATATCTATATAATATTTCCCCCCCAAAAAACCCTAGCCTCCTCCTCTCCCCTCTCTCCTCTTCCTCCTCAAAAAACCCTAATCCTTTTCTTCCAGTTTTGGGGTTGCCATCATCCTTTCGATGGTGGTAAGCCCCCAATTCTTCTTTTTTCTTCTAGTTTTCATTATTTTTGTTATTAATAATCTTCCATTCTCTCTATTTTTGAGAGTTTTCTACCCAATTTTTGGGTTCTTTCTCTCCTTTCATGGGAGTTTGGAGTGTGGTTTTATTCTCTTCCCACGTGGAAGTTTTAAAATTAGTATGAGGAATTATTCCTATTGGTTGAAGTTCAAGACCATCAACATCGAAGTATTGGAAATTCGGATGCGGCCAACATGGTTAAATCAAGAATTTGCTTCCCCAAACTATGTCAGAATGATAGACTTCCCCATCAATAGCTGCGTAATTCACCAAATACAAGGGGGCTGCGTTGTATTGTTCGATCTGGTTCATTGTAGTTTCTTCGAAGACGAATTTGATTTGATCTTGTCTGATTATATCTTGTTTTTCTTTAATACTTATTGTAGATGCCGTTTGGCATTCAATTAATGAAATTTCTCTTTAAAAAAAAAAAAAAGTTTAGTATATCTATATTGGTACTCCCCTTTACGTGATACCATAACTCTCCACTCCATCTCAAATAATTTATTTTCTTTCCATTTCAAACTTTCCAGTTGAATAATCCATCTTTTCCAATTGAATAACCCACCTAATATTATCTTAACTCGAACTTGGTAATTGTACAATTGAAGAAATTATATAACACACTTTTAAAACATAAACCATAACTAAATAAAAATGAAGACGGGTTGATAAATAAAATAAGATTAGTTGCATAACTAAAATTAGATACTTTTAACAAGCTAAACAAATAAAAAAAATAAAGATTATGGACACGTATAAGTAATTTGACAGGATCTATAACATCTAAATAAACACATCGCACCAATGCAGATAATTAAAATCAGATAGGTTATCGTATCAAACGACTTTAGTTCAGGTTATTATCTATATTAGACCTATTGGCGAGGTTATTTGCAACGCTTTACCCTTATTAATTTTACTATAGTTAACATTTTCTTCCTAAAATTTACTTATTTTTTTCCTTTTTATTTCTCTCTAAAACGTAAAGTTACCACTAAAAAATTTTTAAGTAATATTTTTTTAATAGTTACCTTTTTTTTGTTAGTTCACACTTTTCCACTCAAAGTCACCCGAAAAATATATATATATATATATATATATATATATATATATATACACATGCCTTCTAGTCTTTGAGCTAGATCCAAGAACGAGTTCATTTGTGAAAATGGTAGAAGGTTTTCAAGCAATACGCAAGATTTCACCACTGGGGTCAAGTATGAACAAAAGAAATCAGACACCAATCACAAATGGGATTTAGTGGTCATAACAAGACTGCAAACTTTCTTAAGGAACTTGTCTGAGGTCACACTAGAGCTGATCAAATGAGCCCCGACCGATTTTATTTCCGGACTTGGGCAGAATTTTTTGGTCACGTTTTTGTAATACCCCATATTTTTGAGTATTTATTCAAGTAATTAAATATTTATTTCTAAAATAAATATTTTAAGCAAACGACATTTTAGTATTTTCACTAGTTTTAAATAATTTTGGCGGGAGATGGCGCCAATATTGGGTTTGTCAAACTTTTGGGATTTAAATCCTAGTCAAAATTTTATAAGTTTTCTGTAAAAAAAACATTTAAACAAAATGATTATTTGAAAAACAAAAAAAAAAAAACATTTAAACAAAAATGATTATTTGAAAAAAAAAAATTTAAAAATTTATGGCCATGTTGGCCAGCCATCCTTAGTAGGGGATGTAAGTTTTGTTTTTTTTTAAACTCCCTAATTAATTTGTAGGTAACAAATCTTGGTTTAATCTCCTAATTTATGGTGAAAGTTACAAACAATTTAATTTTGGAAATTAAGTACTACCTATTCTACTCCTATAAATACCCCCATACCTTAAGCCATCTTTTCCACACAAAAACTTTGAAGAATCCATGCTTTCTTACTTCAAGGTTCTTCCTTCTCTTCTTAATCTATTCTATTTTATATTTCTTATTCAAGTTCCAATTTTCTTTGGGTTAAGAAAAAAAACTTTTCATGTGTCTTACTCAAAAATATTATGCTCATGATAGGTTATTCATGTTTAAATTCATGATTAAGTTCATGTGATAAGATACTTATTAGATTTTTATATTATTGGTTGATTAGGAGATAGCTCAAGCATAAGATTAAGTGAATAGTATACTCTTTATGCAAGATCAAGGTACGTTATGTAGCTAGATCTTTTGAAATGTGGTTTTATGCGTAAAAGTTGTTTATTGATCTAATGGTTGGATTAGTTTAAAAATCTAGTTTTTATATTATTGGTTGGTTAGGATATCGCTTAAGTATAAGACTAAGTGAATATACTAGTATACTCTTTGTGCAAGATCAAGGTACGTTATATATGTAGCTTAGATCTTTTAAACTGTGGTTTTATGTGTATAAGTTGTTTATTGATCTAATGGTTGGATTGATTTAAAAATCTAGTTTAAAATGGTTACAACATTTTATTGTTCACTTTTGGAAACAAAAAGAAGGAATGATTTTATCAATCATTTTATATGAAAGTTTTGTTGTCCTTTTTGGAAATTTTTTTTTTTTATTATTACAAGGAAATGGTTTGATTGATTTTTGTGAACTTTGAATGTTCAAAAAGTTGTTTATGAGAAAAGAAGATTTATTTAAAACTTACAAGTCATATTATTATTATTATTATTATTATTATTATTATTATTATTATTATTATTATTATTATTGTTATTATTATTATTATTATTATTATTATTATTATTATTATTATTATTATTATTATTATTATTATTATTATTATTATTATTATTATTATTGCTTGATTAATTTCAAGAAGGGTTCATGCTTCTAAGTCCATTTGTTGGTAATTATTTTTACCCCTTGATATAAATCTGTGATGGGATGACTAGCTTGGGGGTGTGCACACTTAGGAAAAGGAAGGGGAGATAAGTCGAGGAAGTGTTTTCAATGTTATTGTTAATCCAAATTATTGGAAATAGTATTATTAAAGTGTTGGAAAGAGTTTATTCTTAAAAAGTTATACTTGAATTATTAGTGATGGAGTTTCCGACAATATAAATTGCTATGAAAAGCAGATGTGTTACTTATCTAGTACATTTCGTACTCGGTTTTTATATCGACGCATATTTCCTTTTTTCCTATTTGGCTTTGCCCTATTTACCTATTTGGTAAGCGGTTTTGCGGTGAATTTTGGATGTGCATGGGAGCATACTAGGAAGGGGATCTTCACCTAGATTAGGGTGTTTTATTTGTTTTAAGTTTCACACAATATTTACTTTTATTAATAAAGAAGTATTATTATTTTCGGTTTTTTCACCATATACCCCTGACAAATTTTTTTTTTTGCACCATATACCCTTTCAACTTTTGATTCACCATATACCTCCCACCTTTCAAAAAATACATCGACTTACCCTTTTGACTAACGGTGCTAGACTTCCGTTAGTCATTAGGACCTAATCCCCCTAACCCTAATTAACTAACCTAAATCAAACCCTAATTCTAACCCTAACCCTAATCTAATACACTAACTTGGACCCTAACCCTAACCACTAACTTGGGCCCTAACCCTAACCACTAATTTGGGCCCTAACCCTAACCACCCCTTACCCCACTGCACCACCACCCCCTCACCACCCCCCATCACCACCACCCCGTCACCACCACCACCCATCCCCTTCCCCCACCGACCCCCTCGCCTTCCCCCGTGACCCCCTCCCCTTCCCCCGTCACCACCACCACCCCCCCCTTAACCCGCCGACCCCCTCCCCTCCCCTTCCCTCGTCACCACTACGACCCATCCCCTTCCCTTGCCGACCCCTTCTTCCCCTCCCTACCCCTGCTGCGCGAACCCCTCCCATTTCCTTCCCTTTGTGCGAACCCCCCTCGCCTCCCCTTCCCTCTGCTGTGCGAACCCCGCTCGCCTCCCTTCCCTCGCTGCGCGAACCCCGCTCCCCTCCCCTTCCCTGCTGCGCAAACCCCCCCTCTCCACCCCTTCCCTGTCGCGAACCCCCATCCCCGTCACAAAGCAACCCGGATGCGCGAAAATCGAACTCCCGTTCATGCGTTTTTTTGTTCTTCTCCGGCGAGTTTACAGGGGAGGGGAAATTGAGTCGCGAGATGCGAGGGTGGGGGGAGGGCTTCGGGGTGGTGGGGAGGGGGGGGGGGAGGCTGCGCGAGAGTGGGGAGGGGAGCTCGAGGGTGGTGGGGATGAGGGTGGGCTTCGGGGGTGGTGGGGTAAGGGGGAGTAGGTGGGCTGGGTAAGGGTGGGGGAGTGGGTGGGGTAAGGGGTGGAGGGTGGTTAGGGTTAGGGTATTAGATTAGGAATTAGGGTTAGGGTTTGGCATAGATTTAGGGTAGTTAATTAGGGTTAGAGGGGGGATTAGGGGTTAATGACTAACGACGTTAGCCTTCCGTTAGTCATAAGGGTAAGTTGATGTATTTTTTGAAAAGTGGAGGGTATATGGTGAATTTGGAAACTCGAAAGGGTATATGGTGCAAAAAAAAAATTGTCATGGGTATATGGTGAAAAAACCGTATTATATTTGGTTAAAGTCTTCCGCTGCAAGTTATTTTGTTAGTTAGTAGTTGGTTGCCGAAAGCGTGTTAGTCACGTGGCGGTAATACTCTTAAATTACTCAAATATTATTTACTAAATTATTTATTTAAAAGTGAGTAATTTGGGGGTGTTACAATTTCGGTCCCCGCCCGGCCCGAATTTTTCGGGCTTTGGGACGGGTTTTGGGCAAGCCGAAAATGACTTTTCAGTCTCAATTTTGGCCTGAAAATCACGCTATTTTTGACTCGAAATAGCGGGCCTTGGGTACAAAACATTGGTCCAACACTTGATCACCTCTAGGTCACACGTAGTCTCGAAACTACTCGAAAGAGTTGTGAGATTTTTCCTTGCTTTGGGAACTGAAAGTTGGGTTGTCAATAGAAGCATTCACAAATACCCAAAGTTGCCTCCTCACGTCTTGGTGCTTGAGATTTGAGTTCTTTTTTCTTCTTCTTAGCAGCTTCGATCGATTGACAAAACAAACCTTAAGAAATTATACATACCTAATAATATCGAAAATTTCCATCAGAGGTTGTGGTAACGAACTCAGTCGAGAAAATAATATCCAAAATTTCCATCAGCGGCTGCGATATAACGAGCTAGTACTATCATTTATTTAGGTCAGTAGGATCAATGATTTACTCCCTTAAGAAGGTTTCTTTGAGCCTTCAAACTAACTGATTGAAGATCAAACATTGGATTCTACTTAAATAAACCTGATAAACAAAAATTGCGTTGAATATTTGTCATGTCGATAAATAAATTATTTCTGTAGGTGACATGGGCTTGACCAAAAGTTGTAGATTCCGCTTGAGTATGTAGACGTGTCAATAATCTTTATCTCTTATTAGCTTTTTTAAGATTATATCTCTATTATATAAAGAAAGGGGGAAGAAGATGGTGTCCCCCCCCTCTGAAAATACTAAATTATCCTGAATGTACTAATGGAGTGAAAAAATTACCAAAGAAAACTATTTAAGAACCCTTTCTCATTTCAACTTGCCATTTTAAACAAGTTAAAAATGGTGTATGCATCAAAATTTCAATCAAAAAATTAAATGGACAAAATATCTTGACCTTTTTTATAAGAGAAGATGGTATACATGAGTCTGAAATAACACTCATTACCTTTTAATTTTGATACTCTTTAATTCAGTCAAACCAACTCATTATGTCTATCCTTTTTGTTCAAAATTCATTCACAAAAAAATTAATATTAAAAACCACCCACAACCATTGTTTGTTTTTTACATTCGTAAAATAATATATCTAAATTCATCTAAGTATTAATCTTTCACATTTTAAGTGTAATCATAACTATAGTACGGATGGAGTATATAATAGAATAACAATTTTTGAAATTAATGCACGCATCGCCTGCATATAAGGTTAGTATATCTATATTGGTACTCCCCTTCACCTGATATCATAACTCTCCACTCCATCACAAATAATTTATTTTCTTTCCATTTCAAACTTTCTAGTTGAATAATCCATCTTTTCCAATTGAATAACCCACCTAATATTATCTTAACTCGAACTTGGTAATTGTACAATTGAAGAAATTATATAACACACTTTTAAAAAACACAACATAACTAAAGAAAAAAGAAGACGGGAAGATAAATAAAATATGATTATTTGCATAACTAAAATTAGATACCTTTAACAAGCTAATAAAATAATAAAAATTAAAGATTATGGACACGTATAAGTAATTTGACAGAATCTATAACCTCTGAATAAGCACACCTCACCAATGTAGATAATTAAAATAAGATAGGTTATTGTAACAAGCGACTTCGATTCGGGTTATTATCTCGCATTAGACAATGCTTTACCTTATTAATTTTTTTTAATAGTTACCTTTTTATTTGTTAGTTCACACTTTTCCACTCAAAGTCACCCATATATATATATATATATATATATATATATATATATATATATATATATATATATAAGCTTGGCAGGTTTGACCTCATGATTTCATGGTCATGGGAGCAAACCCACTAGAGGCTCTTTGGGGGTGAGGTTTCCCTTACCATCCCCCCTCCCTCCTATGGAGTCTGACCTGCAAACTTGAGTGGTTAAACCTGTGCGAGGTGCCAGTTCAGTAGGATATATATATATATATATATATTCTCCAGAAGTTTTAGGCTATACTTTTGTATAGATTTACTTTGATATTATTTTGTATAGATTATCCTAATCATATTAGATTTCCTAACACAATTAGGACTGATTTATTGTAATCCTACTGATAAGTGCGTTTCTAACGTACTTTATGAGCTCTTTTTGGTTTGGTTTGATCCTCTTTATACCTTTTTCTTCCTTCTTTCTTCCTCATTTCTATCTCTATTTCCTTCACTTGATCATTGTTGATCATTGTGACATTTCGCTAGATTTTCGGTCAATTTTGACTGGATTTCTAGTACATTTGCTTTCACCGTGTTTTCCCGAGCTTTGATTGCAGGTGTGATCTTTTATAAGGTCAAGAGTTGGGAGATACGGTAATAGACAGGAGTTTCGTGGAGTTTGCACACGCGAAAATGGAATAAAGGAAGCTTGAGTTGAGCTCCATGGTGTACCCGCACCCCCTTAACACTGCCCGCACACACTGGTACGCCCGCACATGGAACCGGTGCGCCCGCGCCCCACAGACTGAGCTCATTATTATCAGTCAGTTAGGTGAGCCCGCACCAGCTCTGAGGTGCGCCCGCACCTTCCAGCGAAGATTGGCCACCTAAGTCAGTGACCTTGGTGCGCCCGCACCACCTGTTTCCGCGAGAAAATTGTAATTCTCGTGGGCATTAAAAACAATAGGTGTTATGTTTTTTCGACTTATGCATTATTTCTAGAGTTTAGAGAATATTATTAGGGTTCATATTAGAGAGATAAACACCTTAGTTTTTGTTTAAGATTGGAGATTGAAGATCATTTTGTGATTTCTACAACATTGAAGGTACATTTAATTCAATTGGTTTTAAAGTTTCAGTTTGTATTCTCTCTCTTTTCGTTGATATTCCTTGTTCTTGCATATTATTAGATCTCCTTTATTCTAATTTCATAATTATTATTTTCATTAGATTAATTATCTCTTAATCATGTTTATCCCTAGATTAGTTATAGATTTCATGTTTTATTGCTTAGAATCCATGATTAGTGAGTAGTTCCCTATCTAGGGTTAGGGTGAAAGTATGGATTAAGGTTTAAATGTATTGTTAATATGATTGTGATGATTAAAAGACGTTTATGCATTGATCTTGGTGTTTTGAGGCCTTAGGATAGATATTGATCACATTTGTGCTTTGGTATTTTGATTTCAAATGTTCTTAATTGAATTATGAATTCTTTTATCATCCCCATGAATCAACTTAATTTCTAGGCCAAGATATTGGGTAGAAATTAAGGGGATCCTATATTAGGGGTTTTCCAAATTCATTGGATCTCTTAATCAATTGACTAAAGACCATTCGAGAGAGGATTTAGTTGATTGATCAAGCGATCATTCTCGAGGACCATTCGAGAGAGGACTCGAGTATTTTAGAGGAAAACTAAACCTTGCGTAATCGTTGACTTCGAATCACACTTGCATTAATAATCGTTGTCCACTTTGATCCATACTAGTAACCTTAACTCTAGTGTCTTCCTTATTCATATTTTCATTTCATATTATTTGCTAGTTCTTTGATATTAGTTAGTTTTAGTTCTTATAAAAATCACTTAAAATCCCCAAAACCTTCAATTAGGTAATTTAAACTTAATAGACTTTAATTAATCCCATTTTCCCTGTGGATCGACCCTTGACTTGCCTTTACTGCGTTCTTGGTAATTGCTCGTTAGGTTTTATATATATTATTTGAAAAGCGGTTTTTGGTGCCTTAACGACACACTAAAAACCTCTTATCACCTACATATTTATTAATAGAAAACACTATAGATTACAGAGTTTGACATACTTCCTCCATTCTTTTTTAACGTTTCCCTTATTGTTAGTTTCATATTAATTGCCAAAATTTTATATTGGGTAACTTCTTCTCTCTATCTCTATCTCTATCTCTATCTCTCCCCTCTATACATGACTTTCTTAAATAATGTGGCAAGGTAGATGTTGCAATAATAATAGAATGGAGGAACCAACATATTTTTCTTAAAAGTGATCTTATAGTGTAAGACAATCTTATACGAGAGCTAATGTTTCAACTGATCCCTTCGTTACATAAATTTTTTCTTGTTGATTCGTTAGGATTCTCCCTCGAGAGAATTGTGTCCTAACTTTCCTCACATACAAAAAAAAATCGTAGATAAGAGCTAATGTTTATATTAAGTTATGGTTAATGATTTGGAGATGATAAGAATAGCACAACGGTTATATAGGTTACTTTTATGCATAGGATTTTATATTGGCTGCCTTGCATACGATATTCAACTATATTATATAATATATCTTCTAATTATGAGAGATGCAATTAGAAACCATGTGTTAACTAATTTCGAATGGAGAAAAAAAAACCTTAAGGGTGTGTTTTTTTTTTTTTTTTTTTTTTTTTTGATTAGGGAGATTAAGTCGGAATTTGCTAACCCCTACAATTTCTTAGCGCTTGTAGGAAACACCAACACGTTGGCTGGTAAGGCATGCATAGCATGCAAAAAACACCTGGCATAATCTGTGGGGGATCGAACCCCGACCCGGGGGCCAGGGGAAGTCTTCTATCCACTTGAGCTAACTCCTATCCTTAAACCTTAAGGGTGTGTTATGATATAGATATTCAACTTAAATAAAATAAGGTTTAATAAGGTGTAAACATAAAGTTAAATCAAGGATGATCAAAATCTAATCAGGTCGAATAAATCCAGTTTAGATAAATTCACACACTCTAATAAGAATCTTTGGACTATGTATGACTAAAGGAAGATGAGTTGCAAAACTGAAGTATTAAAAGGAATAATTTCCCTCAGACTCTAAGGATAAGGATGTGATGGTGATGATAGATGTAGATGTGCATAGAAGATCATCTGAAGTCTCAAGGAAGAAGGTATAACATCGTTGTCTTACATTGCAAGGGGAATTTCAACTTTCCGTTATTGCTAGGAAGTTTCTAGGATCAAAAAAATATATCTCTCATTTCTTTTCTTGTGATGAACTGATAATATATAGCTTTCAATCACAAATATGTTTGGATTATCATAGTACAAATGGACTAATATTATATCTTTTCCTACTAGTTAAATTGAAACACGATTAAACCATGCAAGCTAGCTACTCGTGTAGTTTCTCGAGTACTGATCTTTCCAGTATGTCTCCTTAATTTGTCTGTTTTATGACCATTACGTTTTTTAGTTAATCCTTGTTCGTGGAAAATCCTTAATTGTCTATGAAAAACTTATGATCGGGCTTTCACTTTCATCTGGGTAGACTTGTGCTATGAGGGAGAAGATTAGTTTTAATTTCACACGCACAAGTGAATGTCTATGTCTTTTGATTTTTAGAAACGTTGGAAGTGAAGCATGGTTTACATGTGGTCACCAATGTGTTGAGTCGAAATGTTAGGAGTTACACACTGTCTCCTCTATATGTGAGAATAATTAATAGAGGATACAAGGGAAATTTGATGCTCTGGATACCATGTAAGAATAATTAGATAAAATTGATTTATTATGTCTTTCTCGAGTATTCTTTCTAGTATGCTTCATTTGTCTATGTCTTTCAGAAAGATTGGAAGTGACAATTATTGAACTTAAAATTCTATTATTATGATGTAATGAAGCATATTTTACATGAATTGTTGTTAGAATAGGAAAGACAATAATTTGTTTCTAAAGGTTTGTAATTTAAAATATTAATTAGTTTTAAGGGTGTGTCGTGATCTCCAGCTTAATAAAATAGTTCGAGGATTAATAAGTTCCAACAATAAGTTTAGATAAGTTTCAATAAGTGTTAGCACTTTATAATATGAAGATCAATAAGTTTCAATGATGAAGGAGATGACTAACATAGTTTAGTGGACTACTTTACCTATCACTAATTGATTGGTTAGAGGATGAAATCTTACTAGACTTGTATGTAGCGATCACACTCTTGTTAGTTGTGACAAGAACTTTTGTTTAGCCAATTAAAAAATTTATCAATCAGTATTTGTATTTAAACTACCCTTCAAAACTCTAATAGAAACGGAAAAAAAATCTTGTTCTATCTTGAATCACCCATGTAAATTGGAATAATTAACCTGTCCAAAGAAAAAGGAGTTATGAGAGTGCTCGATGATACAACTAGGGGTGTGCACTTTTGGACCGGGATCAGAATTCGGACCGAAACCGGACCGGAATGGACCGGACCATGAAAATTAGGGATTCCGGACCGGAATTTTCCGGTCCGGTCCAAACCCGGAATTTTCCGGTCCAGTTTTGGACCGGTGCACACCCCTAGATACAACTGTTAACGAACCAAGAAAAAGATTCGTCGAAGGAAACGCTAGGCAAAAATCTCAATTTCTCATGTGCTCGTGTTACACACTGACACAAGTACTTAGTAGTATATCTATCTATCTATCTATCTATCTATCTATCTATCTATCTATACTAATATATTAAAAGGCGTGCCGAAACAAAGAACGGTGCCACGTGACACTCTCCTAAGGGCGTTTTACTCCATGTATTGTAATCCACAACAATAAAAAAATAGAAATTGCATAATATAAGGTTTGATCCCAGGACCTCAAGAGCATATACTAAAGTCATAACCACTAGACCAAACAACATTTAGTGTTATCATCTTAAAGTATAATATTAATAAATGAAAATTTTCCTTACCCGGGGCGTAGCCCGAGCCTAATAACTAGTTTTAGGTAAAAAGTTGTATCATAATCGCTCTTATTAACAATAGACACCACTCTCTATTCACACTAACAGGGAACCGAAGAGAAGAGGTGCATATAGTAAATGTAGCTGAACATAATCAGAATATACAGATAATAATCATCATGATGTATCAAGGAAATGTAAAAAATTTAATTTTTCAGTATCTTGCGAACCACTCCCACATAATGTTTTCAAGAAATGCTTTGTTGAATGGAAACTTATTTGAGGCTGACATTTTCAACTAAATTGGCTAGATAGGGAAGCACCAACTAACTATAATATTAAGTGTGTCATAAACTCATAATACCTTTCAAAAAAAAAAGTGTGTCATAATATGACATATTGATATAATCTTAGATTTTGTCGAATTCTAAACGAACTTATATTTTTCTAGTTATATATGGGAAGGGTAGGAGGTAAAATGGAGGATTTTGGAAGTAGATGAACAAGTAGAATCTATAACAGTATCTAAAACCGTTCGATAAGATTTGAGATTTCGGAGTCTAGATTATAAACTTCGTAATTCAATTCTATTATATCTTCAATCCCTGACTTCATAATTGATACTAGAGCGAATCTAAAAAGTTACCCCCTTACGATCTTGTCTTTTTTAGTGGCAAATTATGTGAATTATTCATGCATACTATTTAGATAGTATGTTCTTCCAAAATGGAAGATAGATGAAGCTAAATTAACTACAACATGAACTTCAAAAAGTACATAATAGTACCTTTTATGATTTATTTTTGGGTCTAACATTAGGTCCAGCAATAATTGCATTAGATTTGTTCAAAGATATTGTATTCAAGTTGATCAAATATAAACCCCCCAAAAAAAAACATATTGAAATCAAGCCACAATAAGATAATAAAGTGTAATTTTGGAGTTCATACATGTGAATGCTTAGGAAAATTTACAGTACATATTATTATAAAAATAAGCCCATGCTCCATGACTACAACTCTACAAGTCTATAAGTACTGTGTAACACCATTCTACATGGAGAAAGGAAATATAGTCTTGGAAAACACAACTTGCTTTATAAAGAAATGATAAATGTGAGTGGTGCGCTTCTTGGAAGCACAATATCAATTTTGTTTCAAAAGAAGTATAATAATTCTATTTTGGAAATTTTTTGCATTTGAGAACACAAGACTTGTGACAAACACACTACCAGTCTTTTAAGTCTTGGTCATATGTACACCATATATACGATTTTCTCTTGTAAAACTGCATATTATGCGGGGGTTTGGTGGGTGTAGAATTCAGAAAGTTGCAATTTTGTGGATGATTTTTGTTTTCCATTTTCGTGATCTACTTTCTGATTAGAACAATAACACATTATTTCTACTCCGGTTCTAGTACGCAATGAGGACGGACCACCTAGTAGATATGATACATACATGAACATGATACATCCACCTTTCTTTTTTACCTATCTTCTCTAGTCTATATACATTTTTCTTTAAAGGCAAGTCTACACACCTATTAGGACTTGGTGAATCAACAAAAAGGTTTTTTTTTTAAGGTTTTTAGTCTTGGACTTCCTTTATAAATATGATACTATTAACTAAAGTGTTTCAATTTTTCCAAGATGTCTTTATAAGGTCGTTCTCAAATGCTTTACAAATTTCTAATCTTAGTCAACATGGGATTTTAGCAATCGTTTGATTAATATGGAGATTTCGGAGTAGTATGGCTAACAAACAAATTATGGTATAATTTATTCCATAATTATACTTCTATCAAATAAACAAACGACAAAGTGGCATTGATCGAGTAATGTATATACGTTGTTGTTTGTAAAGTTATTTAAGGGGGTAACTTGCACAATTATTATACGTGTAGGGGGTGATTTGCTTTGCTCGTTGTTACCACCATTTTTAGATGTATGTCCAGCAACATTTATTATGGTACACTGTATTAGAGCTTAAAAGGATTAATTTCATCCTAATATGAAGGTCCAACAAGAGCATAAAACCCATTGGACAAAGTCAATACAAGTCAAAGTCAATAGAGGAAACCATAAAGACCATCAGGAGATGAAAGTCAAGAATGATGAACATGTAGGTGGTTAAAGAGCAATCATTAGACAAATCCACGTAAGGAAGAACGTGCAAGGCTGCGGTTATTCAGTGCCAGAAGACGGTTGAGATTTGAATAAAAAATGATTCAAATGTTTTACCTCCAAGCAAGCACGGAAGTTACACACCATGTTTATCTATAAATAGAAGAATGATCATCAAGCAAAGACACACAAACATACAACAACGTGCAATTACTCTTTTCTTAGCGTAGCCTAGCCTTAGCTTAGTCAACCCCCTTATGGGGTTATAGTTGAACATGTTCTGGCGATGGGTCCTGTAATTCTCTGATTAAAGCAAGGAACCATGGAGGTAACAACCTTCGTGTCTTCCCTTTAGTTTTCCAGCCTGGCTTATCCCCCTATGTGTTGTAAAATTCTTTCTTAAAGTTTGTGGCATGTATGGGAATGTTGTGCTTTAATTAATAGATTAATTATTGCTTGCTCTATTTATTACATTTCGCCTGAATCTATTAGGCGTTGTAGTTTAATCCTTAATTAAATTGCAACAAAGTACGTTAGCAAGGTTTTATCTAATTATAACCGGTAACCCCCAGGGGCTAAGTCTCCCAAGACATTCATTATCAAACTACTGGGTGTGCAGTGACTTGTTTGCAAAGTCAACCAACTGATTTTGTACCAACAAGTTTTTTGGCGACCATAGTGGGAGAAGAAGATTCATAATAAAATTGTGAACTTTCTTCTTCGTACTTTCGAAAAACCAACTATAAAAAACGGTTGTTTTTACGAAAATGCCGGATACACGTTCTAAAAAGAATAAGGAAGTTTCTCAGGTTGAAACAAGTTTCCAAAACATGGAAATGAGTTCTTCAACCCCTCCAGAAACTAGGATGCATGGTAACAATGGTGAATCAATTCACCATAGTCATGAAGAGTCAAATGGAGAGATCCCACAAAGGGAAGGCTCATCTCCAGGTAGTACTGGTCGTGGACTTATGCAATAAATGTATGGAAAGTTCACTGAAATAGTAAAGAATTTACTGTTAGAAGAGAGTCAGAGACAACAATTTGACTCCAACTACAGGACTCTAGCCCATGAGTTTGCCAGGGTCTTCACAGACATCCTCCAAAGGATAAATGAAGAGTATAGAGAGATTAACTTTAGGCAGATTGATAGCATACTTGTAGATATCAATGATACTATGAGTGCAACTTTCACAGCAATGTCAACATCTCTTGCCACTAAAGTAGTTACTCATCTAGAACCACTAGTCGAAAAACACTATCAGTTAATTGAGAAACTAGTTAAGGCCTTATAAGAGGGCCCATTGAATAGAGCAAGAGGAAAATTCTGGTATAGAGCTAGATGTTCCTTCATTAGGTTACCCTCCGAGGGTACATTTCTCCCACCCTGAAACTAGATATATACTTATTTCAGCCGATCCATAAACTTCCTCTCATGCACACCAAACAAGGGCAATCCCCTTGAGCCATGGAGAGGGTAATCATGGAAACCTTAGGAGAAGTGATGAAATGGCAGCGGGCGTGGAGCCAGGCTGGCACCAGGCGTCAGGACATCACCAACCTTCGTTTTCCATGGGTGGTGGACAAGTTGGTGACAACACACACCAATCCGGACCATCACGAGGAGGACAGAGGCAAGATGCTTTTCTTACAAACAACAACAGTACACAACATGCATATGCGCAATATGGCTGGGAATCCTTCTTTACCCTATGCTTACATGCCTCATAGCCAACCAACTATGGCTGGTATGCCTCATTATGGGAATATTCCTGGGTATAATCAACCCCAAGCTCCATTTACCCAAGCAACTGGCGTTTATCAGCAGAGGATGCCCACAAATAGACACACATTCCCACCGCAAATGACGCAAGGTGCAGCCAATCCTGCTTTTATGCATCACCAGAAGATCCCTATGGGAGGTTATCAAAATCAACCTTTCAATCCTAACCCTAATCCTGCATATGATCAAGCAGGAAACATGGGGAATGGAAATATGGGCTATCCAGGAACATATCAGGATCCATTGGCAGCACAAGTTATGGCACTAGTCCAAAGACTAGTAGGGGATAATTCTAGGAAAAATCAGAGGCAAATAGGTCAAAAACCTTACCCTGAATGAATTGATAGAGCCAACCTATTTCCTAGAACGTTTAAGATACCAGACTTTACCTTGTTCTCAGGCAATGACAGAGTTTCTGTCGAGGAACATTTAGTTAGGTTCAATTGTCAGTGTAGGGAAGCAGCTGACAATGATTTCTTAAAACTTAGAATGTTTTCCATGTCTCTTACTGAGACTGCTTTTTGGTGGTACACTAATTTACCGTCAAATTCTATTCACTCATGGCAAGACATGCAAGTGTAATTTACAAATCATTTTGCACGCACTGAACCAGGAGTGACTTTAAGTGATCTGGCTAGAATCCAACAGAAGTTAGGAGAGTCTATAGAAGACTACCTATCTAGATTCAAAATGGCCAAGATCAGGTGTCATGTTAGCATCCCTGAAAGAGAATTTGTACAAATGGCTAGCTCAAGAGGGAATGTTAATTCAGTTTCGAAAAAGGTTTGATGGTCATGCCTTTGGCGATTTTGTTAAATTAGCGCCTTAAGGTATGAAAGGAACCTACAGGCTGAAAGTGCAGCAAGACCTCACAACTTCTTTGCTCAGAATGACGAGCCCTTCCATTTTGAAACTGCACAAGAAGTGGACGTGGCAGAAATCATTCATGGAGTACCTTATAAGTGTGCTCCTCTAGAGAAGAAAGAATTTCTAGCGCCAAAAGATATGAAATCTGAACAAAAGAGGAAATATACTTTTGATGCTAAGAAATCTAATGCTATTTTCGACTGGTTATTATCTAACAAAAAGATAAAACTAGTAGGAAGGCATAAAGTAAGAACTGCTGAGGAAGTTAAGGGTAAAAAATACTGTAAATGGCATGATGCAGTAACTCATTACACTTCTGAATGCATCGTTTTTAGAAATAAAATCCAGGATGAAATTGATAAGAAAAATATCATGTATCCTGATGATGAAGATGCTAATGTAGTCGGAATGGACGAACCATTTGAACTATACTGTGGTATGGTAGAGACTAATAATGTTTTACTGTTACCTTGTAGGCATCTCAAGCTACCGAAATAGGTAACCAACTCTTCAACAGATTGCTTGACGAAAGAATCTTGGTTATGCCAAAGATAGCCAATGAAGAGGGATTGGAAGATATGTGCAGATGGCATATGAATGGGCCACATACAGATCAGTGCCAAGTTTTCAGAGGGTTCCTAACTAGGTAGTTAAGTCTCAAAAGACTAGTTGTCTCAGAAATGGAACATCATGCCATGGAGCTAGAAGCCTACAAGACCAACTTAGCCAAAGTTAATTAAGGCGCCTGTTAATTCCAGCCCAGCTCCAAGCCTGGTAATGCCTGAAGAAAGAGCTAATACCTACAAAGAGGCTGTTCAAAAATTCCCATTGCAGACTAAGGCGATAGAAGGGTTGAAGGCTCTAAGAAACGGAATGTGCTCACTATGTGCAGACAGGCTAACCTTTGAAAAGGTTAGAACTCAGATCATCCCAAATGATCCTGCCTTTGTGTCTGCTTACCAATGTCCACTCCAGAAAAGGTCTAGAAGTCAAGGACCAAGGAAACAGGTTAGTCCCAGTTCAGGCCCTTCCTTAAAGGGGAAAGAAAGGGAGCCAAGTCAAACTCCTGTGCCCAAAATTCTCAAAAGAAGGGCGAATTCCCATGGGGGCCAAGGGAAGTCAAAGATCAAGTCAGCAGTTAGGCCTTGGCCACTATCAGATGTCCAAAAATTTCCTAAAAGTAGGACAATAAAGATGAAGGAGTTAAGTGTAAAAGCTTCTGCAACAAGGGCTCAGATCAGCACTCAAAATGTGCAAGAGTCCCTTATAACAAACATCTGAATTGATTAGTGATGAAACACAATTGTATAGAGTTTTTAGGCATATTTTAGTCGCATATTAGTTGCATATTAGTCCATATAGTTGCATTTTAGGCATTAACTGCATAAATTATTCATTTTTGTGCTCTATTACGCTTCGTTTGTGTTTCTTAACTTTTCAGGTAGTTTTATAGCTATTTGGAAGCTTTCGGAGCAAGATGACACGAAGTGGATGATTGTACAAGGAGAGTTGGTGATCATGGATGTTCTATACGAAGATTTACATCATATGAAGCTTATTTGACATTCATAAGGGTAATGGCATAGCTTATTGGGGTTAATAGAGCTAGAATTGAAGAAATAACATTGTTTGCGAAAGATCAGTTTGACCACCCTGCACTATTTTGGCCATATCTCGAGCTGTACTTATCGGATTAATGCGATTCAAAATGCATTGGAAACTAGACTCGAAGAGCTTCGTAACGGTGGGTCACACGCCCCAAGATGATGCCTAGAACATGAGATACAAGCTTCAGAAGTTGAGCCAGTGGTCCAGGATCAAAACCAGCGCACACTGGTTTTTCTCTTTCGCAGCAGCCGCCACTGCTTCGTCCGCTGGGCCACCAGCGTCCGCTGGTCGGACATCAGCTGGGCCGTGCGCCACATGTCCTTTCCACTACTCTCCTAGTTTTGTACTACTTCTTATTTTATTTTTCTTTAAGTTAGAAAATATTTTTAACTAGAGTACATTTTTTTGATTGGAGAGAAGTTTTGGGGGGGATATGAAAGAGGGAGGCAGTTATTACATTTTTCCATTTTCTCTTCTTCTTCTTCAACCTTGAACCCTAAATTTCTCCATTAATCCAAGTTTTGAGGTATTTTCTTCCATGGTTCTTTATCAATTTTAATTATTGTTTTGCTTTCCAATATAGTTTATTATTGTTAATTCTTTGTTTCTTTTAGTTTTCAATCATGAATTCTAGGGTTTTTATTGTTATTGTTCTTGTTAATTCAATTATGAATAGTGAGTAGACTTTCTTCTAGGGCTTGGTGAAACTATGCAAAGGTCATGATTCTTGTTAGTTTTTAGGATTTAAATCGGTTTGTTTTGGCAATTCAATTGATGGGTTTTGGATTGATTGCATGTTTGGCCAATTTGCAAGTATTATTCGCTCAATTCTATAAGCGAGAGCTGCGAGTTTGAGTGATGGATTTCTATCTTTGAACAATTAAGCCATAATCGCGATAGCTTGTTTTATCGTTTAATTGTGGAATTTGATTGCGAGAGCAACATCTTCCTTTGCCTAAATTCATTCCTATCCCAACTATTGTTCTTGAATCATGATCGATGCATAGTGAATCCTATTAGCCCTAGATTTTTTTTTAATTATCGAATTTTATTCACTTCTTTCGTTTGCGTTCCAATTAGTTAACCAAAAACTCCAACTTTTGATTGTTAGTACTAGTGAACTTGGTTCAAATTGTGATTTTAACTGTCCTTCCTCAGTGGTTCGACCCTACTTGCCTGACTATACTAGTTAGGTGATTTAGGAATTATATTTTGGTAGTAAAACGACCTATCAAAATAAAAAAAAAAAAATTGGAGTTCGATTGAAACTTGAAAGCAACAGCGCATAACATCGAACAGCAGCAGCGGCGACCTCACGAACCCCGAGCCAACTCCACCGCCGCCTCCCTCCCTCGCCGGCGCACCGCCAGCAAACCCCCGCCACCGACGACCGCACATCACCGCCGGTCTCCCGTCTGAACTCGCCCAGAAAATCTGACGAAAGAAGGGCAAAATCAGAGCCTACTTTCGACAGTAGTAAGTTGGGGTTTTTGACTCCATTCTTCAATTGAATTGGATTCTTGGCTTAATTGGAGATTACTTGGACTTCTTTGACATTCTTGGACTTTTATTGATTCCATATCCTATGCTTGGAGATTAGTAAGTTCAATCTTCATACTTTCATATTTTTGGGAGAGGATTGCAAAGATTATTGCTCTTGATTTGGTGGGATACTTGCTACTTGTTCTTTGTTGCAATTGTTGATTAACTGTCACCTTGTGCAATTTTTTTTTTTATTGGTTGTGGTGATTATTGTGATAATTGGTGGCTGATTTGAGAGTGAGCATTGAACTTGAAGGTTTTGATTGATTATATTGATATTGTGGGGTGAAATTGGAGATTTGTTATTTGTGAGTTGGTGTCTTTTGGTTGATTGTGTGGTGTTAGTGTCTTTAGCATCATGAAACCCACTAAAAGAGACCTTTCAAAGTCTAAAGCCAAAGCCAATTCACTACCCGCCACTAAGCCTCAACCAAAGAAGCGAGCCCCTCCATCGAGCTCTCGTTCCCGTGCACCCCAGGCCGACCTCTCAACCCTCCTCTTCACTTGCTCAATCCCAAAGAGCCATTCGAACCACTCTTAGTGACCGACTACTTAAGCCTACCCTTCGTTATTCACCACGTGATGCTAAGGACTTGGGGGTCGATGATTGCATACAACGGGTTGCTCGGAAACATGGGTTTTCTAAGGTTCTTAATTTGAATGAGGCGGTTTACCCCACTTTGGTATTGGAGTTTCTATCCTCTCTAGAAGTCTTGGAGACGGGTGAGATTAATTTCTATATTGGTGGGGAGGCAAGAGTGATGAGTCCCAAAGAAGTAAACGAGCTTTTTGCTTTTCCTCTTGGTGGTACCATTAGTCCCGAGTCATTTAAATCCTTTTGTGAAACTACCACCGGAAAACAATTTGCCCCAAGAACATTTTGGAAGGAGGTGACGGGACGAGATGATTGGGTAGTTGGTTATACCAAGGCTCTTGCTCTTGTGAATCCGGCTATTAGAATCTTACATCGAATGCTACTCCAAGTTTTCTATCCAAAGGATGAAAGTGGGCAAGTGGCTACTAATGACTTTCGCATGCTTTGGTGGTTTGTGCATGGTGATCCTACTCTCAGACTTCGGAAAATTCTTAATTGCCGCCTTGCTTCGGCAACGAGATCATGACAAGGAGTCCATCACTATGGGTAGCTTTGTTACAGT
Organism: Beta lomatogona; assembly: GCA_947646795.1. NCBI lineage: Eukaryota > Viridiplantae > Streptophyta > Magnoliopsida > Caryophyllales > Amaranthaceae > Beta > Beta lomatogona. Next base: position 2,164,447 of record CANSNZ010001115.1, read on the forward strand.
TTTCGCAAGGCATTTTGGGGTTGCTTTGTCTTCTTATGCTAAATTCCCATCTTGTGCTTTGTTGGATGTTCGATGAGATGAAAACTTATAAGTGGTTAGTGGGTGCTATTCGTGGATTTACATGGTTTGTCAAGGGCGAGGGGAAGGGTGCTACACCAATCTCTTACGCTAAACTCCCCGACCCCCGCCACTCATTTGAGCGTTCGGGTGCTCATTTGTTCATTCCTGGTGTCGCCTCTTCGCACCTTTCGATGCGCCCCCTATCGACAATGTTGACACCCCTGCTCAGCATGCCTATGTGCCACGAGATCAGAGTGATCTTTTGGGCCCTACTCACCCATACACTCGGATGTCTCGGCCCGGAGTCTTTGATTCACATGCTTCTCCTTTGGCACCGATCACGACTCGAGAATTTCGGCTCTTCATGGACAGTTTTGCGAGTTTTTCTCAAGACGTGATTGATCAGTTTGATCGACTCGAGCGGAGAGTGGATAATCTTGGTTCCGAGGTGGTTTCTCTACGTCATCAGTTAGAAGCTTCTGGCACCACCGCTTCTAGTGATGATGTCCTCCTGGACGTCCATACTGAGTGAGCTTCTTCTTTTCTCTTCCCTATGTTTTATGCGTTTTCACAGTGAGGACACTGTCTTTCATTTAGCTTGGGGGAGGGATACTTATTTTTATTTGCTTTCTTAGGATTGTTGCATGGTTTGTACCACTCATTAGGAGTGGGTGTTTACTTGCAACCAAAAAAATTGTATTACTTTCTTAGTTATTAGTGTGTTTCATTCTCTCTTGATGCTACTATTGGATTCTTTGACTGAGTATGCTTCCCTGTGCCCTATGGTTAAAATTTTTGAAAACTGTGATTACTGAGACTTGTCGTTGTAAACTCTTGGTTTCTTTTCCGATTCCTTGGTATTACTGAACTTGAAATTCTGAGCCTTATCGTCTATTGTTTGGAACAAGGAAGAGTTTAACTTGTAAGGATTTGAGCTTTGATTTCTATCTTACTATTTCCTTCTTGTGTGATTAGTTCCTGGTGTGTCACTGATCTCAATCTTGGCTTGGTAACAGTCCTGTTAACTGTGTAATTGCATGATGAGCATGATAGAAGGCCCTCATTTGTTAGGAGCCGTGCTACATTGATTTTAGAGGACAAAATTTTCCACTTGATCCCATATTTTGAGCCTTACCTTCTCTTTCATGTTTAACCACATTACAAACCTTTTCGGCCTCTTTTGATTAACCCAAGTCTAGTTTGGGGGAGCATATTGGTTAGTTGGTGAGTGGTGTTGTTGTTGACGTTTTGGCTCATTGTTGGTGTTGGATGGTTTGTTTCCTCATTATTGGAGATTGCTTTATCAGTTTGTTGTATCATCATCATCTTTTCAAATAAAAATATTCATGCAAGGCGAAAAAAAAAAAAAAACAAAATAAAAAAAAAATAAAAAAGAAAAAAAAAAAAAAAAAAAAAAAAGAAAAAAGAAGAAAAGAAAAATCAAAAAAATTAGTTTCAATTCTTTTATTTAGTTGTACATTTTCGCCTTTGCAAATTGTAAATCTCTCATAATTTGATGATGATATAATGGTGCTTTTCAATTGTTTGGTTGATTTGGTAGTATCAAGTTCGAAGTCGATTGGAGTTGTTTTAGCCTCATCTTTAGGCTATGTTACTTATCGGATTTTGCTCCCCTAAAATGGACTTCTAGCTCACATATTCCCAAATTTTATCCTACCCTTGACCTAAGCCCCATTACAAGCACAACAAAGACCTTCTTGATAATCATGCATTTATATGTGTTTCCTTGATGTGGTATCTTGCCAAGATTTGTGAGTATGTGATGCATTTCGAGTCGACTTTTGTAGGTTGAGTGCTATTATTTTCCCATTCAAACACATGAGTGTTAGTGAGATGGGAGGGTGCCTTATTAGTATCTTAGGCTACAAAAAAATTGATTCATATGCACATCTTTTGCATATTTGTGGGCGGAGAGCGATCGAGTTTATCTTATACTCGCCGCAAAGAGAGGAGTGTCACCGGTGAGAACTCTTTCCTTGATTCCTAGTTCTTTTTCTATAATAAGGCTTGGTTTCGCTTGAATGGTTTTTACTCTTGGATAGGCATTGAGTCATTTGGATGCTTTGATTGAGAGGATGTGATCACAAGTGCTTAGCGATGTTGCTTTTATAGGGTGAAGCATACTTATGTTTTGAGAATCTTGTCTTTGTTGCTTGAGGACAAGCAACAGTTTAGCTTGGGGGAGTTTGATGAAACACAATTGTATAGAGTTTTTAGGCATATTTTAGTCGCATATTAGTTGCATATTAGTCCATATAGTTGCATTTTAGGCATTAACTGCATAAATTATTCATTTTTGTGCTCTATTACGCTTCGTTTGTGTTTCTTAACTTTTCAGGTAGTTTTATAGCTATTTGGAAGCTTTCGGAGCAAGATGACACGAAGTGGATGATTGTACAAGGAGAGTTGGTGATCATGGATGTTCTATACGAAGATTTACATCATATGAAGCTTATTTGACATTCATAAGGGTAATGGCATAGCTTATTGGGGTTAATAGAGCTAGAATTGAAGAAATAACATTGTTTGCGAAAGATCAGTTTGACCACCCTGCACTATTTTGGCCATATCTCGAGCTGTACTTATCGGATTAATGCGATTCAAAATGCATTGGAAACTAGACTCGAAGAGCTTCGTAACGGTGGGTCACACGCCCCAAGATGATGCCTAGAACATGAGATACAAGCTTCAGAAGTTGAGCCAGTGGTCCAGGATCAAAACCAGCGCACACTGGTTTTTCTCTTTCGCAGCAGCCGCCACTGCTTCGTCCGCTGGGCCACCAGCGTCCGCTGGTCGGACATCAGCTGGGCCGTGCGCCACATGTCCTTTCCACTACTCTCCTAGTTTTGTACTACTTCTTATTTTATTTTTCTTTAAGTTAGAAAATATTTTTAACTAGAGTACATTTTTTTGATTGGAGAGAAGTTTTGGGGGGGATATGAAAGAGGGAGGCAGTTATTACATTTTTCCATTTTCTCTTCTTCTTCTTCAACCTTGAACCCTAAATTTCTCCATTAATCCAAGTTTTGAGGTATTTTCTTCCATGGTTCTTTATCAATTTTAATTATTGTTTTGCTTTCCAATATAGTTTATTATTGTTAATTCTTTGTTTCTTTTAGTTTTCAATCATGAATTCTAGGGTTTTTATTGTTATTGTTCTTGTTAATTCAATTATGAATAGTGAGTAGACTTTCTTCTAGGGCTTGGTGAAACTATGCAAAGGTCATGATTCTTGTTAGTTTTTAGGATTTAAATCGGTTTGTTTTGGCAATTCAATTGATGGGTTTTGGATTGATTGCATGTTTGGCCAATTTGCAAGTATTATTCGCTCAATTCTATAAGCGAGAGCTGCGAGTTTGAGTGATGGATTTCTATCTTTGAACAATTAAGCCATAATCGCGATAGCTTGTTTTATCGTTTAATTGTGGAATTTTGATTGCGAGAGCAACATCTTCCTTTGCCTAAATTCATTCCTATCCCAACTATTGTTCTTGAATCATGATCGATGCATAGTGAATCCTATTAGCCCTAGATTTTTTTTTAATTATTGAATTTTATTCACTTCTTTCGTTTGCGTTCCAATTAGTTAACCAAAAACTCCAACTTTTGATTGTTAGTACTAGTGAACTTGGTTCAAATTGTGATTTTAACTGTCCTTCCTCAGTGGTTCGACCCTACTTGCCTGACTATACTAGTTAGGTGATTTAGGAATTATATTTTGGTAGTAAAACGACCTATCAATTAGGAGGCGCTACGGTATTACTAAGTTGTTACCTCTGGAAGAGGAACAATATGATACTTCATCTACAAAGAATGGTGGCCAGCAGCCTCAAGGAGGTAACTCTCTTATGAAAGAGAAACCGGGAAATGGCTTTAATGAGGATTATGATTCAGAGTTTGGATCTGAGGATTTGGACTTATTGGTTTCAGATAGTGACTTAATTCTGGATGGAGATCCACTGATGAGCGAGCCTCAAACAGAGATGGGAGAGGAACAAAACGCACAGTGTAATGTGGTCATGCTACCAACAGAGTTCAAAAAGTCTGAAGGCCAACCAAAATTCCAGACCAATACCCCATCATGGGCAGATGAAGTTGATATGGAAGAGAGGACAGGTAAATTTTAAAATTACTTCTTCTCAAAGCTTGTCATCTTATTTAAATGTACCTCATAAGAAAGTGCCTAACAAAACATCTCTAAAAGCTAACCTAGAGAAATTGATCATAGAAAAAATCTTTAGGTCAGTTAATGTTAATAATAAGCACACTAAAGCTTTATTTCTAAATGTTGATTTTGAGGGAGTTCGTTTAGGCAAAGTATTGGTAGACACTGGAGCTATTGTTAATATTATGCCACTATCTGTATTCAGAAAACTAGGAAAGACTAGAAAAGATTTGCATAACATACATATCAACATAACTGGTTTTTCTGGTTTATCAGAAAAAGTGGAAGGAATGGCTATCTTAAAGATAACAGTAGGAACTAAAACTACTTATACTGGTTTCTTCATAGTTGTAAATGGTAATCATTATAATGCCATACTAGGAAGAGATTGGTTACATCATAATTATGCTATTCCACCATCACTCCACCAAGTTTTGATCTTGTGGAATGGTGACACTTATGAGATGGTTCAAGCAGATGATGAAGTTTTTCTAATTATATCTCCTGATTCTGTCTTTGTTAGGGACTCTCTAAAGTCAGTTCCTACCATCAAAATTGAGGTTGCTCTACAACTTGAGTCACAAACTCACTAAGAGGTAGAAGACTCAGGTGCAATTCTCATTGAAGAAGTCGATGACGTCCTAGAAGTTGAAGACATTTAATCAAAATATGAATATATTCAACAGGCGCTAGACTATGATCAACCCTTAGCTCTCATTAGTTTGTAGAGTTATGATGTATTTTTCTTACAAAAGTTTATTATGTTTATAAACCAAGAAGAATGTTGTAATGGGTTTACCCCTATTGTTGATCAAGTAATGAGAGATTTAGTTTTTAGAAAATACCAAAAGGATTTTCTTATAAACTCTAATGCATGTTGCTCAACTTATACGAAACTGAATCCTTAGAAGAGGAGGATGAGAAAGTATGGGCTAAAAGTGAGAATATTAAACAAGAGGTTCATGATCCATTAGAGGAAATAAATTTAGGGGATAATGAAAATCCACGTGTTACTTACATAAGTAAGCTCCTCACTAACCAAGAAAAGCAGGAAATCATAAAAATTCTATAAGAATTTAAGGACTATTTTGCTTGGGAACATCATGAAATGCCTGGCATTGATAAGAAAATAGTAGAGCATAAACTACCTATCAAGGAAGGATTTAAGCATGTGGCCCAAAGTCCTAGAAGACTAGCGCCTGAACTAACAGAGCCTGTACAAGAGGAAATAAACAAACTCCTCAAGGCAGAGTTCATAAGGCCTTGCCAATATGTTGACTGGATCTCCAATATAGTTCCAATAGTTAAGAAAAATGGCAAGATACGAATCTGCATTGACTCTAGGGATCTGAACAAAGCTACGCCTGAAGATCAATACCCCATGCCAGTGGCTGATCTCCTAATAGATGCAGCATCAAGATATGAATACATATCTTCTTTGGACGGGTATGCAAGATATCACCAGTTAAGGATTGCACATGAAGACTGTAACAAAACAGCCTTCAAATGTCCAAAATCATTAGGCTTGTTTGAATATGTGGCCATGCCATGTGGATTAAAAAAATGCTGGAGCCACATACCAACGAGCAATGTATGCAATCTTTAAGGATATGATCGGTAAGATCATGGAAGTATATGTGGATGACATACTCTTAAAGTCAAATGATTTTTTAAAACATAAAGAGCATTTGATTAAGTCATTCACTAGAATGAGAGAATATCACCTAACAATGAATCCACTCAAATGTGCATTCGGAGTTAAAGCTAGTAACTTCTTAGGATTCCTCATTCATAAAAATGGAATGAAAATTGACCAAAACAAGGCAAAAGCAGTGTTGGCAGCCAAGCCACCTTCTAATAAGAAGGAATTGCAGAGATTCCTTGGACAGGTCAATTATGTTAGAAGATTCATGGCCAACTTAGCTGGAAAAACTAAAAAGTTTTCGCCTTTACTAAGAGTAAAACATGAATCAGAATTTAAATGGAACGAGGAGCATCAAAAGGCTTTTGATCAATCAAACAAGATTTGGCAAGTCCTCCCGTATTGATACCTCCAAGGCAGAATGGAAAGCCAATAAGGTTATATCTGTCTGCCTGTAAAGATTCCATTGGTAGTCTCCTTACTCAAGAAAATGAGAAAAGACATAAGCAGGCTATATTCTATCTAAGTAGAATCCTGCATGACATTAAGAAAAGGTATTCCATGGCAGAAAAATGGCGTTTGTGCTTGTATGATGCATCAATCAAGCTCATACATTATTTCATGGCCTTTACAGTGGAAGTAGTATCTCCAACAGATGTCATAAAATATATGATATCCCAGCCTTTTATAAAAGGAAGGTTAAGCAAACGGAGTTTACATTTACTACAATTAGACCTAATATACGGGCCACAAAAGGCAGTGAAAGGTCAAGCTCTAGTTGATTTCTTAGCAACCCATCCTTGCTGTGACTTAGGAATCATTGATGAGGACATCCTTCCATGGATCTTGTTCTTTGATGGATCCAACACTAGAGAGACAGCAGGAGCTGGAATATATATTCTATCTCCTGATGGGATTCCAACTAAACTAGCAATAGCCCTAAAGGGCCCATGTACCAACAATAGAGCTGAATATGAAGCTTTATTAATTGGATTAGAGATGTTGCTAGAATTGGGAGCTAAGAAAGCAAAGATATATAGGGATTCTCAATTAGTCATTTATCAAATAAATGAGGAATTCAAAAGTATATCACTAGTATCTCAGGAGTATGGTAAGAAAGCACAAAAATTGTCTAAATAATTTAAGGAAATCACTTTCATACACATTCCTAAAGAAGAAAACAAAGTAGCAGATCAGCTATCCCAAATAGCTTCTGCTAGAGAAGAGATACCTTCACAAAATGAAGATATCATTCTCCAAGAGAAAACCCTAGAACCTCTCATTGAATCTGATCAAGAAAGCTCAGAGGATATATTGGAAGTCTATAGAATTTCAATATTAAGGGAGGAAATGGACTGGAGAGACGAAGTTATTCATTATCTTCAGGACCCAACTGGGACAAAAGTGCCAAATAGAATTAAAATGGCAGCAACTAAGTTTTGCATGCAGTTTGGTGAATTACACAGAAAGGATCCTGAAGGGTTGCTTTTGAAGTGTGTGGATGCCGGAGAGGCTCCAACCCTCATGGCAGAAATTCACCAAGGGCTATGTGGTGCTCATCAAAATGGCCTAAAACTGAGATGGATGTTGCACGAACATGGCTTCTATTAGCCTACTATGAGAAAGGATTGTATAGACTAGCTAAAGGGTGCAAAAGATGTCAAAAATTTTGGGCCTATCAGCAGGGCACCGGCTTCAGAACTTAAGTACATTATTAAACATTGGCCTTTCATAGGATGGGCAGTGGATGCTATAGGAGAAATCAACCCTGCATCCTCTAAGAAGCATTCATACATCCTAGTGGTAACTGATTACTTCACCAAATGAGTGGAGGCTCAGGCTTTCAACAGGCTCAATACCCAGGTTGTCATGAATTTCTTGGAAGAATTTTTTTTACAAGATTCGGAATTCCAGAAACTATAACCTTTGATCAAGCCCACGTCTTTAGAAATCCCGACTTACCGGCATATCTTAACTAGTTTGGGATTACTAAATTGCATTCAACGCCTTACTATGCTCAAGCAAATGGTCAAGCTGAAACTACCAATAAAATCATAGTAAAAGGGATCTCAAAACCCATAGACAATAACCCAAGAAAATGGGATGAGTTGTTGCTATATGCCCTATGGGCGTACATGACCTCTAAAAGGGAAGCAACAAGAGTTACGCCTTTTAACTTGGTTTATGTGCATACTTCAGTGATCCCAGCTGAATTGAATGTAAGATCATCAAGGGTAGCCCAACAAATGGGATTATTAGGAGATGACTATTCACAGGCAATGAATATTGAAATTATGGATGCTCTAGAAGCTAAGGAAGAAGCCCTAGCTAAAATGAGAATCCAAAAAGAAAAGGTTGCTAGGGCCTATAACAAAAAAGTAGTGCCTAAAGAATTCCAGGAGAATGATAAAGTGTGGAAAATGTTCCTGCCAAAAGCAGCTTACAAAAATCCACAGCTAGGGAAATGGTCACCTAAGTGGCAGGGTCTCTTCATCATTCATAAGAAAATGTCTTGAAATGCATATCTACTAAAAGATATAGATGGCAACATAAAAGATAGAGCCTTAAATGACAAATTTCTAAAGAAATATCACCCATCTATATGGGAGCAACATGATCCTGTGTTTCAACATAAACATGCAGAATTGTTTCAAATAGCAAGGGATCATTAAAATTACAACATTAATAATAATGTTACATATTAGACATTCCAACATTGTCTAACACCTAAACCAAGGTGTTTAATGGCTGACTAAGCATTACAAAGTTTATCCTTTTGGAGAATCAAGCTTTGCTGTACAGCCATATCTTTGAACATCACTTGCCTCAAATGAGCAAGATTTGTTCGCCCTTAGTGTAGCTTCTTCTTTTCAGTATCAATAGAGCTTTGGAGTGAAGACTTCTCGTTAATGATATTAATCTCCTCTTTATTAATCTCAGCCAGTCGATTTTGTAAAAATTGCCTCTCCTCAGAAAGAAGCTTCAGCTTCCGATCAAAAGAACTCAAGGAGTCTTGGATCTGTTTACTGAAGTTTTTGAAGGATTTAGCTTGAACTTCTAAAGAAGTCTCCTCTTCCTGAAGTTTCTGAGCTGAGAATTTTGGAGGTTGGACTCTTGATTCAGCATTGCATTGTTGAAGAAAAAGAGTTTCCTTAACATAATCATGACAAGGTATCCAGTACTCAAAGCCTTGAGTGAACCAGGGATGCTAAAGTCTGCTTAAGAGCCTGTGCAGAAGCCTGATCATAAGGGTTGCTGGTTAAGATCAAGCAGATGTCCTAGATTTTATCTTCTTATTTTATGTGCTTAGATGATCCATCACTCGAATGATCACTTTTGACAGAGGTAGGTTGATCCCTTATAATGATAGTTGTCTGCAGATTAACCTATTCTCCCCCATCAGACTCTTTCATCATACTTGCTTCTTGAGTGCTTCCCTCTGCATCATAAAGAACAGAAGCCAAGTTAGCAAGAGAGTGAAGTCTGGTATTATGAGGACATGGACTCATATAGAGGAAGTCTAAAATGAATTCATGAGGAAAGAAAGGCAAACCAATCCCTGAAGCAGACGTTGAAGTTGATGAAGAACCTTTGCAAACAGAGGTAATCACAAGTTCAGTGCTGCTCCGTAAAGGTGTGACCTCTAAAGGGATAACATCTTTTGGAACTTCACTTCCAGCAATAGAAGGAATTACTATAACAATAGTGGTAGCAGCATGAGAACATGGAACTTTAATATCTAAAGGACTTGATTCCAAGAGATCTTCATCAAATTGGTGAAGCAATTCCTCATCAGGAGAATCCACATGAAAATGCCCGGTCTCTTCCAACTGGGGGGCAGCATATCCTTCCAAAGAGGGGGTAGCCACATTCTCCAACTGGGGGGCAACACCACTTGAAATGGGATGATTAATGACAGACTCATGAACAGGATCACCCTTTGAAATTAACTCTGGATCAGCTATCTTGGGAGCATCTTCTGAAGGATGGCTGGCAGAGCCAAGAGGTGATAACTTCTTATAAGAAGGATCACTGATAATCTTAGGCTCAATGTCATCAGCACCAGAGGAACTTGGAATAAATTAATCAGTATTCCAAAAAAGTGAAACTTCTCATAAAAGGAGTAAAAGTGAAATTCATACCTGGTTTCCTTTTGAAAATTTGAGATATGGTCTTGTCATCATCTTCATCAGAGGAGATGATATACTGTAGTATCTCTGAAGAAACCTCTAACTTAGTACGTTTCCTGCTGGAATGCCTTAAAGGTTTGGAGGCAGAATTACAGCCATACTCTCTCTTCTTTGAAGCCTTCTTAGGAGGCTCAGGTTGCTTCACTGACCCCTTGGGTTGAGTGTCCTTGGAAGCAGAGAGACAATTGTAATCTCTTTTCCTTGTAGCTCTTTTGAAAGGGTCAATCTGCTCCAGTGGCCCCATGGTTTAGATGTCATCCACAGTCTGGACATCTCCATAGGAAGTCCCTTGATCATAAGCAACATCATCTTCATCCTCTGAAGAGGTATGAGGAGGAACCCTTTTGTCTATGGTATTTCAATAGAGCTTGTCAAATCTAGACTCTGTTGTCTTGCCATCAGGCTCTCTTAGCTTCTTCTTGTCAGCTTTTGCTAAAAAGTCAGAAGTAGAGCACAAAGAAGATTTAGTAATATTCACTCCCACAAAAAGTTACAAAATAACTGAGGAAAGAAATTACTTACAGCTTAAGAAGAGCTGATCCTCAGAGTTCGCCAAAGTATCAGAACACATTGAGTCATTTGGGAATACATGATCCCACCACAGATGGAATCCTCGAACAGCTTTAGTGATCCATTTCCAAGGAGAGATGGACATGGAAGTAAGGCTGAGAGTTCTACTCTGAAGGGCCTTACCTTCTTCAAAACGACCCCTTAAAGTCCAAGGATCATTACGAGTCAAGAAGTAAGGAATAGCTAGTGTTTGGACCAATCCAAATTGTCTAGCTGCCAGCTGTGGATTAGAAGCCTCAAAGCCAAAGTATTCAGGCTCAACAACTATTAAATCCCTAGACCTAAGAACATTGCTCCAAAAGTTCCCACTCCCTAAGGAATTAGAGTGGATGTTCAGTGATTGTAGCCAAGTAGGCATTGCTTGATGGCGGCAAGTTTCGTTTGCAACAGAAACAACCATCTTACCCGGAAAAATATTCCAGATACCAGGATTGGACTTAGAAGCCAAGAAGTATGAAAAAATCAATCTTGGATGCCAAACCTCGTCTGGAGATATAAGATTGAAGCTGACTTCTTCATAACAGCTACAATCATCAAGATTAGAGAGGACCAAAAGGGGATCAAAAGAAAGATCTTCCTCCTCTGAACCCTTAGATGCTTTAAAAGTAAAAGAGGAATTGAGAACCATCAGACAAGGTAAATACTTATGGCCCCAGCAAGTCAAGAGCCATAGCGGTCCAAATCCCTTGTCAATAGAGAATATGGGGGACTCAGATGTATGAATTCCAAAACCTTTGAAGGATTCTCTACTCCTGAACAGACATCTATAAAGTTGTCCTAATAGAATAGGAGCCAAAGCTACTTCTTCAGAAGTATAGGAGATGTTAACAGCTAAAGATAGCCATAATGTTACTACTCCTCTAGCTCTAGACATCATTAATTTTGAGAAAGCAAAAGTAAGAAAAAGTACTTCCTCTTGAGAAGTAACTTCCTCACTAGTATCCTTATTGATGAAGAAATCAACAAACTTCTGAAAGCTACATTTGCTAGCACTAGCAGAAGGACTAGCAATTTGGCGAAAAGTTGATAAACACTGATTGTACAGCTGGTTATGTTCTTTAACATGGTGAAAGATAGAGAGTTCAATTCAATATTTACCTGTTGGAGAAGTCCCAGTAATGAAACCAATATCAGCTAATGTCACAGTCATTGGTCCCCATCGGAACAAGAAGCAGTTGATGGTAGGGTCCCAACATGCCAACAAGGCGGTAGACATAGCCCCGTCAAAGGGGATGGTTTCATAAGAAGCTAGTCTCAAGAAGGGAAATATTTTGTTCTTGGACCATTTGTCATGAAAATATTTCATTCTCATAAACCATGTTCTTGCATCCACTCCTGAAATCAAACCTTTAAAAGGTTTGCTGGTCAAAGGCCAATGCAAATGTTGAAGGGATTTTGGAGCAAATGGAAGCGTTCTAGGCTTATTATCTTCTAAGATAATATGGCCAAAAATGGGTAGCACTGTTGCTCTAAGACAAGTTGGCGCTTTGGTTTTTGAATCATGAAAGGAAAACAAGGACCAATAGTGGCAATCCTCTCCTCCAAAGGAGTATTAGAGTCAGAGCTTTTGTTCACATACCAGAACACTTGAGACTTATAAGTCCCAAGGTTCACTCTAATGGCGTTGCATAATTGACGAGCTGCCTCAGATTGCATGGCATCACGTTTTTTTGGCAAGTGCTTCACGAATTTCATCCTCACGAATTCTTTCATTAGACATGGTGAATTGAAATTTGGTGATGGTTGTGAATTCTTTAAAAGTGAACTAATTTGTCTGAAAGATCTCCAATTTTCTAAAATCCTTGAAAAGGGTATTAATGGAGAAGACAACCAAAATGAAACAATAAAAGAAGAAAACACGTGCACAATGCATGATACGTTTTATTTTGGTCATGTTTAATTGGGTTATGTTAAAGCCTAGTTTTAACAAATTAAAACATAAGGTCCTGAAGTCATAAAAAAGCCCATTTTCAAAGGGCGCGTGACCTGAAATCCCATTTCCAGGGGAAAGTTATTCAAGAGCCCATTTCCAAAGCGCGTAACTTTCCCTTTTCCAAGAGACGGTAAATCTCTTTACAAAAAAGGGGTAAGTCTAAGGAAATCCTCACACTACTCATCTCTTGAAATAACATCCCCAAAACACCCTTTCATCTCCCAACCTTCTCAAAAAGTCTTCCTCACCCGACATGGATGCGCCTCAATCATCCGCCGAATCTTGTGTCACAGGGGTTTAAGAGGTCAACCTACATGAGGTTGACCAGCCCTTCCTTCCCCCTCCAGAAATACCGGCGGAGAGAGAAGAGGAAGAGGATGAAGAAGAGGAAGAAGAAGAAGACGAGGAAGGTACTCCTCCATCATCAGATGATTCTGATGATGATGATGAGGATGAGGATGAAGATGACGACGAGCCCGCCGCCAAGTGGATGAGGGTCGACGAGGAGGATCTCCTTGAGGAACCCTCCGCTAGATAGGAACGCTTATCCTCTTGGCGATGACTCTAGCGACGCCGCTACTGGAGATGAATAGGAAGATGAAGATTCTGATGGCGACAAGCCAAGGTCTCCAGGGGATTAGACATAAGCCTAGAGTTTAGAATTCTAAAATTCTAACAAAATTTTTATCCTAAGATAAAATTTTGTATCTAGGTTGTAAATTTTCCTTTTAAATTAATAAAATGTAAAGTACCTCAATTCAGTCTCAATACAGTTCAAGTTTCTTTTATCTTATATCTTGTTTGCATTGTTTATTTTGCCCAATTAAAATTGTGCGAATTAAATTATATTATGTTATTCAAAAATAACCGTCAAATCAAATAATGCAAGATTCACGGTTAAGATTAAATAGAAGAGAAATAAAGTGACTCTTGGAATGCTAACTCTGAAAACATATTAATGAAATGGAAAGAAGTTACTTCAAAAAGTAATAATTACCATCTAACTTCACACGCCACTAATGGCCAACTCCTAGTAGTGACATGACACATTAAGGAGTTAATGGGTAAACTCACTCCTATCCACTAAGGCCATGACTTGAAGTCAGTTATAAAATAACTTGAAGAGATTAAAATCTGTTATAAGAATATCACGTGACATAATTATCTAAAAAGATAATATCAATTGCTTCATAAACCCTTAACAAATAGGGATAACGGTTATGGTGATCATATTATAAATATGCTACCTTAACCTTAAGAATTTTTTACTCACAATATCTTTACTCTACCCTCAAAAAACCCCAAGGTCCGTGAGCAAATCAACAAGTCGCTCCCCTACCCTTTTTCCTGGTGAATATTGGAGGCACCGGTTCAATAAGGACATCACGCAAGAAGATTGGGAGGAGTTTAGAGAAGAGGCTAGGAGATGAAAAAATGGCAACTCAAAATCATAAGACTCTTTGGAAAGGACCCAAAGGTCCAATCTGGGGATCTCAAGGAGCAAAGGCCTAGTACAACCATAATGGGAAGTGATATAGACTTCCTAGCACTAAATCTATGGCCGAAAATGGAAAGGGAGATTTGTTAAAACTCCTAAGCGTTTGCAAGGCATGGGGATAATGCATTGCAAAACAACATTTTCCTCCTGAACTTGCACTGAAGTATCACAGGTCCATAATCTGTGAAAGCAGTTTGGGCGTGTTCACTAGAAACAAGTGGACGAGAATATGAGTTTCAAAAAACTCATACAATACAAATGTACATATCTCTTGTGGCAAGAGCACTTATCAGGAAGAGGCATCCCTATGTTATTGGATGATGATTACTCCGATGATGATGATCTTGATGTGGATGAACATGAGGAACGACAAATCACCATCAGTTTCGCCCATCTTCGCACTTGATAGATCAAGTAGCATGGCAGAGGCTTAGTAATCCTAGTCATATTACCAAGTTTAAATTTTCTTTAATAAACTATGTACTTAGCTTTAAATCCATTGATAACTGTTTTTCATGATATACTTCATTAATGAAATAAATCTTATCTTATCAATGTATAATGTACTTCCATATCATACACTAATTGTGGGATTGATTGTTGTTCATAAAATGAATAATAAACCCAAGGAAGTAATTTTAGGCCCAAATGCCTAAAAGGTGACATATTAATTTTAAGACTTATCAACAAATTGGTAACCTTAAAATAAATAATAATCAATGAAAATTCCATAAACTTCTCGAAAAAAGAGGTCAAAGTACTCAATTACTCACTGATCCTAGAAGTTATTATGAAAATAGCCGTTGAACAAATGACTTGGTTATTTAAAGGGACTTGGCCATAGCATCCCATCATCACATTTTCATTTTAAAAAATTAAAACGGACTACGAAGCATATGCAAACTTGGCAACCGAGTTTGATGATGATTGTTTCAATCATCGATTCGCCCTCGACATCATAGAGGAAGACAAGGAAGCCTTTATCACAAATGAGAGGGCTATATGGGTAGAGCAAATGGCATGCATCTTTGGCGATGCACCTGTGATGGGGCCAAAAGATCCTGGGCTAGTGGAATCAAGCGCTACAAAGGTCGGTACAAATATCGATCTCCTGTCCACCCACATATGACCCAAATTAGATGGGAAGTCACAAGACAAACTGCTAACAGTTTGTAAGAAGTGGGGCAGTGAGGTTTCCACTATCTTAAACTTCCCAATGCCTCAAAGAATGAATTGGTTCTACGCCAAGAGTCTAACTCTTTCCTGCACTCAAACCTCCCTCAAAGTGGTGAGGATAGAAGAGGGCCAAGACGAAAGTCAAGGGAGGATAATACTTCTCAAGTGCGTCTGCAAATTGTGGCAAGTATTAGCCCAAGAAGGTTTCCTGCCTTGGATGTATATTGCGATGATTGACAGGAGATACGCCTGGGACGAGAGCTATCACAGGATCATCTTCAAGGCAAGGTTCAACAACTCCTTTGGGGAAGACTACTACTTTGCCACCATCAACAGTAGTGCAGGACGTGAGTTGGAAGCCAACGAATATAATGCTACGGCAGAGATAATATGTAGGAGTTACTTCCAAATGTTGTCTCTAGACCCAAGCATTTTCAATTAAATTGTAATTAATGATCTTATCTTCATAAAGATAAATCATTATATCAATGTAATGAAATTACCTCAAATGGTAATCTTGTTAAATATATTTCTATATACTTTCAATGATTTAATTGCTTTAACATCAGTTTTTGGTTCACCAAAGTGAAGTAAAAAAAAACACTTGTCCAGTTAATACTTATATTCCTTAAAAACCTGCTATCATGAAATTAGGCAGTTAAGGAGAATTATCGGACGGTTAAGGCATCAATTTGCTATATATGTGTGATTTCTAAAAGATTCAGAACTTTAAATCAAAATGGATTGCACATATACTCTTATTTTTCGTCAATCTGCTCCAGAACATATGCCATATCCATCAAAATTCCCAAATCATCACAAGGCATTAAATGTCATATCTGGAGATGAAGATGAATTTATCAAGAATGAATCCACTAAATGGGTTTCTTCTATCCAAAAATATTTCGGAGATAATCCTATTATACAACAGGATTCGGGAAATACAAGAGGGTCTAAGGCCTTCCAAATAGGGTCCAACTTAGATCTCGTACAAAAATGGATATTTCTTAAACTTGAAAGGAATGATCAGGTTACATCTCTTCTGGTTTGCAAATCATGGGGAAAAGTCATTACGGAAGAAATATGGAAACCTAACATGCCTTGGAGATATCTAAAGAGGCTCTTTGTCAAAGGAACTACAAAGAAAATAAAAGTATATAGATTGGTGGATGGGCCATCATCAAGAGATGTGGTACAATACAAATGTGCATGCCAAATTTGGTACGATCTCATGGCCTATGATGTAAGTCCTTGTTGGTTATCTCCAAATAACCCTACAAGTCTGCATCTTGAGGAAAATTTCTTAATGGATTTCAGAATGGCTAGAAAGAAGGGTGAAGGAATACACGAAAGGTTATTCTTCTCAACCAGTCATCCTAAGAGAAAGTTCATCGATCACCTTAGAACGATGGAGGAAGTCACATTCAGAATACTACTGGATGACATTGACTACAAACATTAAAAGTCCTTCTCTGCTTATAATTTATGGGTGCTGAGTACATCACTCCACAAATCAAGGGGGAAATATGTTACCACCTTTTTTAGATATCCAGCAGCATTTATTATGGTACAGTGTAGTAGACCTCAAAAGGTTTAATTTCGTCCTAATATGAAGGTCCAACAAGAGGATAAAGCCCATTGGACAAAGTCAATACAAGTCAAAGTCAATAGAGGAAACCATCAAGACCAGCAGGAGATGAAAGTCAAGAATGATGAATGTGTAGGTGGTTAAAGAGCAATCATTAGACAAATCCACGTAAGGAAGAACGTGCAAGGCTACGGTTATTCAGCGCCAGAAGACGGTTGAGATTTGAATTAAAGATGATTCAAATGTTTTCCCTCCAAGCAAGCACGAAAGTTACACACCATGTTTCTCTATAAATAGAAGAATGATCATCAAGCAAAGACACACAAATACACAACTTGCAATTATTCTTTTCTTAGCGTAGCCTAGCCTTAGCTTAGTCAACCCCCTTCTGGGGTTATAGTTTAGTTCCTTAGACGTAGAACATGTTCTGGCGACGGGGTTCTGTAATTCTCCGATTGAAGCAAGGAACCATGGAGGTAACAACCTTCGTGTCTTCCCTTTAGTTGTCCAGCCTGGCTTATCTCCCTATGTGTTGTAAAATTCTTTCTTAAAGTTTGTGTCATGTATGGGAATGTTGTGCTTTAATTAATAGATTTATTATTGCTTGCTCTATTTATTGCATTTTACCTGAATTTATTAGGCTTTGTAGTTTAATCCTTAATTAAATTGCAACAAAGTACGTTAGCAAGGTTTTATCTAATTAAAACCGGTAACCCCCAGGGGCTAAGACATTAGTATCAAACTACTGGGTGTGCAGTGACTTGTTTGCAAAGTCAACCAACTGATTTTGCACTAACACTCGTAATATTAACGTATTTGGATGCCAGTTAGATAGTTGAGTAGGTAAGGTTTTAGAGTGAATAACTTAAGATTGAATATCGTCTACATCACTAATTCTTGTTATTTGAAGTAGACCTAAAAAGTATTAGACAAATTATTTAATAACGAGCTAAAACTTCTCAGAAGACAAAGATGGATATAGGGCGTGTTCGGCAAGAATAGCTGTGGTAGTAGCTTTTAGCTTTGAGAGTACTTGTTAGCTGTGCTAGTAGCTGTTAGCTATGCTAGTAGCTGTTAGTGGTTGGTGTGTAGCTGTTAGCTGTCTAAGTAGTGGTATAACATATTGATGTTCGGTAAAAAAAGCTGTCAAATTAGCTGTTTACAAATAATTAATTAAAAACTAAAACAAAATTTTAATATATAATTTATACTCCACTAAATAGTCCTGGGCATGGGCCGGGCCGGGCCTATTCACGGGCTCGGCCCGCTGGCTTGGGGAAATGGGGGGTCGGGCCAGGCCCGAACCCGTGAGTGGCGGGCCGTGCCGGGCCGGGCTTGAAATTTCCAGATTTTGTCCACAGCTCGGCCCAGGCCCACGGGCCTGGCCCGTGTTTTATGTTGTTTTTTTGTATTTTTGACAGTTTTAGGCTAAAAAACAAAACAAAAGAGCGTTCGGCCCGCGGGCCGGCCCACGCGGGCTCGTGCCAGTGCGGGCCTGAAATAAAATTTCTTGACTGTGACAAACCCGCGGCCCATGTAGCGGACAACGGGTCGGGCCGGCCCGTGTGCTGGCCCAGCCCATGCCCACCTCTACCACTAAACGCTACCCCAAAAACTACAAATTATAGTTTTTCACAAACACTACTAAAACACTACTTATACCACTAAAAGCTACTTACACCACTAACTTACCAAACACTATTATTTTTTTAATTAGTGTTTTGACCTAGGGCCTGTTCTTTTCGGCATAAAACAACTGAACTGAACTGAACTGAACTGAATTGAACTGAACTGAATTGAGCTGAACTGAACTAAACTGAAATAAATTATAACTAATTAATAGTAATGATTATCATTTAGGAACTGAACTGAACCGAACTGAACTGAAAATAAGATGGGGAGAACAGACCCCTAGTCAAGACACTAAAAGCGACTTAGAAATCTTGTACCAAACACGCCCAATTAATGTATTGTGCTAAAAGTTTGTCTAAGAAATATAATTTAGTTTTGTGCGTGTACGTGTAAGACATCAAAATAGAATTTGCGCTTATCTTTTTATTTGTTCTTGTAGCTTTCCTTTCATGGTGTTATTTTTTACTGGTTTTTTCACCGGTACCCCCGAGGTTTCACGAAATGCACCAGGTACCCTCGTTGTTTGAAAAATGCACCAAATACCCCTGAGGTTTAACTATAATGCACCAAATGCCATTAATGAAGAACGGCGTTAGTCTGCCGTTAGTGCATATTTACACAAATGCCATCAGTCAGAACTGGCGCCATTGGAATGATCCCCCAACCCACGACCTTCCGTATTTCCTCTTCACTTCACTCCATCCTCTGTTTTTGAAACTTTCTCATCCAAAAAAAGCCCTAAAAATCGCACAAATTAATTTAGGGGAAATCTGCATAATCTGAAGACAGGGAATTTGAGTGGGAAGTACAAGGTTAATAATTGGGTTGGTCGCATCCGAATTGCGGGTTTTGAAGAGGAATTGGGTGCATTTGGAAGTTGAAGAAAATCGGGTTGAATCTTCAACATGGATAGGTATGTATCTCTCTCAATCAGTTTTCATTTAGTGTAAATTTGTGAAGTAAATGGTTTTAATTTTGGATTAAAATGATTGAAATTTTACAGTTTTTTAGGGTTTAAGCTTGTGATTGTTGATTGTTCAAAGTTTGTGTTTTTTTCCTTACTTAATGCATGTTGCAATTTTTTCTTACTTTATGCATGTTGTGATATGCTTAGGGACAAAGATATTTGGTTGCTTTGTGATTACAAGGGACGTAGGTTTGATGTTAGGGTATTAGATATCGATGAGAGTAGTTTTATGGATTTGATTGATGAGTTCATTATGGAGGGACAAAAACAAGATGTTCTTGTGCCCGAGAAGTTCGGGATTGTGGTATGATCATCCTAAGACAGTGAGAGAGGGTGGAAGTGAGTGATGATGAAAGTTTGATGAGTATGTTCCCTCTATTTAGAGGTAAAGAGGATATCATGATATGGATAGAGCAAACACATGATGTAGGTTTGTCATTTAAGTTAGCCATGCAAATGAGGAATTCAAAGTTGATGAGAGAAGCTGCTAAACAAGCAGAATTTGAAGAAGAATCAAGGAAAAGAAGAGAGGAGGAATTGAGGAAACAAGAAGAGGAATTGAAGAAACAAGAAGAGGAAGCTAGGATTGAGAGAGACTTAGAAGAGTCAAGGAAGTTCATTGTTTCAAGGGACGTGCCTGTTTATAATGTTGAGAATGACATGGAAGTGGAGTATGAAACAAGTGTGGGAGATTGACCCTGGACTGTCACAGCCACCAATGTCCCAAACACAAACAACTCCACCTCAAACCCCCTCGGTCGCCCACACACCAAAATCCCCCCCACCGAGACCACCACATCGGACCCATCCACCACCAACCCCTCATGTTTCACCCCCAACTGTTTCACCTCCACCCGAAACACCCCCACCTAGACACCAATCACCTCTTGTTTCATGCCAACACCAACCACCTCCTATACACACAGCCCTATAATCCCACCCTCACACCAATCACCTCCTGTTTCACCCCCACACCAACCACCTCCTATACACGCACTACAACCGAACCCTCACACCCTTCACCTCCTCCTCACACGGCCCCCCATTAACCCCCTCAACCGAACCCTCACACCAACCCACTAGGAAACAACCCTCAAGGAAACCAGCCACCCCGAAAAAAAAAAGCTTCTATTGCATCAACAAAGAAGGGTTTTAGGGCTGCTAAGACTAGTGCAAGGAGGCTTGGTACTTATGTGCCAAAGACTAAGGGCCCTAGGAGAAATGCAACTAGGTCTAGGCAACCTGTGCATGAAGAGGATGAACCTGGAGACTCTGATCCTTGGGAATCTGACAACAGTGAGGATGAGGATTATGAAGAGGAGGAAGAAAGTTCTGAGGTGGAGCTAGGAGATTTGGACCTTGAACAGGAAGTTGCATTGGATGACCCTGATTTTGATGGTGATAGTGCTAGGATTAGGTTTGATGAGTGCTTGGCTGGGACATCAAACATGGATCAGGTTTACTTGAATGGTGAGGTTGTTGATGATATGGCTTTTGGTGAGGTGAAGCTACATTCTTGGATGATTTTCTCCTCCAAAGAACATTTCCTTGATGTGTTTAAGGACTATTGTATACAAGAAGGGTTTGCAGTGAGGGTAGAGAAGGTTGATAACAGTAGGTTCACCGCATGTTGCATTGTTGAGGAGTGTGACCGGAGGATCCATGCATCCAAGTTGTTAGATAACAAGCGAGATGGGCAATCAAGACCCTCAAAGGAGAGCACAAGTTATGTGGGAGGTTGGAAAATAACCCTATGATTTCATCTGTTTGGTTGACTAGACATTTGAGGGGTGACATTGAAGCTACACCAAACATTCCTATTAAATCATTACAGAAGTTGTGCCAAGAAAAGTTCAGGTTGAAGGTGAAGAAGAGGATTTTGTATAAGGTGAAGGAGATGACAAAGGAAGTATTGTATGGGGGGTTTGCTGAGTCCTATGGGTTGTTGCCTGCATATGTTGAGATGATCAAAGCAACAAACCCTGGAAGCTATGCATTGGTGACCTGGTCAGGTAGCACCGACAGGTGAATCACCTCACTTCAAGGCATGCTTCATCTCCTTTGCAGCTCAAGTGAGGGGATTTCTTGGTGGTTGTAGACCTCTTATAGGGATTGATGGCACTCATTTGAGTGGGTACTACAAGGGGGTTCTTCTTACAACTGTTGCAATTGATGGAAATAATGAAATTTTTCCCTTTGCATATGGGATAGTGAGCAAGGAAAGCATTGAGAGCTGGGGGTATTTCTTCAGGTGCTTGAAACTCCTATTCAGCAGTGAAGGAGTCCAGAGATCAGATTGGACCTTCATTAGTGACAGAATGAGGGTTAGTCATCTAATTTCTATTTTTTTTGTTTTTTTACACTCATATTATTGCTAATGTATGGTACATAAATGTAGGGAGTTGAAAGTGCCTTGCATGAAGTCTTCCCCGATGCTTGCAAGGAGGATATGTTGCCAGCATCTTTATGCAAACCGTAAAAATGCTGGGTTTAGTGGAACCGCTTTCCACCAACTTTTTGGGTTGCAGCTGATGCATACAATAGTTATGTTTATAACAAAGCTATGGAGAAGATAACCAAGCTTGATGTAAAGGCATTGGAGTACTTGAACAAGGTAGAGGAGCAATGGTCCAGACATGCATTTGACCCTGAAGTTGTTTGTGATCACAACACAACCAACTTTGTGGAGTCCTTTAATGCATACACAAAACCATTTAGAGACCTCCCCTGTCATGTCTTTACTGGAAGGTAATGTTCCCCACCCCATTGTGCCTAATATGTTTTGCAATAAATCTTAAAATCAGTCATCTAATTTCTATGATACTTCATTGCAGCTATAAGGTCTTGGAGCATGGAAAGAATTGGGTCCAGGTTTGACAAAGCAATTGCCATGGACCCTGATGCCTTGACTGATTATGCCACAAGGATCTTAAATCAAAGATCTGACGAAGCTAGGTTCTGCCACATGGTACAAGCAGGAGGGGGTGAGTTTGAGGTTAGGGAAGACCATGTGCATTTCCCCATTAACCTAGAGCAAAGGAAATGTGGTTGTGGGAAGTGGCGGGGGGATCGGTATTCCATGTAAACATGGGTTTAGGGTCATTTTTGATCAAAGACTAGAGCCTAAAGACTTTGTCTCTGCCTACTACAAAGGGGCTGCCTACACAAGAACCTACTCAAACCACATGCACCCAATGCCTGATTCAACCCAGTGGCCCTTGTTTGAACTTCCTAAAATTTTACCCCCCCATTTCCAAAGAAGTGCTGGGAGGCCAGCTAAGCAGAGGAAGAGAGGGAGATGTGAGAAGAAGAGAGGAAAAAGGAGCAAAGACTGCCAAGTGTGGTCACCGCAAGGAGGTTGGACATAATTCTAGAACATGCAAAGGAGGAGCCACTCGCCAAAACGGAAGAAACAAGCTGTTGCTGCTGCTAGTGGTCCTTCAACATCAGAACAACAACCCACAAATGTGTCTGGCAACAGCTCACAAAAGGGAAAGAAAAGAGCTGCAGCAACATCCAAGGGTGCAACCAAGGCTAAGAAGAGCAAGAACAACCCTTAAGTCTTCTGCTCTCATTTCATGGTTTTTTTGACTTTAATTTCGTATTTTGCAACTCTTTACTGCACTCATTATGGGTTAATTAGTAGTTGAAACAAAAGATCAATTTTTTGGAAATGTTGTGAAGCTACTATTTTTCGGAGAATGTAAAGCTACTTTTTTTTGGTGAATCATACAAGTCTCATTTTATTTAATGAAATTCAAATGCAGTTGATTACATTACTTCCCATTTCAGTTCTTCAATACAAACAGTAGTACAAGAAACATGATAATTCCTATTTTGATGACCGCTTGCATAAACTTCTGTTGTTGCTTGATTTTTTTCTTCAATTGCTTCATTTCATCCAGCAACTTCGCATTACTTCCCACTTCTTCTTCTCCTTCTTCAAGTATATCATCCCGTTGTCTATCCCCATTGTGTTGCTCAACATAACCACTACACCACCTAAATTTATTACACGCATCACACTTATAGTACAATCGTTGCGGATTCAATGATGATTCCGAGCTCCTAATTGCAAATATTCTCCTACATTTGCATGTCTTGTTTGGCACTCTAATGTAGGAGGATTGAAAATTTGAAGAGGAAGTGTGGGATTGTGAGTACATTGTAGTGTAAGAGGCAAAGTAGGCAAAAGAGTTTGAAGAGTGCATGCAACAGGGTCTGATGTTGTTTAAATAACCCCACAAATATATCCCAACGGCTATTTTTGAAAATTTAAATTTTTTTTTTAAAAAACTAGCCGTTATTACCATTTTCATACATTTATCTTAAACTTCAAGGGTATATGGTGCATAAGAAACTTGCACTAACGGCAGACTAACGCCGTTCTTCATTAATGGCATTTGGTGCATTATAGTTAGACCTCAGGGGTATTTGGTGCATTTTTCAAACAACGAGGGTACCTGGTGCATTTCGTGAAACCTCAGGGGTACTTGGTGAAAAAACCGTATTTTTTATTATTTTACCTACACTGATTTCATGCATTATTTGGAAAAACTTTCTTAAATTTCCATCTTATTTCATATGTTATTTTTTTTTTTTGGTTTTCATTTCATATGTACTATTTCTCAGTTTGCTTTTTTCTTATACAAATCCAACATGCAATACTTTCTCTCCTGTCCACCTTGTTTTTGAGACTATTGTAAATGAGTACAACAAAAAAAAACTAATTAAGGTTGCATTAATTAATGGAAAAATTTCAAAAAACTACCTTTTATAGCAAAATCCTTTCAAAATACTATCACATGGTTTTAGTTAAGTTTGACCAATAAAACGAGGTTTGACCACCACGTACTTCTTATATGAACACATTTCCAAAAGGTTCTCTCCTTCCCGAATGACCCGCGGTCTCGTTGGAGCATAAATCTCCTCCCTCGCTAATGACTCCCGACCTCGTGGTAATCCAACTACAATCCATTTGAGTTTGGAAACGTGCTAACATGAATAGCACGTGATTGTCAAAGCTCGTTTTAACTGTCAAACATAGCTAAAACCACTATAAAAGTTACTATAATAGTTAGTTAATGAAATTTATTTTTTAAAAGATAGTTTTTTTGAAAAATTTCCTTAATTAATCTTTTATTAGGTACATTATCATATGGGACATTATAGAATAGAAATGTTAACTCTAACAGTCTTAACATGACGTAGAGAAGGTACCATCTCGTTTATCTTCTTCCTTGACTCAAAGTAGCCTTCAAAATTATACAGTAGTAATTATGACACATTTAACATTCTCATTCAACTATAGAAAGTAAATGGTTGCTAGAATTTGAAAACTCCAACATTAGAAACAAATTTCTAAAGAAGATCTACTTGTATAATTGAGCCGGAATGAGCAGATTTGATAAGATAAAGAAAATGAATATTTGTAATGAAGCATTAACTCTTTGATTAATTTTGTTTGATTTTCATATTATATTTGGAATAAACTTATATGGACTTGGTCCACACTAAATTAGTGTGGACCTAATGCTAATTCATGTGATTTATGAAAAAAAGGGTCACTATATAATTAACAATAGATATAAAAGATGATTAAATATAGACGGTAAAGTTTGACCATGTGAGAAAAAAAGTTACTATGTCACAAATTTAAAATTTTATTATGATAAACTAATGTGAGGAATGATGACTATATTGAAAAAAACGGTCACTATGATAGATAGTAACTATATAGTGTAACTTAAAATTTTAAAATGTTACTATATAATAAAATAGGGTTACTATTGTAAATAAATGGCTTTGGTCCACAATAATATTATTATGGACCAGATCTACACAACACTAACTCGTTATATTTTCAACTTTCACACAGGAAAATTAATAATTAGTTTCCGAACAACAAATCTTCTATAAAGATTTTTTAATGAGATTTTTCATATGAACAACTGACAAAAGACTTTTGCAGCTGTAAAAGAATGTCTCGTTTGCGCACACGTTTCGTATTTGTTGGAGAAATATATATGCATGCATAGTTGCCTTATACAATAGTTTTGTCTAAAATACAATGTATAAATTCATACTTAACTAACCTTAATTCAGGTTTGGCGAAAATTATTGGTTGGTTATCAGTTGGTTAGTTTGTTTGGTAGGGAGTACTATTTATTTTAAACTATAGTGTTACTTGATGACATTATGAAAGTAAGCTTAATTATGACCCCTTGATTTTTAAGGAATATTTTTGTTAGTTGCAACTTACAACTTAATGCAAGGGCCTGTTTGGGATTACAATACGTTGAGGGGTGGGGCTAACAAAATAGAGACCATGTACAATTTCTGTATATGAGGCCCTTAATTATAGTTTGGAAATGACATAATTTTTTTTGAGAGGACATAAATTTATTATTTAAATTACCAAGAGATTTATGATTTCTTGCAAATTTTGATATTCTCTATATAATTTATCAACAAACTAAATTTGGCAATTTACATAAAAATTATATACACATTTACTGAAATTCTTAATAGAGGCACCAAAGGGAATACTAAAACAAAATTGAAAAATAAATATAATATCAAAAAATTACCAAGAGCTATGGTGCTTTTATGAGAGAGATTGGTGAGCAATATTGTACTCATAAGCTTGCATTTTTGCCTTACAAGTATAAATTACTTTTAATTTTTTGTTTTGAAATGTACGTAATTTTAAGTTCTACTTCTATCTTGTAGTGATGGATTATAGGAGGATGAGTGAAGAATGGGTTGGCTGGTTGGTAATCTTTCACAATAAGGGCCTATTCTCTTCGGCATAAAACTACTGAACTGAACTGAACTGAACTGAATTGAACTGAACTGAACTGAACTGAAATGAACTGAATTGAACTGAACTGAACTGAATTGAACTGAACTGAATTAAATTATAACTAATTAATAGTAATGATTATCATTTAGGAACTAAACTAAACTGAACTGAATTGAACCGAACCGAATTGAACTGAACTGAACTGAATTGAACTGAATTGAACAGAACTGAACTGCACTGAAAATAAGCTGGGGAGAACAGCCCTAAGCAAAGCTTGCATTGCTAGAAGAAAGGGGAAATAAATAAAAAAGGTTATAGGTTGCAGCTGGCATGCATACACTAGGGCCTGAAATATATCAAGGGTTTTGCTAAATGCCGCCCTAAATTTTCCTAATAACGCCCTAAATATATATAATTATACCATATTTTATACATTCCCTTTCTTCTTCTCCCTCCACCTTCCTTCTCTTGACTTCCCTTCCCCTTCTTTCACCACCGCCACTGGACCTGCCGCCACCAAGGCCGCCATGGCCACCAGTCCACACCCCAAATCTGCAATTTTTTTTATTAAATTTTCCTTTCCTTTTCTTTGATAGAAACAATTCCTTTCTTTCTCTTTGATAGAAACAACTGTCATAATGGAGTTGAAATAAGTAGTATATTCCATGTGTGTTGTTGTTTTTAACTTCTTTTATCATCTCCATGGATTGAAGAACAGCGTTCACCATGGATTCCTACAAATTCAAGATCTAAATTCATTTTATTTTTTTTTAAAAAAAATATGATGAGGCGTCCACCATGGACGCCCCCACCACCGGTGGAGGCGTCCTTGGCAGGCGCCCTTTTTTTTTGAATTTTTTTTGAAAAAATATGGAGAGGCGTGCACCATGGTGAGGCGCCTGCCATGGACGCCTCCTTTTTGATTTTTTTTTTAAATCGAAGAAGATGTTGGTGAGAAAGTGGTGTGCTAGTGGTGGCGGTGGTGTGGCGGTGTTGTACTGGTGGTGGCGGTGGTGGTGTGGCGGTGGTGTGGCGGTGGTGGCGCTGGTGGTGTGGCGGTGGTGTGCCAGTGCCCAGTAGTGATGGGGAGGGAAAGTGAAGAAGGAAAGGGAGAAAATGAGAAAAGAGATGGAAAGTATAAAAATACAGTATTTTATACGTATTTAGGGCGTTAATAGGAAATTCTAGGGCGTCATTTAGCAACCCAGTACATTAATGATATTGAAATTGCTTGCTTGGGGAGTCGAACACAAAGTTCTTTTAGGAATTTCATCAAAACCAAGTACCACTAACCCAGACAATTTTACTTTCACATGATGCTCACGAGAAAGAATAAATATATTAGGGCCCCTTCTTTCCGGGGGCCCTGCGCCATCGCGCTGCTTGCACCGGCTGTAAACCGCCCCTGATTATACGTTTTTCTATTTCTTATGCGTTTTCTTTTTCTTTGGGATGTGAAATATAGTAGCAAGATTTAGTTTCCCGGGTGAAATAATCTAGAAGAGGCTAAATAATAATCATCGTGATTTTGGTAAAACTCTGATTTAACTCAATTATATTAGAGGTTGTTAATTAGAGGAGAAAATAACATAATTAGAGCTACTCCAAGGGGTGTAAATGAGACGAGACAACTCGTGAGCTACTCGAGATCAACTCGGTAAAAACTCGACTGAACTCGAGCTCGAATCAAGATGTTGGTGAATCGAGTTGAGCAACTCGATACTCGACTTGAAAACTTGTTAGAAGCTCGAATACCCAATTATCAATAGCAAAATACCTAAATACTATAATTTTCTACCTTATTGTTGCTTTTAACATAAGACATTTGCAAGCTACTCGAAATCTACTCGGTCAAAGGTCGACTCGGTCAATGCTCAACTCAGTCAAAGCTTGGTAAAAAATCGGTCAAAACTCGACTCCAGGGAGCTCGACTCAACTCAAACTCGACTTGAAATGCTAACGAGTCGAGTCGAGCCGAGCAAGCTCAAGCTCAAACTCGAACTCGACTCCCATCATTGACACCCCTAGCTACTCCTATGTCATATAGGTGGATTCCTTGGTTCGATGTTCACAAGCAGCATGGGACAAAGGGAGGGGTTATGTATGATGTAGATCTTGTGAAATTAGATATTTAGTAAAATTATTAGTTGTACAATGTTGATTTTTACTTGACTTTACGTTGCTTTGTAATTGCCAGTTAGATGTCCTCTTAATGATTGTTAGTGATTTAGATGTAAAATAAAATTAGCTATCAAATAGAGGTTGTCTCGTGTTTGGGTGGTACAACAAAAGAAAAAAAAATCTTACTGGAGGTGTAACTTTGTAGGCTTATAAAGCGAGTTTTTTTTTATCTTTTCATTTTCAATGTAAGATAATATTCTTTTGAACAACATAAAGAGACTCAAAACGCTATATATGTTGATTAACAAGGCCAAATGACTAAATTATTGGTAATTCGTAATTACATTATATGACCAAAATTACTCGTGATGATATAATTTTTCATAAAGCATATTTTGGATAGAATATAATAGTTTAGGATTTTTCGAGCTACTAGTAAGATACTAAAGAGGGAATACGAAACATAACATACTCTAATACATATAGTTAGTTTGGACGGTTGATTTGACACAAATATATAATGGATTATCACATGTTATTTATCACATAATTTCTTTCTAGTAAAGCCACAAAAAAACCTTGATACGTATGCAAAATGCAGTGTACTACGATAATGCATTAATGTGTCATGCATGCCACATATTAAGCATCTAATCTCGCTAATAATCTCAGTGATCAACTGCCTGCTACTTTGTCAAAGTATATTCTTCTTGCATACTCTACGAACTGTTTACTACACCTAATAAGTTGCGGATAATTTGTATTATAAATACCTAATTAAACCAATAATTATAAATGGCCTGCACCTTGTTACTTATAAGTTGTCGTCCTCCTTGTTTTTTGGTCTGCAGGAACTTGGGCAATGTAGAACATAGTCTTTGGGAATCAAATACTTGATGTTATATGTGTTGAAATTCCTTTAAATTAATAATTATTTGGAATTGCGTCCTAATTATTTAATCATTCATCACTACTAGTTCTGACTTCTGCCCTAGTTTATCGTTGTATTTTCCTTTTGAACTTGGCCATATGGCTAGCAGAAGCACACCCATAAAAAAGGGGGAAAAAGAACTAATACATAGAAAAGAATAGAAAACAAACATAATAAAAACTTTATTCTAGTTTCTCGAAATTTGCAAATCTAAATAGTAACGATAATAATATTAATAAATAGGAGTATACTTTTTCTATAGTTATAATCTTCTTGCGATCTAGAAAGGAATACAAAAATAACCTTTCTATATGTATTTAAATCTACTTTTAATTGAATATATATTACATCTCTACACTTACTTAGTTAAAAAAAAAAATCTACTTTTATTTTTTCTCTTTATCCCATTCATCTTATTTTGGTCATAGTTTTCACCCCTATACGTATGACTCTTTCTCTGTAGCTACTTTAATTATACATTTCCAAAACTTTAAAATGCAAAAGATCTAACCCTAGCTTATTACTTTTTCTTAAATTAATATATGATGTAAATTTTAAAAAGTAATATGAGACGTAGAGAATAACAACGCAACTTTCCAAAATTATTAACAATAAAAAGAAATCCCACTAAGATTATACTCTGGAGTAGGTATACCTCCTCTATCTCTCTTGATTTCATCAAGCAAAGAATTGAAAGGATAGGAGTTAGGCTATAGGGGAAAAAAAATTTCTATTGCCCTTGGGTTTGAGTTTTCTCACCCTCCAAAATTTTTTTGTGGTTTTTTTTTCTTACTTATTCTTAACTAACTAAAAAATGTTTTGTTTTTTTTTTTTAAGTTAAAAAAAATAGGGTAAAAAAAACAAAAAAAAAAAAAAAAAAAAAAAAAAAAAAAAAAAAAAATCAAGCAAAGAATTGGGAATACTAATAATTTGGACGTGGAATAGGACAAATTTCATTTTTTGATTTAGTACTAATTCTACTTTAGAACTTTGGTTTCACTATAAATTGGGAAGTAGTACTTTATTTGAACAATCAAACGTCAAAACTACGAGTAGAACTTTTCTCTTGTAAGCAGCGTCTGCGTATCTAAATGCCATATGGACATATGGTCGCAAAACGGCAAAAGTATGCATCAATTTTTTATAATTAGCAACCATGTTAGACTTTATAGGAAAATTCAATATCTCTGGATAATTAGCCAGGTCTTGGTCAATTATAAAATTTAGCCAATATATTGTATGGACCCGTTATTGCGTATTTCAGAAACTTCTCATTACTGGTTTTAATTATCCGCGTAGCCTATTTTAAGACATTTCTTGCACAATTTAGTGGCTCAAACAATCCGTGTAAAAATGCAGAATTTTTCTTGTTTGTTGGAGTGTTTCTCTTTTTTTGTTTATATATAGTTGGACACTTGGACTATTTCTCTAAAAGTTTCTTAAAATAAGAATAAGAAAATTACAAACTAAATTATTCTCTATTATATAAGGGAAGGGGGAAGCTATGGTGTCCCTCTTTGAAGAGACTGTTTTACCCCCTTCCCTTTCTAAATTACAAAACTAATTACAAACAAATTGGGGTTTGAAAAAAACTGACGAAAATACAATTATAACAATCGATCACTCAAATGAGGAAACATTACAAAAACTAAAAGATTCAATTACAAACTATAACCCATTAGTAATTACATACTCCGTTCTCAAAAACCATTTACAATTACATACTCAGAAAATTACCAATACACTACAACGTTAATACAAATTACAAATAAAGAAAAACATACGATTTCAACGGGGAGATCACACATTTGTCCATTGGCGATTTGCGAACTTCTAAAAAAGGTGCATAATTCCTTTTAATCTTGCAAGTTATTTCAAATTAGTTGAAAAAAAAACTAGCAACTCTTATGTTCGAATGCATGTTCAATTGTAGTATTGATAATTACATGTTTTAGAAGAAAAAATACAATAAAAATGAGACATAAATAATTTAAGTTTGTATTGTATGGTATGAATTTTGAAATAGTTATTAAAAAATCAGTACATGTTTGTAACAAAAAAAAGGCATTATAAAATTTAAATCAATTTCGAATACAATAACAATGACACAAAAATCAATCTAAAAAAGAAATTACATTAATTTGCCAAAACAAATAGTGAAATTGAAAACCGATGAAAACAATTGATTTTCTTTTAGTAGTCCGTGGAATGAAATATAAAAACCGGATATGGATTTTGAAAAAATAGTATTTCATTATTAAAAAGAAGTGTATAAAAATAACTTTTCGATAGTAAGTTTTCGAAATATAAATGTAATTTTATAAACCATTAGTACAAAACGATATTTCTTATGAATAAATAAAAACCCAGAAGCAAAAGGTCTTTTACGCAATAAATTATGCTTAAATTTGATTTAATTACTTTGCATACAAAATTTGCCAAAGAAGTAGAAGAAGTCTTGAAAAAAACAAAGGGAAAGAAAAAGAATAAGGGGATGATACAAGAACCGACTAGGATTGTAACTGGATTTTTGCAAATTTCAAATTTTGAACTTCATCCACGAATTTAAAAAAAAAAAACATCTTCACAAATAAAAGTTCAAACATAATGTAACCGAATATTTGAGAAATATAGTTGACAATTGAATTTTTTGGGACGAAATCAGGAACATAAAACGTAAGGAATTACCTTCAAATTTGAGGCCCTCTATTTAATTCGTCAACCAGGTTAACCCCAATTTAAACCCCATCCCGACGAACGTTCTTCAACATTACCACCTAGATCGAAATGAAAACCCAAAAAGACCCACAAGAACAAAGACCAAAATTACCCAAAAATCAATGGAGCCTTGATTAGGTTAATTTTGACACTAGGATGAGCTTATTAATGTGGTGTTTCTTTGTGAAAAAAACCATGAGATTCGATTAAAATCTCAATCTTTTTGAGTGAATATGAAAGATAGTGAGAATAAGGAGATGAGTCGTTCTTATTTTTTGAGGGAAGGAGAGATGTAAGGTTGTAGGTGGGAAGATTGAAATATGGAAAATTAGATGATAAAATACGTGAGATTCATCATATGGGTATGTGGGGTGGATAGTTATACGGGGTAGGTGGGATTGATAGTCATATGGGTAGGTGGGAAAAATTATGTGGGTTTGTTACTGGCATACATGTGGCTTTGGGCTACAATCTTTTTTTTACTATTAACAAATAACTAACGTTAATCAGTTACTCAATTAGTTATTATAAGTTAAACAACAATATTACATAAAATAATGAAGTGTTTTTAAATACTATTTGTAATATTTCAATCTTTCTTATTCACAAAATGGAGGTGAAATTAGATACGAACTTTCGTTTTTGGTTTGTTTTACTAGAGTAACAGTTACGCCGAAAATATCGTCGCACGCATCGCGTGCATAAAAAGCTAGTAACAGCAAATTGAAAGGGACTTGGCCAGTTGGATTTTACCGAAAAAGGAAAACAGTAATTCTATGTTAGATTGAAGTATGAGAAGACAAAATCGACTTTTAATTGAAATTGAATGCGAGGAGATTTTTATGAGTGACCTATACTTTTAAGGGCACAAGAGGAAAGTTTTTAATAAAAAAGAGTGAGTAGAGCAATAAGAATATCTCGTGTAGTAGTACATTTATTTTTTTCTTTTTAAATAAGATGAATATCTCTTGTATAAGTGGGGAGAATTTGGGGATCCCACTTTGTGAGAGGTAATAATCGAACCCTGATCAAAAGGTGGAAGGAGGATCTCCAACCAACTAGGCCAACTTTGATTCTTAATTGTACATTTAATATGACATAGCCAATTACCTCCTAACAAAGCAAAAACCTTTCATTAATTTTTTATTAATCTACATTTCTAAAAAAATTCCTATTTTTCAGGGGTTGTGTTGAGAAACTGAGGGAGTTGAATGACTAATATATCAAATTTGTATATGACCGGATGGCAATAAAACCATGCTAAAATATTTTGGTTGACAAGAAAGAAATAAAGAGTTTGGTTATACCACATAGGAATTAGAGGTGGGCATACCGGTTTGAACCTGTTCAAGGCCCGACCCGTTGTCCGCTACGTGGGTCGTGGGACTGCCAGGGCCAAGAAATTTTATTTCAGGCCTATATGGCCCATGGGCCGAACGCCCCTTCTCTTTGTTTTTTAGTCTAAAACTGCAAAGAATCCAAATAACATAAAACACGGGTCAGATCCGCAGGAGACACGAGCCCAGCCCGCAGGCCTGGGCCTGACCATGGACAAAGTCTAGAAATTTCAGGCCCAGCACGGCCCGTCACTCACGGGCTCGGGCCCAACCCGCCATTACCCCAAGCCCGCTGGCCGAACCCGTGAACATGCCTGACTCGGTCCATGCCCAGGTCTGATAGGAATTATAAATTGAAGGTACATGGATATGTTTTATTGCTAATAATAATACTTCAAAAATGATGCAACAATTGTACGATTTGTTATTTTCAACTTACTTTTGCTTATCTAAACTTATTGTCACTGTAGCAAAACTTATTTGTAAGTGTGTCAAACTTGACTTTTGCTTATTTGAACTTATTAAACTGACCTTATCAGTCTTTGTCTGAACTTATGTTTTCTTATAAGTTATAAAGACTTAAATAAACGTGAAAAAAATATATAGGATATATTTCTTAAATAGAGTTAGTTTTGACTACATGGTATAGACCTACCTTGTTTCTCACTACAAGTTTAAAATCCTTGCTAATTGCTCATTAACTAACACAAATTAGCCAACTTGATGTCCAAGAAATTCAAAGAGGTGGGGAAGGGGAAGAGGGAAAAAGTCAAACCTATAGATGGCAGCAGAAGATAGTTCCTCATTTCACAACTAGCCTATAAATACTAGTGTTATTAGGTGGATTCTCAACAACCATATTCCATATTCCATAACAACTCTATAAGAAATAAATCCAAGCACATAACCCAATTCCACTATCCATATCAAATTTAGCAACAAACCAAAATCATTTCAACTGTAATTCTTTTAAGCATAATTAACACACAAAATGGCATCTAAGAAAATTACATGGGAGACCATTCTACCTAGTTGCTTTAAATCAAAAGTATCAAAACCCAAACCTAAACCCAAACACAGATCCAAAACTGAACCAAAACGA
The DNA here is from genome assembly GCA_947646795.1 of Beta lomatogona. Lineage (NCBI taxonomy): Eukaryota > Viridiplantae > Streptophyta > Magnoliopsida > Caryophyllales > Amaranthaceae > Beta > Beta lomatogona. Next base: position 2,198,903 of record CANSNZ010001115.1, read on the forward strand.
GTAGTACCAGCTAATTCTCCTCAAAGGATATCCATCTCAGACATTAACAACCCCAATTCAGAGATTTCGATCAACGATCTTTCGAGCTCATTAATCGGATCCAACCTTCAGGTATTTTCACTTGATGAGCTCAGGATCATCTCTAACAACTTCTCTTATACGGGTAATTTCATTGGCGAAGGCGGATTCGGAGCTGTTTATAAAGGGTTCATTGATGATAAGCTTAGACCCGGGTTAAAAGCTCAAGCTGTGGCTATTAAAGTCTTGGATTTAGAAGGATCACAAGGCCATAATGAGTGGCTGGTAAATAACTAGCATCATCCCAAGAATATCATAATATAATATGTCACATTTGATTTTTTGCAAAGTATAATATATGGTTTTGATATTTTCAGGCAGAAGTTATATATCTTGGTCAGCTAAGGCATCCTCATTTGGTGAAGTTGATAGGGTATTGCTGTGAAAATGAACAGAGAGTTCTTGTTTATGAATATATGGCTAGAGGCAACTTAGACAACCAATTATTCAGACGTAAGTAATTGGATTTTTTGGCTTGTGTATATATAATTACCAAATAAATACTACCATAAAGTTTTGCATGTTTTTTCCGAAGTTTTTGACATGGTTATTGGTATGAATGCAGGGGCCTCTGTTGCCTTACCATGGTTGACAAGAATGAAAATTGCACTCGGAGCTGCCAAAGGCCTCGCATTCCTTCACGAAGCAAATAAGCCTGTGATTTTAAGAGATTTCAAGGCTGCGAATATTCTCTTAGATTCTGTAAGCTCTCATCTTTTACTCGAACTTTTGATTTTACCTTAAATGCCCATTTTTTATCCTCGACACACACTTACACTAAGAATTCAATATATATAAAACATGTTTGACATGAGTTCTAGGGTCCGAGTAACATAGCATCTGCTGAAAATTTATCATGAATTCACCCAATTTGTTTGGTTTATTTTACTTACCAAATATTATAATTTCCGGGTTTCAGAATTTCAAAGCAAAATTATCAGATTTTGGGTATGCAAGAGATGGACCAGAAGGAGATAAAAGCCATGTAACAACTGAACACATCCTAGGCACCAAAGGCTACGTAGCTCCCGAATATGTAATGACAGGTAAATATTTTCAATTTCAATTTGAAATAATTAGTTATCTAAATAACATGTTAGTACGTGTTAACGTTGACTATTAAAACTACTTGTATATTTTTTGTACTACTTCTGCAAGAAATGCTTACAAATTCTAAGTTCTACCAACCAAATTTTTTTTTTGTCAATATTCTAACAAGTTCGATATTAAACAAATTCTTCCAGGTCATTTAACAACCATGAGTGACGTCTACAGTTTTGGAGTAGTTCTTCTAGAGTTATTGACTGGCAAAAGATGCATGGACAAGACTCGTCCTCGTAGAGAACATTGCTTAGTTGAATGGGCTAGGCCATTCCTCAAGGACTCGAGAAAAATTGCTATGATCATGGACCCAAGGCTCGACGGTCAGTACTCGGTTCAAGGGGTGAAGGTCACGACTATGTTAGCCTATCAATGCCTTAGCCATAACCCCAAGTCACGGCCAACGATGAGTACGGTGGTTAAGACCTTGGAGCCACTTATGGTGATGAATGACATTCCAGGACATTTTGTGTATGTTGTACCAAAAGGAGACAAAAAAGAGAGTGTAAACCAAGTTAAACAAAGGCAGCAAATAGATAATAACAGGGTTAGACACAATGCTTTGCATAGGAGGCTGAGTAATGGTATACAAGCCCCTGGTTACGATAGATGAAGAAGGCCCAAATTGATGCTTCATTTTGAATAGGAAAATGTACATATATACAAAGGTTTTTTTTTCTTTTCTTAAAGTTTTTTTGACAATCAGATTAAGAATATACTCTTCTTTAGAATGAAAAGTAATGTAATTAGTGAATATAGTACTCTCAAATTAAAGAACAGATTAAGTTTGTGTGTAGTATTAATTACTTCAAGTCATAATCAAAGAGCGAGCACAGGAGATGATGTATAAATTTGCATTAAAAAAAATTCGATGCCTTGTACTTTATATATGTGTGTATGAGTAAGTTTGATAAAAATCTATATTCCAATTCAATTCAAACACAATATAAATTTGGGTTAGATTTATTTTGAATAAATCGGATTGAATTTGGTCTTAAAAAAAAGAAAAAAAAAAAGAAAACCAAGTTTTAAATTATTGGATTTAGGTTAGGGGTTTCCAAATTAAAAGGCAGTAACACATACCCCTAAAAAAAAGCAAAAATACATGTAAAAAAACTTAAATGGACTCAGGTTGGTAATTGATATTAACTTTATATAGTGACTTTTATAGAGATATAGTGAACTTATATGTAATATATTGGATTTTATTAACGGAAAACATATACTAAATTATATGCAATATAGTGGAAGATTTAATTTTAATGTTTTTAACATGCCGGAAGATGTAGGTTGTGTAGTATATATTGTGACACGTACTTTAACATATAGAAAAATATAGTTTCTGCATGATATAGTGAGTGTCTGAATGATATAGTGGATTGTTCAGATATGATGTAGTTTTTGCATGATATGTTATATTTCTGAATGATATAGTGAGTTTGTTCATGATGTAATGGGTTTCCGGATAATATGGTGGATTGTCTAGAAATGATGTAGTTTCTGCATGATACAATATGTTTCTGAATGATATAGTGGGTTTCTACATGATATAATAGATTTTTAAATGATATAGTAGATTGTTCAGAAATGATACATGCTTTGGGCCTGGTGCACACTAATGTTAACGTGAACTGGGTTCACGTAAGTCAGATTGAAATACATGTTTATTTTGTTTAAACCTTTTTTAGGTCAATTTTTTACAGTGTCTTTCTTATGAATGAAGATTCTAGACCAAAGAAGTAATAAGTCCTACTAAGTAATTGTATATGTGGATATATAATTAACCCTCTTTCTGAATAATGATAGCATGTTGATGTTGCATAATAAGAATGTTTTAAGACTAGGTTCTCTTTATCACCTAAAATTTTGTTGATGAGCTTTCCTGAACTCTATTTTATTAAACCTAATTGGATATAATAAGTTCTACTTGGACTTTATGTATGATTAGACCTAATCATCTCTTACTGAACCTTTTTTTTCTCAAAACTTTGTTGTTTTAAGGGACGTATCCTAATCATGTCGTAATGTATAATGTCAAGAATTATTTTAAAATTTTTGGGGTAATAATATTTGGGATTGTAAGCATAACTTTTTTTATTCATATAGTTATCCATTATAAGTAAGTTGTGATGATTGTATTATGGCAAAAAATATGTTAATTTCACTAATTTGAATTTTCGAATTGAATCCAAATTAAAACTACTAAATTAATATGATCATATTAGTTTTGATGCGCATTCAGATATGATTTTTTTAAAAAAATCGATTTTTATGGTATTAGGACCTAATCCAAACTAAAAAATTGAAACGTTCTAAAATCTCTACATAAGTACTATTTAACCTCTCTCAAACCCTAGCCTCCCCTACCCCTTATTCATCGGTTAGGGGTCGCCATTGATGATTTCATCCATGATAAGCCCCTTTTTCCCTTTTATTTTCAGTTTTTTTCATTTTCTTGTTTTGTTTAATAAATTAGTCTCTCTTTATGAAATCTTTTCAAACCCTGTTATGGGGTTTTTAGTTTCTGTTTTGGAAATCTCTTTCTCCCCTATGGGAGTTGTGAGTATGGTTTTTTTGTTTTTAGGTATGAGAAAATGTTCTCATTGGTTGAAGTTCGAGACTCAACATGAAGGTATTAGAATCTCGGATGCGGTCAACATAACTCGGTCAAGAATGTTCTTCCCAAACTACATCAAAATGATAGACTTCCTCATCAATAGTTGCTTGATTCAAGCAAATACAAGGGGGCCTATTGTATTGCTCAATCTGGTTCATTGTAGTTCATTCGAAAACGAATTTGATTTAGACTTGTTTAATTGTATCTTGTTTTTCTTTAATACCTATTGTAGATGCCGTTTGACCTTCAGTTAATGAAGTTTCTCTTTAAAAAAAAAATACTATTTAACCTATTATCAAAAGCTTTAATTCAAAGTGATATAAATCTTAAATAATCCCGACGGACTTATTTAGGAGGCCTTTCATCAATCATCATTATCCGGAGCAAATAAATTACATTAAAAAAAATACTTTTTTTTATTGAAGTTTTTGAGTTTGGGCTGAATTTGAGTGACCAACCAATTGATGTGCACCAAAGAGAAATATCTTAAAGTAGGTAATAGTACTGGACAGTGGACAAAGACTTTGTATATTACTACTTAATAGGGATGTCTGATGGTATGACGTTAACGAGGAAAAAGTGCTCCAATCTAATACTTCCTCCTCTAACATAAGAACATAGAGGTAGCAAATAGTATTAGTAGATTATTTGGGTCGGATTTTGTTGGGTCAATTCAAATACGAGTAGTACTTGAATGATAACCAAAATAATTCGAGTTATGTATTTATCCGGGTCTAAGGTCAATTACAAACCAAATAATTGTTAACTATTTCATTATATTCAAATTGACAAGTGAAAGTAGAATATTAGTGTTGATTTATTTAAATTGAAGCTTAGTGACACTAGAAGGCGCAATGCCTCTGATTATTTATGGACAAATGATAACTATTAAATGTAGCTGAAATTGTAGTAGTAATTTATGTGATTTTGGTATTAAATTTTTTAAAAATGATCTTTAACTTAGCTTCTACTAAGGAACTTACAATATTTTTGAAAGATAATATAATCTCCATTGGACTGATGATAATTAATTGATATTTAAGTTTAGGAACAAAGTCTTGAGGCAAGGTTTATTGTAATGATGGTTTATTCTTAAATACCTCTTTTTCTTTACAATTTCATTGTTACTTTAATATAGAGGTGATATTGAGTTGAAATGATTATTTATGCAGGATATACGCATGTTTGGTGGTGTTGGAATTATATATAAATCCATTACCATTACTGTCAAATTATACCAATTACCAAACAATCCGTTAGTGCTAATGGTGAAAATATTTCAAGGCATCTAAGGTTGGATGGTTGTCACAACTTAGTTTTGTAGTATAGGCTAAGTGAAGTTGGTGAAATTCAGCTCATTTGGTTGCATATTGACTTTTATAGCTCACTTATTTAATATTGTAAATTCACTATTTCTATCCATCAAGGTTGTAATATTGATTGAATTAATTTTCTTTTGGTGCTAAGATTGAGTGAATATATAGTATAATAGAATGGCAATTATAAATGATCAAGATTCTTACTAGTGCTAATTAGATGACTTCGATATCTTAGAGGAGTTGTTCCTTTCTCCCAGTCTAAGATAGTATAGTAATCGGAGAAATCTTCTCTTCATTACTAAATAGGTCTTCTTTAGAGCAATGGACAACCTTTAGAATCTGTAAGTAACAATCGTAAAATTAATTGAAAATTTTTACTAAAGTCATTTGACCTATACTAAAAAACTTATAAATTGAAGTGAATGTCAACTAGTTTATATGGTAAAGTATTGTGCGTACTCCAAAATTTGAAATTAAATCCCTGATACAATATTGCTTCTTCAACTTTCTATATTCGAAAAATGCAAAACTAGATTGAGGCACATCTTTAATTGATGGATCAAGTATGTCATCATCATCAGTCATGCATCACTATTACTTATAGTCAGATTCTTTCTATTAGGTGCACCAATCCACAGAATTTCAGTCATCATCCCAAATCATCACTTTACATGTACTTAATTTTTTTCTCCAAAATTGATAACTTTAAAAGAGAATAGGTTAGTTAATTAGACAAAATTCAGATGGATATATATTAGCAAACCGGCCAAATTCAGAGCTACTAAAATTATTAACGAAGACGTATATGATTATAAAGCGTAAGGAGTAAGGACGGCTACTTAAGCGAAGGAATTGATATACCAACTAACATATCCCTTAATTCTCTGACTTTCTGTCTTCTCATTATATTATAATGTATCAATGTAACATAGATTCAAATATAGGGATGCCTAATTCTTAGACAAACTAAACACTGACATCGTTCTAGAACGTTACCTCATGTTTACCAATCAGGAAGCGCTCTTATATACATATATTGCCTGTTGTACTATCTATCATTTTATTGGAGGGACAACTAAGAAACTAATCATGTTGCAATTTATCAACTCAATGGTGTTAGTATTAATGAGTAGTAGTATTAAAAATTGTTATTTTGGGTATCAAAGAGTTGCTCAAATATGCAGTTTTGCGCAGGCGGGTGAATAATCGCCCGGGTGGGCAGACTATTGTCCATGTGAACAATTTCTTCTTGTAGTCAGTTTTGGTATAGGTGGTTTCTTAAGATTTTCCTATATGATGGCTATTAGCCGTAAGCTACGGTTTTTTGGGATCTTTTAGCGTTAATGTCTTACGTACAAAAGGTTTGTAAAGCTAATTCAAGCCAAGATGTAACTGCGCATGACACAAAGAGAGAGTTATTTTTTCTCCATGAGAGAGTTATATTTTCCCAATTTTTTCTCTTCTTGAATTCTCCATATAAGCTGATAAGGATATTTCATCGCTTACCAGATGGAGTAGGTTATGTTGATTAAACCACGTATATGTGTCGTTCATTTTCTCTACTTTTATCTTTTCATCTTTATGTTCTACATTTTGCTATAATTAAACATGTTACTAGATACTGAATTCTATAACAATTACTTACTCACAAAAATGAAATTTCTTTTGGAGAGCTCAATAGATAGCTTGTACATTTGCAACTTTGTAAATTTTTATATGTTATATATTCGCTATTAACATCATAAATTGATTGTAGAAATATACAATCCGAATCTTTTAGTGGCTAATTGTGAAGCGGAATCCTATTAGAGCTAAATGAAAGGAGTGCAAGCAATCGTGCGAAATGAGAATGAATCTCAACCGTGCGATTGGATTAGAGTCACTTTTACTTAATTACATAGTAATAACTCATCTAAGTATAAAAGTTACCCCTCTTGATTTGGAAAGATACCTATCCTAATTTGAAAGTGACCTATTTTACCTTAAAGTGGACTATTATGACAATACATTTATTGTTGTGAGTGCACACTTTGCACTTTTTTTTTTTGACATGAGCTGCAACTAGGCTAAGACAATAAAGGAAAGCAACGATAAAAATTAGCTAAGACATGCGCCGGGTGAACCTATGATCTCGCAACTTTATGAAGAACACAAGCTGGCATTGTAGAAGCAATCTTGAGAATATCACAAACCGTCCAACGCAAGGAGCAATTAGTTTCACCCTTGTTCTGAAGAAGTGCTATAACAGAAACTGAATCAGTAATTAACTTGATGGAGGAGAAACCATTTTGATTAGCCCATTGAATACAACGAAGCACATCATATAACTCCGCGTGTAGAGCATTCCGAGCAAGGAAATGACATCCGCCGGACATATCCAAGGAACTATAAGGATTAGAAACATACCAACCAACCCCAGCTTTTAGAGTTTTCCTATCCCAAGAACCATCAACCCGTATAATACTAGAACCGAACCGAGCAGGCATTTTTCCAAGAGAGATCATAAGGAAACCTGGCGGCACAACACTATCTTGTTCTAGGGGATGTAGGAAACGAAGTTGCCGATCTAATAAGCTAATGTACTTCTCATGCATAGCAAGACAAACAACAATAGTAACAAGGATTTGAACCGGAGAAGCACTGTCACTCCCGAAAATGATATTGTTACGAGCAATCCAAATTCCCCATAATGTACCAATGAAGGTACCAACCTTTGGGGTGTGAATTCCATCCCGATCGATAAACAAGTTGGATATAGTAGAGAATCCAATCTCTCATAGAAAGATTCTCATGAAGATTTGTTGAATAGCTAAAGAACTATTCCTCCATAAAGGCCTGGATTATAGGACAAAGCCAGAAAAGATTAAGATCATCTTCATCATCGAATTGCAAAAAGGACACACATAATTGGTAACAATACCACGTCCGGCCGGATTAATTCTCAAAGGAAGAATATTATAGCAAAGTTTCCAAGTAAACAATTTCCACTTTGGCTGAATCCGCCAACGTCGATGAGTTTAAACAAAGGGCAATCTTGAATAAGAGAACCACTATCTCTTTGAAGCATGGAATTAAGAAAAGCATACCCACTCTTAGTTGTAAAGAACCCAAGGCATGGTGATTCCAATGTAAACAATCTGAATTATCTTCCTAAGGCAACTCAATACTCAAAATGTCCTGAGCATCCTTAAAACAACAAAGTTTCCTAACCATGGAAACATTCCAAATGCAGAAAAGGAGAAGTAGAAATTAGATTACTGATCTTTATATCACGAGCTTGCAGGAAGGTAATATTAGACTTTACTTGAGGAATTCGATGATATAACCAAGCTTTCCCAAAAGCTTTAATATTTTGACCATTACCCACTTTCCAACTACGGACCTTGAAAACTAAATTTTTCGCCTTAGTTAAACCTCTCGAACCCCAAGAAGTGAACCGAAGCTTAGCCTTTGTCTGACCCCTTCTGATAGGAGAATCACTAACAGAATTATAAATCCTACTTAGCAAAGAAGTAGGTATAGCAAAAAGAGACCAAGCTTTTTTCATTAAAAATACTTTATTAACTAACGAAGTAGCACGAATCCCTAAACCTCCCATACCTTTAGGGAGATGGATAATAGAATTTTTAATCCAATGGACACCTCGATTTGAGCTATTAGTCCACCAAAATATGGCAGAGGAAATAGAAGTAGGCAGCTCAAAGCAAGAGATAACATGTGATATCATAACAACTAAAATAATGTGTTGATTAACACTAATTTTGTAGCTTGAGTGCAGCCCATTGAGAGATCCGAGAAGCAACTTTATCCATAAGGAATGAGAAATGATTTTTTTTTAGAACCATGTAAATCAATGGGCACCCCTAGATGATGAGGGAACGAGCCGACTTGCTTGTAATTGAAACAATTAACAATGTCTTGACGCATTTCATCCGAAACATAGGAGAAAACTTGATGAAAGACTTAGAGCAGGTTGATCATTTGACCCGGACACCAAACTAAATCTATTGATAATATCTTGGAGATTAGTAGCGGCCCGGAGGAGACGCCTAAAAGAAAATCATCACATCATCAGCAAAAAAAAAAAATGTGAAATTGAAGGACTTCGTTTAGACAGTCTGATACCCTTAAAGGAATTAATAGCTTGAGCCAAGGTCAGCATTTTGGAGAACACATCCATTCCAAGTATAAACAAGAAAGGTGAGAGAGGATCACCCTGACGAAGGCCCTGACTTGGAGTAAAACTTGTCGAGAGTGAACAATTAAACAAGATTTTATAAGAGACAGTTGAAATACACTGTTGGACCAACCTAATCCAAGGTTCAGGAAAACCATAAGCTCGGAGAACACAAAATAAGAACTGCCAACTCATTTTATCATAAGCTTTTGACAAATCCATTTTAATAGTCGCCAAAGGGCAAGGACCATATTTCCTTGAATCAATCTTGTGGCTTAATTCATGACTAAGTAAGATATTATCACTCATAAGCCTTCCAGGAACAAAAGCATGCTGAAAATCCGTTACAATACAAGGAAGGAAACTGCATAATCTTCTGAGTAAACATTTAGTAACACACTTGTATAGTGTGTTACACAACCCTAATGGTCTTAGTTGTTGAGGAGACTGAGGAGATAACACCTTCGGAATCATCACAAGAATGGAGTGATTCCAAGTTTTTAGCATTTGACCAGTAGGAAAAAACTTTTGAATACCAGCTACAGTTGAATCACCAACAATGTCCCAGTAAACTTTAAAAAATTCAGATGTGATCCCATCCGGTCTTGGAGAAGTATTTGCTTTCATATTAAAGAAATGATCCTTAATTTCAGAAGCTGAAGGAATATCCAAAAGAACTTTACATTGATCCTCCGTTAAAGTGGGCATATCCATCTCATTAAGCAGATTAACAATAGTGTCTTCATCAGGATGAATTTGAGGCACTTCATAACCTTTTTGGAAAACATTGATAATTAAAGTTAATAAGTCCTCTTGAGCATTAATCCAGTCATCATTCTCATTTTGTAAGGAGTGAATATAATTTCTAGAACTTCGTAACTTAACTCTGTTGAAACAAATTTTTGTTGTGGTGTCGGCATGTTGGATCCAAACATCCTTCATTCTTTGTCTCCAATAGGTATAAGCTAGAGTAGCTTCACACATAAGGTCATTAATAGTCCGAATATAACAAAACCCATTGTTAACATCCTGGAAACTTCCAGCCAGGTCTAACTTTGCATTAATAGCTTTCCAATCAATTCCACAAGACTTTTTATGATCAAGACACCACTTTTGCAAGACATGACGAACTTTGTTCAATTTGGAGGTAAGAATGAAATTGACATTACCCACACAAGACTCACTCCAAATTTGCTTAATTAAGGTCGTAATTTGCGGTAAACCTAAACACCAATTTTCCAATTGGTAAGGACGCTTTTTAGTGAAAGTAGGAGTTGTGTTTGAGAATATAATAGCAGCATGGTCTGAACAAGTAATAGATTGGTTAGTAATTAAGCTATGAGGAAATAGAGAAAGCCAAGAAGAGGAAATATAACCCTTATCTAGGCGTTCAAAGATTGTATGAGGCGGTTTGTCGTTTAATAGTCCAGAAAATCGTGGACCAACATAAGGTAAATCCAAGAGCATGGATTCAACCTTCCAAAGATTGAAAGCTTGCCAGCCTTTGGTAATAGAAGAACCACCTAATTTGTCCTCGTATTTATCTAACTGATTAAAGTCCCCAATAATCAAAAAAGCATCCAAAGAAGCAATGATATGCTTCAATTGATCCCAAATAGCTTGTCTATGACTAAAACGAGACGGACCATACACAAACACAACATACCATTCCTGATTGTTAATTTCAGTAACCTTACAAACTATGTAATTTGTAGACACACAAAAGTGAAAATGATCAGGTTACTCCAACTTACAACTAAAAGACCCCCTTTAGTCCCATTGGCATCACTGTCTATCACAAAAGTGGGAGGGGAACTAAAACCACAACAGCTTAAGGCTTCAACATACTTCATCTTAGATTCACTTAGAAACAAGAATATAGGTCTATTAGTTCCTACAAGCCATCTAACGTAAGGAATTTTAGGGGTGTCAGGCTCGTTTAGTCCCCTACAATTCCAGGAGATAATTTTCATGGGTCCTTGGTTGGTCGTGGAAGAGCCGGCCAATATCGCCGAACAATTTGTCTCACAATTTATTCGAACAACAGATGAAACTGACTCCATAGACATTGAAGGAGAGATTTCAATAGTTTTAGACTTCTTGGGCAGATTAACTGATCCATCCTCAGCCAGCCTTGATCTTTTACCCATAGAGACAGAATAAAACTCATCCAAAGGTTCCACTCCCATATCCTCTGCCATCTGAATATCAGTTATAGTTTTAGGTTGAAACTGATACACCCCATTTACCAATTTCCACAAATTAAAACCTCCCTTGGACTCCCAAGCCTGCAACTGCAGCCGACGTTTTTTCCGAAACCAATCAGTAAAAACTGCATCTGGCAAATAAAAATTATCCATAGACATAGCTCGAGACATTTGATGAGTAGCAAGACGCTTCGATGACAAGGAACCTTTAAAAGATTGAGTTTTATTAGTAGGTGACAAAGGTAAATTAGTGTGAACTGGAGGAATCGGAGTATTAGGGGGGTCCTGTTCCAAAACCCTAGGACCAGCCTCCCCCACCCACTCATTTGGTGGAATGTCAATCGATAGAAGTGGGTGCACTCGTACAGGATCACTTGATTGACGAATTAATCGTCTAAGACGTAAATTGGCTTGCTGAAAAAACGAGGTCCTAGGAACAATAGCTGGAGCAGGACCATCCAAAACTGATGTAGGAGAAACAGGTCGTGATAAAGGTAAATGATTGAACAAAATATCATTAAGCAATCCAGTTGGTTGAGCAATAGATGGAAATTCATCCTGAGCTTCAGATGATGAAGAAACTGCCCTCTGCTGAGCCCGTTCAGAGATCCCCAAAGTTTCAAATAAGGTTGGACGAGTACCAGGAGGAGAAACAACTTGCCTAGCATTAGATGATTCACCTATTTCATAGAAAGGATTTACTTCCGACATATGCATGGCAGGTAAGGCAGAACTAGTAATATAAATGGACTGAGAGCCAGGAGCCAGAGTATGAGAATCTAAAGCTCTTGAAGTACTAACCGGCCCCGTATTGCTAGAAGGATAAAATTGACCATAGGGGTCCCCTTCAAGACCAAATCTGACACCCGGTGAGCGTCGAACTATATGACCAGAAGTAGAAGAAGGACCAGAGGCTTCCATGTTAACATCATAATCACCCACATGCACTTTATTTGTTACATACATATCCTCTTCATCCATGTCTTCCGAACCAGTCTCATAATCACTAGTGAAAGATGAAGAAGAATCCACCACATTTGCCTCAGGAGGATCTTCATAAGGCCTTGAATGACGTGGCGATTCCGGAAAAGCATCCGGCTCATCCCTTTGCCACAAGTTCAGATGGGTATTTCGAAAACGAAAACGATCCGGCAAACCCATGATAAGATTAGTATAATATTGAGCATCTAAAGGGCCATATAATACCTTTAGACCACTTTGCTCAAACTCAGAAAGACGGTTATGGATGCGTCTATTAGCATCAAATTGAGAATAGTTGCATCTGACAATAGAGTGACCCACACAGCCACAATTTTTACAAAATTTGAAAACACCTTCATAACTGAAGTAGATCCAGATTACCTGATCCCCATAAAGAGGCATGTAGCATCCTAGAACAAGAAGTCGAGATAGATCCATATAAACCAACGCTCGAGCATCAGGTTGAGAAGGAAGTGTTCCATGCATGTCCTCAACTTGATCCACATACCCAATGTGCTTCAAAACATTGTGAACCCAAGTCTGATTTAGGAGACCCAAAGGAAGGCCAACCAAACGCACCCATAATTTTGCATTATCAAAATTAAGATGCTGCGGGACTATAGTCCAATGTCCCCGCCGAAAGGTTATAATCCTTCCGTCAATAACGGCAGTATGATGCAAAATAAGACCATCTACATCCCTTTGATTATCACACTCAAAGATGTAATATAAACCAGTTCGATGGACAGTGATATTACCTCGATGCTCTCATTGATTGTTAATAAGACCCTGAAACTAAATCAGGATGGGGTGGGTTTGGGCCAAAGAAAACCCCAATAACAGAGGTATTCCAATGAATAGATGAGGTTGGATTAAAATCCGGCGCATTAAAGAGAACGCCCATTCGGAAGTTATTATGAGAATGAGGTGGTTGCATGATAATAAAGAGGAAAAGAAGAAAACTAAATCTTAATAGGGAGAAGAAGAATAAAGCACTGCAACGTAAAGCAAAGAGAAGAAGAACTTACAGCGCCTGAGAAGCAAAAGGTTGAAATAAATAGAACTTCACTGCATTCAGGGAGATGAAAAGACACAGCTCACCAATGCATGCAAGACAAGTGGAAATACTAACCAAGCTTTGTCTGAACAACCTGCTCCTAGAGGCGGCTAGAGTAGGAGTTAATGGTCTTAAGTAATAACCTACTATTGGTTGAGGAAGATTTGAATATTGCGATGAGAAAGTATGTTTTGCATGCTACATGAATTTGAATAAGAAAGGAATACGAAGAGTTGCTCCAGTGCATGCTACAGTAAATGAACTCACAATTTTAGTGAGAGAAGCTCTAGATTTCTAGAGAGAATTCACTTTTGACATCATTAAAAAGTGCATACTTACACGATTTAAAATAGGATATAATAACACAATTGGTAATTGATATGATCTCATCATAATTATTCCTTTCATCACTTCGAAAGCTCTATTAAAGTACAAAAGGCTGCCTTTTTTATTTGTTATATGAAAATCTTAGCTTGAGTCGTCGTGATTTTTTTTTTTTTGACATCAAGAAAATTTGCATTAATTAAAACTGAAGTGCAACCTAATGCTAATACAACCAAACAGAAACAAACTAACACTAACAAGAGCTTTATTAGCTCGTACATACTTGATGAAAACCAAACTAACTATTTTGTGTTCAGTCACCAGTTTGTCTTGAGCGATGGTGGGTGAGGTTGGGTTATATGTCTTGACGGAAAAGACCTGATATGAGAGGAAACCTGTTGAGATACAAAACCCTGCCGATCTTCGTAGAGAGATTGTCGTACAACAGCAAGTAGACCCCAATGTCCACTAGACACTAAATCCCAAGGTCCTTGAAGAGAAACATCCTACTAGGATTCTAGTGATTCAACTAACAATGAAGTCACGTCTTTGGGTGACTTCTGACCCTGCTTTGAGGGTATCCGGAGTTTAGTCACACTAGACTGAAACTCGAAATAAGTGGAGGTCTGAACATGCTCTAAATCAAGTTGGAGTGCCTCCCACAAGATGCGTGTTTTAGGTCTGAAGACATCTGAAGCCATCATGAGAACCTGGGGCAAGTTAGATTGAAGAACATCGCCCCACTGACGGATCTGAAGATCCAACTTCACAATCCCAAAACCTATTAGAACGACACACAATAGATTTGAAGTGAGAACCTCCTCTCATCTGAACCAACCCTCGAATTCCTAAAGCGGCAAAAACCCCATGGCCAACTCTAGGATCATTGGCTCTATTCGCCAGGTTTCCTAGATTTTCCTTTATCATAGGAAACCAAGAACCTTGTACTGCCCACCGATCACCACTAACGAACACCCAAGCACAACCATACACAAAAAGGCAAGGGCTATTGGACCTGGAAGAAACAAACATTAAACAAACTAAAAAAACCATCACTAGATTCATCACACCACAACCTAGACTAGAAAACTCGAACATAAACCAGGGAAGGGGAAGGGGAAGACACAAACACTAAACGGGGGGGAAGGGGAAGGGGAAGGGGGAGACACAAACACTAAACAGGGAATGGAGAACCTCTAACACGAAACAGGGGACTCGACGAAACAGGGGAGGGAGACAAGAGACGCGATGCGACAAAACCGAAGGGGGGTGACTCGACGTGGACGAACGTGACCGGAGAGGGGAAAGGGAGGCCCACGACAGCAACAGGGGGAGGGGGAAAAGAAATACTAACGCACGAACAGGGGAGGGAGAAGGGGAGGGGGACATACGCAACAGGGGAGGGGAGATCCGAAAAAGGAGAAACGACGAGAAACAGGGAAGGGGGACAGGGAACTAAGGCGACGACGGAGAAGCAGGCTCGCCGGCGAGCCTACGACCACCAGCGAGCCTGCAGCGAGTGAGCTTGGAGTTGTTTAGGGTTTCTTTGTTGGGAGTCGTTGTATGTTACGACAAAAGAAAGCTATCATTACAATTTACAAAGGCACCAATACTCAAATAGAATAACGCGAGGAGACACAAAACAAAAATGAAAAACATTTCACCCGAACAAAATGAAAAAGTGGAGTACATACAATTGAAAAATAAATCAGTAATGGATTTGGGCGAGCTCGTGACGTGTGCATGTGTGTGTTATAGTCGAGGTGCCACTTTGTTGGCATTGGTGGGTCTCTGGTTCTCTGCTACTTGGTCAGTGGAACGTAACTGATAGAGTGTGTAGTAAATTACTAGACAAAACTACATTTATCCTTTGGGTAAATTACCAGCCCCTAATAGATTATTATAAAATAATTGTAATTTTTTTAGTTGGATCCTATCTTACATTAAATTCTATTAGTAGTGAGGTAATTTACCCAATAGATCAACCAAGTTTATTTTACCCTATATTACTTATACTTTGTTCAATCATGATAATGGCCTGAGGTATAGGCTGGTTACTAAGTTGCTAAGTTGATGTTTAATAATCAAGGGCGAAATTTGGTGGTTTTCGAAGTCATTAGATATAAACTACTAGTATGTGTTATAACTTACAACCTTATAGTCTGATATACTCTTAGTCACACTCTGCTCTCTTTGTCTTGGTGGTGTTGTTAAGTTGTTACAGCAATTTAAATAAACTATAATATTGGATGAGAAATTATAATACAAGTTTAATCAATCAAAAAATATAATTTGGAAGATAGATAGAAAACTCTGTTTTATATATTTTTTAACTTAAAAAATTAACTTTAAATTGGTTAAATCAATCTAGTTTAATTTAGCTTGTAGGTAATAAGATCTGTAAGACTAATAACTTTTATGTCTCTTAAATTAACTTATAAAATTTTCGGTAAAAGATATGTACCTAAAAATTATGCTTTGATTTTTTTTTTGAGGGGAATATTATTCTTTGATTAATATAGCAAGTTAAATATAACTTTGTTTTGAGTTAGAAAAGAGTAAGAGATGTCAATCCTGTATAGTTGAATACAGATAGCATATCTCAATGGGCCTAGGACCAGCAACCTAAACTATAGACTGGGTTAATGTACCTTTTGTCCCTACAACAAAAGTATAAGATTTGTTTGGCATGGATGTTCATTTTCCCCATATTGGATAAATGGACTTCCAACGAACTCTTACATCTTAAGCCCATTCTCCATGGGACGACTAACTCCGTATCTGCATTACATGTAATTCCTTTATTAGCTTTATGATCCATATGTGCGGTAAATTTTAAATAATAAGAAAGTGGGCCAATGACCAAGGTTGCCCGAGACAACAAGTAGGATGGTGCAAGCCATTTACAAGCCTAAAGGCAGTTTCATCTATATAAAAAAAATTAGTAATTCGAGAAGTAACCCTTCAACCTTATAAGATGGTTATCTTCTTCACCTCTTAATCTCTTATGGATTGTGAGACTACATGCATGTACATTTTAAAAAAAGGGGTTCAACAAAATTCAAGCTGGTTTATTTTATTCTTGGTACTCGTCACTTACAATAAGGAAATCCAAATTATATTGTTTAATTATAACAAGAACACCAAAAGCTAGGTTTACCATACAAAAACCAGCTTAAAATATTAGCTTTATATCTTTTAGGTTTTAGCAAAATCATTGTGGTCACATGATATGATACATATGATGAGGAAGTCGTGGCTCAACACAAGCCATAAGAGGATTCTTCTTAGGATTTGAGAGGCCAAAAATCTCTTCCATATCGATATCTTCAACTTTTATATTACCTGGTAATTTCCATGTAAATCCATGAAGAAGATTAGCCAAACTTGACTCAATAACTTTGAGACCAAGATTATATCCAGGACACATCCTTCTCCCTGATCCAAAAGGTAACAGCTCGAAATTTTGACCTTTCACGTCTATATTCTTTGCAAGAAACCTCTCTGGCCAAAATTCTTCAGGTTTTTCATACACGTTAAGGTCCCTTTGTATGGTGAAAGTGTTCACAAGCACAAGGCTACCTTTAGGAACATCGTAGCCTTCAATTTTGACTTGCTCCCTAGTCATGCGAGGCGCAAGCATAGGTGCTACTAGGTGTAACCTCATTGCTTCTTTTGATATTGCACGAATATAGGGCAATTTTTGTATGTCTTTCTCTTGAACCCATCTCTCTTTTCTGATTACATAATCGAGCTCTTCAGTTGCCTTTTTTATGATATTTGGTTTTCTTAGGAGTTCAGCCATGGCCCACTCTACCGTCACTGCTGAAATGTCGGTACCTCCAGCAATTAGATCCTGAAAATTATTTTGTAAAGAAATTAATCAATTTGACTAAGTTAATTTTTTTTTAAAAAAATCTATGTATAAGAAACCACAAACCACATTATTATACAACTGTATGAGGGTTGTCCAAGTACAATACCGATCTATTACACTGCCTAAACCGGCATGAATGATCTGCCAAGACATCAAACGTAGATCCAGGAAATGAATCATCATGACAAACAATATGCTATGACATATCAGTCCTATCCAAACTTGTTGCCGCCTTGCCGGTGCTCTCTACATAGGCCATGTCAGTTGGGCCTGGGCCTGATCCATTTACACTACATGTTGACTATGGACCTAGAGATAAGTTGTTGTATTCCATGTTTTGATGATGCCAAATAATTAGGTTATACTATATAGTTTTTATTTTACGAAAAATATAAAATACCAAAAATAATGTAATGTTTATCTTTGCATTTATATCTTGTGGAGAAAGATTATTTATTTAATCTAAGTCAAGATATAACTTTAATACACTTTGAATTTTTTTTATAACGTATGTTTAATAATCTATATTACCTTGGAATCTTTGAATAAAAGATTCTCAGTGTTAGTAGAAATTTTTGTTGCTGTTGTTAGACCTTGAAATACAGTTGAGAAACCGTGGCACAAAAAGTGGAGCTAATTGAGTGAAGTTCTCCAACTACCTCTATGCATGCGCTGGAAATTCTCCCACTAACGGATAGTGGAAGGTAGTTTGTTTCCGTTGCAATAAACGTGGAGGAAGTGCAACAAAAGTCGAGCCATGATCTCCACAACACTATAAGCACTTATCAAGGAGAATGTGGAGCATAATATTTCCAGTAGAAGAAGATTAATTGCAGCAGCTATATAAGAGGAAGATTATTCGAAGAACACTTAAGAACTTTCAAGCACAAGATCTATACTTAGAAAGTTTTGCTTGTAATTTCCTCTTATATTCAACATACTTATTATTGTAATATTCATAGTTTGTGGGAGAGAGAAAATTCAGAGAATATCATTGTGATCAAGAGAGAGAAAGAAAGAGAGAAAAGAGAAGATTTCGAGTGAAGTCAAAGTGAGTGTCATCAGTTCAGGGGGAACTGGGTGACTGGGTGACTGGGAACAAGTTCCTAGAGGAACAGAGAAGGTCCGTTAATAGGTTGTAAAAAGATCGAGTCTTTTTGTAATCCCTCATAATTTTAAAGGATTTTATAAATATATTTTAGCATTTATATATTTATATTTTAGTTGAAATGATTTTATTATTTAAAGAAGGTTGACTATTTTAAAAGTCAAATGAAATTATTTTAAGGATTTAAGAAAGTTGAAAATATTTTAATTAGGCATGCTTTGAAAAAGGTTTAAAATACGAATTTGATTTGGAAAAGAAGTCTAAGTGGACTTGAGGAACCCAAATTCTAAGTAGATTAGGAGAAAGGAGTTATATTGATGTTAGGAGTTCTAATTTATCAATCCTAGTCATCATCAAACTCTATTCAAATTCAATCTCCTTTTCCTAAGCCCAAAAATGAAACCCTACTTATAAATACCTTGGACCCAATTATTTTTACCACACAAAGATTTATTTTCTCTTTTCCCTCACAAATAGCCGGCACTTTTCTTCTTCCTCTTCCACGTGAATTTTGGTTTTTTCTTCCTCTCAAGTTCTCTTTCTTCTTCTTCAAGTAACGCTTTCTTCTTCGCTAAGAAACGTCGCAACCACCGCCGAACACCAGTGAACCGCTGCCGCCGCCGCTCTTCCTTGGCCGGCGCATCATCCCACTTTCTTCTTGTGTTGGTTTAATTCTTTTCTTCTTCCTCAAGTTTCAATTAAAAATCATATTTTTATGTTTTATTTTAGTACTAATCATGATTAATAACTTTAATTTACTGTTTTAATGATTAATCATGGATTATATATATTATATATTATAAGAATAAAAATTCAGATTTGTTTATTATTGTTAGATTGAAGTTTTAATCATTAAAGCATGGATTTTTAGGGTGTTAATTATTAACAAACCGTAGTAGCATGTTGTATACTATGAGATTGGTTTAGATTATGAATTTAAACATGTTTGCGTATGTTTAAGAGGGTTTTATGATTTTATAAGTTGCTGGAATTTCAGAAAAGATTTTATTTAGGGAGTTTTAAGAATTTTAATTACTAGTATGGTAGTATTATGCTAGGAATTAAAAGTAATTGAAGTTTTGATAGTAAAATCAACTTTCGAATATGTTTAAAGGGGATTTTAAATATTTTAAAGTTGCTGTCTTTTTATTTAAGAGTATTGATTTTAGTTTATATTGATTTCTAGGCGGAGAGTATTCTGTAGGAGACTTTTAAAGGGCTAAAAGTAGCTTGCCGACTAGTTTACACAAGGTACGTACATACTTGTGCGCTATATGATTAGTATCATGATTTAAGGAGGAAAAAGTTGTAGTATTATGTATAGGAACTTTATAAGTTCATATGTGATTTCTAGTATGATTGATTTCTACATGTTTTATGCCTGTGAGCAAGCATGTTAATTATTAGATTTATTATGCGTAAAGAATTGTCATGTTTGTATGGATTTATTGATGCAAGCATGTGAATGGGAACTTTAATTATTAATTCACATGGGGGAATTAATATGTTATTAAGATTGATTCATGATTATTCATGGGTTCCCTTACAAGTATTATTTTCACTACTATGTGAGGACTGTGGGCCTTATTTGGTAAGTTGATAAGTATGCCTTTTAAAGGTAAGTTGGATTGTTGGCTAGGTTCAACAAATAAGAAAGTTGAGATTATAAGGAAATAAGTCTTGGGTTGTAAGTTGTGATCACTTATTAAATCCTAAGATAAAAGAAGTTCAGTGGTGAATGTTTGAATTGTATTTCTGTGTTGCTTGTATGTGTGTCATAACAAGTAATAACTTGTAAAGAACGTAAAGTGTAACGAGGATAGTTATAGACTTTAGACTGGTGCACGTCTAGAGTTGGACATTAGGGGTACATGGTGAGCGAGCCATGGCTTTTTACAGGAGATGAATTGATCACCATTCTTTTTTTTTTCAGTTAGCAAAGGTTCCTCGATATCGCAGGTCATTTCTGGAATACGTGGTAGCTCCCGTATTTCGTCTTCGTAATGAAGGCATTAGTAGATAAGACAACTCAGGTCCAATAACTATTCCATTTGAGTAATAAAAAGATGTGTAGAGTTTAGTTCAGTTAAAGTTGTCTGCAGATTGTTATATGATTATATTATTATTTATTCCTGCACGTTATTTATTTAGTATCCTGCTAGGAATGTTTATGTATTATTATGTAGTACTCAGCTTTGCTGATTACGTGCTTTGTTTGTATGTGTTGATCATGGCTTTGCCTTATTGATCATGTGATGACCCAATTTTGGTGAGCAGATTCTCTAGAGCATTGATATTTACAGGTTCGCAGATGTTGCATCATTGAGAATATGGGAATGGAGAGCTTGTGTAATCTAGTATATCATATTTTCTGCATTAGTAGGAACGTATTATAATAAGTTTGTTTGAGTAGACATTTATAGAGTGTTTGATTTTGAAGTACTTATTTATTTAGTTATGGTAATAAAGTATGAAGTTTCGTTAGATGTTTTCCGCTGCAAAATTCTGAATAAGCCGATACGTTATCACACGGGCGATAATACTTGGGTAATTCTTTAAGTTTTATATTGAAAAGGTATTTATGAGAAGAGAGAATTATCGGGGTGTTACACTTTTGGCCTATTATAGTAAAGAGAGTTTGAGTCAAAATCCCTCGTGGTCAAGGTTTTTCTTCCTATTGGGCCTAGGAAGTTTTCCTTGTAAAAATCTCGTGTGTTTGTCTCTTTCTACTTTTAGTTTGTTTTAATTCCACAATACATTTTGAAAATTTCCCCTCAACTACAATTCACCCCCCTCTTGTAGTTGATCTAGTGTTCATACTAGAATAACAATTGGTATCAGAGCCTAGTACCTCCAGAATCAGCTAACACTGAGTAGATTGTACCTGGAACAATGAACACTACAGAAGAAAAGCATGATGAAGGGTATTCAACTCAACGCCTACCTATGTTCAATGGCAAACATTATCCATACTGGAAGAATTGTATGGAGATATTTATCAAAGCTGAAAATTACCAAGTATGGAAGGTAATTGAAATTGGTGACTTTGAAGTCACAAAGAAGAACGAGAAAGCGGAACTGATTCCTAAACCCCGTGCCGAATTTGACAAAGAAGACTTCGACAAAATAGAGATGAACACCATGGCCAAGAAGCTACTCCATTGTGGTCTTGGTCCCCATGAACACAACCGAGTCATGGGATGCAAGACTGTTGAGCAAATGTGGGAACTCCTTCAAATCACTCATGAAGGAACAAGCGAAGTGAAACGATCAAAGATCGATATGCTCATGCATAAGTACGAATTGTTTCACATGAAACAAAAAAAACCTATTCAAGACATGCTCACTCGCTTCTCAAACATCATAAATGAGCTTGAATCTCTGGGAAAGATAATCTCTCCAGAGGACAGGTTCGTAAGGTACTAAGGAGTCTACCACAAGATGAGAAATGGATGGCCAAGACAACGGCATTGTTGGAAACCAAGGACTTCACAACGTTTAACATTGAACAACTTGCTGGTTCCTTGATGACCCATGAGTTACAACTAGAAACTCATGAAACTGAATCATCAAAGCCTAAGGCTCTAGCTCTCAGGTCAGAGGAACAAGAAGATTCAGAAACTGATAATGAAGAAGCTGCGATGATTGTAAGAATATTCAAGAAATTCTTCAACAAGAATTACAAAGGAAAGGTCACAAAGAAACCAACGAAGCTAAGTTGCCATAAGTGTGGAGGCCTTGATCATTTCATCAAGGAGTGTCCTCAATGGGAAAATGAGAAAGAAAAAGGGAAATACAAAGAGAAGGGCAAGGAACAACAAAAATCTTTCTCGATAAATGATATGAAGAGAGCCATGGTTGCAGCATGGGGAGAGTCTGACTCAGAAGAGGAGCAGGAACAAACTGAGGAAGAAACTGTCCATCTATGTCTCATGGCGAATATCGAGGACAAAGTGAAATCATCAAACCCCAAGGTAAGTTTTAATGCCATTGAAGAGGAACTTACATAACTTAATAAAAGCCAATTAATAAAACTTTTATTAGAAACCTTAGATGACTACAAGGATGTATGTGCAAAAAGTGATCAATTAACTAATGCCTTGAAAGTCACTAAGAACCATTCTAATTGGCTTAACACATGAAAATGTGATACTGAAAAAAATTCTTTGAACTTTTTGACAAGAGTAGAGCTTATCAAGAAGCATTTGAAAAAGTCAAAAACGAAAATTATCTTTTGAATTTGGAAATGACAGAATTGAAACTGTTTGTTCCTGAAGGAACAGTCTCTTCAGTTAATACCAGAAGCATTGCTGAAAATTTGAAAAACGATTATGAAAATATTTTTCAAGAAAATCTGGTATTAAGGAAGAAACTGGAACCCTCAAGGAACAAGCTTCCTGATCCAGTCACATGGACACAAAAGTATCAAAATAAAGGAAGAGATGGTCTAGGTTTCAATCACAAGAAAAATAACAAAAAGAAAAAATATGTTGATCTGCCAAGTAGTAAGATATGTTCTTACTGTGGGAAGAGTGGTCACATTGTGTCTGACTGTTCCACCAGAGAAGAACGTATTGATAGGAACACGTACCTAGTGAAACATGTCTGGAAAATTAAGAAAGACTCAAGTCCAACAAAGGAACCCAAGCTAGACTGGGTCACTACCACGAACTAGTTTGCTATGGTACAGGCTGAAGTGAGGGGGAACAACATGTGGTACCTCAATAACAGTTGTTCTAAGCACATGACATGAGATAGATCAAAATTTCTCTTACTCTCAGTCTTCAATGGAGGAACTGTGACCTTTGGAGACAATCTTACAAGTAATATAATGGCAGTTGGTAAGATTGGTAAATCTCTGTCACATTCCATAGATAATGTATTTTTGGTCGAGGGCTTAAAGCATAGTTTACTTAGTATATCTCAGTTTTGCGATAAGAAAAATTCAGTGAAATTTACTAATGAGTCTTGTATAGTCAGCCATGAAAGTATAGGAACCAAGATCCTTGAGGGAACGAGGAAAGGGAACACCTACATGGTCGACCTGAACCTTGTTCCTAGGAATAATCTCACATGCTTAAGTGTGATCGAAGCTGATCCCCTTCTATGGCACAAATGTTGTGGTCATGCGGGCTGTCCCTACTGCTGCGAAACTAAGTGGGAAGGACTTAGTAGTTGGTTTACCAACAATTAAGTCTTTGAATCACGGTGTTTGTGATTTAAGTGTTAAAGGCAAGCAAGTGAGATCCTCATTCAAATCCAAGAAAATGGTAAGCACAAAAGTCCATTAGAACTTCTTCACATGGACTTATGTGGCCCTGTACACATCCAAAGCCGATCTGGTAAGAGATATGTATTAGTCATAATAGATGATTTTTCAAGATACACATGGGTTATTTTTCTTCATAGTAAGGATGAAATGTTTGATGAATTTCTAACCTTTGCTAAAAAGATTCAAAGAACAAGTGGTTTTAAATTAAAGCATTTAAGATCTGACCATGGTAAGGAGTTTGAAAACTCCAAGTTTGATGAATTTTGCAGCAATGAAGGTTTGATCATAACTTCTCAGCTCCTAGAACACCATAACAGAATAGTGTAGTCGAAAGGAAGAACCGGACCCTTGAGGACATGGCAAAGACGATGATTATTGCAAGCGGTCTTCCGAAATTTTTTGTGGCTGAAGCAGTGAATACAGCATGCTATATCATCAATCGTGTCATGCTAAGACCAATCACTTTGAAGACACCTTACGAGCTCCTTAGAGGAAGAAAACCAAATATCGCTTACTTTCGTGTTTTTGGATGCAAATGTTTTGTACATAATAATGGAAAGGACAACTTCGTAAAATTCGATGCTAGAAGTGATGAGGCTATTTTTCTAGGATATGCCTTAAATAGTAAGGCTTATCGTGTTTACAATAAGCGAGCAATGTGTGTTGAGGAAAGTGTCCATGTTATATTTGATGAGACTAACTCCTTGTAGGAACAGAGTCCTAATGATAACTTTGAAATTGGTTTGACTCGTCCTGATGAGTTTAATCAATGGGATGAAGAACTAACCCCTGCAGGAACAGAAAAGAAGCAAGTTCCTGATCCTGATAACCCTTTGCCTGATCCTCATGAGGAACAAGCAACAGGAGGAACTCCGGATGATCAAGGAGCTCCTGAACCTGAAGAAGATCAAGTGAATCAATCACCTCAAGAAACTCAAGATGCAACTAGGAGATTTGATCCAAAGCCTTGGAAACACCAAAATTCTCATCCTTTAGAATTGATAATAAGTGACATTGAAAAGGGAACTCAAACGAGATCCCAAATGAAGAATTTTTGTGCCTTTCACGCTTTCTTATCTATGACAGAACCTAAGGACCATATGGAAGCGCTCAAAGAGGCTGATTGGATCAATGCTATGCAAGAGGAGCTAAATGATTTCCAGAGGAACAAGGTCTGGTACCTGGAGACTAAACCAAAGAACCATAAAGTTATCGGACATAAATGGGTCTTGAGGAACAAGCTCGATGAGCATGGAGCTGTGGTAAGGAACAAGGCCAGACTTGTAGCCAAAGGTTATAACCAACAAGAAGGTATTGATTTTGATGAAACCTTTGCTCCTGTTGCTAGGATAGAAGCAATTAGAATTTTGATTGCCTTTGCTGCCTTTATGGGATTTAAGTTGTACCAAATGGACGTCAAATGTGCATTTCTAAATGGTTTTTTACTTGAAGACGTCTATGTGGAACAACCTCCTGGATTTGAAAATCCGAAACTTCCAAATCAAGTCTATAAGCTTGATAAAGCTCTTTATGGGTTGAAACAAGCTCTTAGATCTTGGTATGAAAGGTTGTCAAAATTCCTGCTTTCACATGATTTTCATAAAGGTAAAGTTGATAGAACCTTGTTCTTTCGATCAAAAGGAACAGACATATTAGTAGTCCAGATTTATGTTGATGATATAATTTTCGGTGCTACTAATGATCTTCTTTGTAAGGAGTTTGCTGATCTTATGAGTAGTTAATTCGAAATGAGTATGATGGGAGAGTTAAACTTCTTTTTGGGATTGCAAACCAAGCTAACTGAAAGAGGAACAATGATCCATCAACAAAATATGTCAAGGAACTGCTTAAAACATATGGACTGGAACAATAAAAAACCAACCACACTCCCATAGGAGCAAGAACAAGGTTAGATGAAGATTCAAATGGTAAGTGTGTAAACGAGAAGCAATATCGAGTGATGTTTTTGACCTAGTAAGCTATTCGGATGCGGATTATGCTGGAGACTTGGTTAATCGCAAAAGCACATCAGGCATTGTCCAGTACCTAGGAACAAGCTTGGTCTCATGGAGCTCAAAGAAGCAAAATAATGTTGCCTTATCCACAGCAGAGGTAGAGTATGTGGCTGCTGCTGCATGCTGTTCCCAGGTCCTTTGGATCAAGCAACAAGTAAGAGACTTTGGCATTAAGTTTAAGTGTGTTCCTATCTATTGTGATAATACTAGTGCAATTTGTATTTTTAAGGATCCAGTTCATCATTCAAGGGTCAAGCATATTCACATTAGACATCATTTCCTTAAGGATAATGTAGAAAAAGGTCTTGTTAAAGTCGAATTTTATCCAACAGAAAATCAAATAGCTGACATATTGACTAAACCACTTCCTACAGAAAAATTTGAGAAAATTCGCTTAGAGCTAGGGATGATTAGAATTCATTAAGTGTGTTACTCCAAATAAAACCCTTAGTTACAAGATTACACTAAGTGGCTAGCAACATTTTGTGAATTTAATCACTCATTACACAGTTATTGTAAAGGACTCACATTAGTCTTCATAATACTCCCCTTATTGTCCATGCATATACTTGAGCAAAAATAGAAAGGTTAATGTACATATAGCTTGAATGTGTAACAAGCATGAGTTCACACCTTCTATTCCTTTTATTTATTTCCATGTAAATATTATCTTCATTTCATTTTATTTTATTCGATTTTAGTTTCTTTTTCATCAATTTATTATCTTTCTTCATTCATCCCCCACAAATAATTTTTTTTTAGTGGCAATGCTTCACCACCGTTCATGTACAAACCTAAAACTAAAATGATTCAACGGATTTAAAGAAGGAAGGGAAAAGCCGCATTTAATTCTTTTTCACCATCCCCATAAATCTTCCAAAATAAAAACATCAAATCAAACTAAAATTACACGGCAAATTCAAATCTTTTACCCAAAACCATTAACTCTGCAAAACCGCCTTTCTCTCTCTCTCCCTCTCTCACACAAAAATCTGTCAACTTCATCTCCTTCACCTAAACCCTAAATGGCTCCCAAAAGAAAATCCTCAGATGATTCCAAAATTTTTCCAGCTGGAAAAATCTTCACCTCTGGTGGATTACAACGAAAGCGAGAATGAATCTTCCAACTCCAATGAAGATTCCCTGGGTTCTCAATAAAATCCGGCTGAACATGAAGTAATCTCTCCAAAGAAGGAAGACGATTTGGATGATGCTGAAACAGAGCTAGAAAAGGAAGTCTTGGTTCCTACCAAAAGAGGTAATAAATCTAAGTCTTCCAAGTATATCATTGGGTTTTGCGTTGATTTCACTTGGTGCAAGAAAATTAAGTGGGGTCAGTTTCTTGATCTTGTTAAGTTTCAAAAATGGTTAAAGTGTTAAGTTTTGATGAGGGTCTTTATGAAAGTGAGATGAGTGAATTCATTGCTAGTTTTGAGAATACCGAGGGGCTGTGCATTAGTGTCATTAATGGAAAACTGGCTAAGTTCATTGAAAAGAACTTAGGAGAATGGTTTGAGGTACCTAATAAAGGATACAAGGAATATGTCAAAGGTAGGACTAAGTTGAATATTAATGGGGCTTCAAATTCTATTGTACTGAGTTTCTTTGGGGGTAAGGATTCAGACCTTTCCCAAGATCAGAAAGATCTCTCTCCTTATCACAAATTTCTGTTTCACTTAGTTTGGCGCTTTATTTTGCCAAGAACCTCCAAGAGGACTCAAGCGAGCCTCATGGATCTTTCTTTAATGTTCTGCATTGCTAAGAATATAAAAATCAACTTTCCTACTTTAATGATCTCTCACCTTTCCAATTCCATTACCCACAACACAAAAGTTGGGTATGCCAACCTTATTTCTGTTATCCTCAAAAAGAACCAGAGCCTGATAACTATTTTTGAATGTGAATCACACATCAGTTTCTGGTGATCATAATTTTTTTTTGGTTTATCTCTCTTATCTCTTTTTATCTCTTATTATTTTGCTTCTCTTATTGCTCTCTTTTCTTTCTTTTATCTTCATCATGAACTCAGCTTGTGCATTTCTCATGTTTACGTGCATTGATCCCATCTTAATATGCTCATTCAAATGTTTGGATGGCTAGTATTATTAGATGAATGTTTGAGCGACTAAGCCTTGACATTGTTGTTTATGATGCACTCTTAGAGTCATGCTGGGTACTTAGTTGTTTTTGATGAAGACAAATGGGGGAAGTAGAGTGGCACAAAAAATTCAATTCTAGTCTTCTTAGTTTCTAGGTGATGATTTTTGGATTTTTGTATTAGTTTTTCTGTTTTAATCTTTTGTTAGTTTTTATTTACAAGTCATTAGCTCTTGATTCTTTTGCTATAGTTCTTTTATTTTTCTTATTTAGTTTATTAATTTTTGTTTCTTTTATATTTTTATATGCCTTATATTTGCCATCATCAAAAAGGGGGAATGTTGTTGTATTCCATGTTTTGATGATGCCAAATAATTAGTTATACTATATAGTTTTTATTTTACAAAAAATATAAAATACCAAAAATAATGTAATGTTTATCTTTGCATTTATATCTTGTAGAGAAAGATTATTTATTTAATTTAAGTCAAGATATTACTTTAATACACTTTGAATTTTTATTATAAGTTATGTTTAATAATCTATTACCTTGGAATCTTTGAATAAAAGATTCTTAGTGTTAGTAGATATTTTTGTTGCTGTTGTTAGAGCTTGAAATACAGTTGAGAAACCATGGCACAAAAAGTGGAGCTAACTGAGTGAAGTTCTCCAACTACCTTTATGCATGCGCTGGAAGTTCTCCCACTAACGAATAGTGGAAGGTAGTTTATTAATAAACGTGGAGGAAGTGCAACGAAAGTTGAGCCATGATCTCCACAACACTACAAGCACTTATCAAGGAGAACGTGGAGCATAATATTTCCAGTAGAAGAAGATTAATTGCAGCAGCTATATAAGAGGAAGAATATTCGAAGAACACTTAAGAACTTTCAAGCACAAAAAGTCGATCTATACTTAGCAAGTTTTTCTTGTAATTTCCTCTTTTATTTAACATACTTATTATTGTAATATTCATAGTTTGTGGGTGAGAGAAAATTCAGAGAATATCATTGTGATCAAGAGAGAGAAAGAAAGAGAGAAAAGAGAATACTTCGAGTGAAGTCAAAGTGAGTGTCATCAGTTCAGGGGGAATTGGGTGATTGGGAACAAGTTCCTAGAGGAACAGAGAAGGTCCGTCAATAGGTTTTAAAAAGATCAAGTCTTTTGGCCTATTATAGTAAAGAGAGTTTGAGTCAAAATCTCTCGTGGTCAAGGTTATTTTCCTCTTGGGCCTAGGAAGTATTCCTTGTAAAAATCTCTTGTGTTTGTCTCTTTCTACTTTTAGTTTGTTTAATTCCGCAATACATTTTGAAAATTTCCCCTCAACTACAATTCACCCCCCTCTTATAGTTGTTCTAGTGTTCATACTAGAATAACATAAGTATTAAATAAAGGATACGTATTGATTGAGCCAATAGGAGAAGTATCCTATCAATATTAGGACACTCCCCACCACTATAAATACCCCATGATCTGAGTCATTCAAGTACGTTTTTCTTCCTAATTACACAGTACTTGAGAGCTACTGGTTTTCCTTTATAGACTTAGGCATCGGAGGGGTGTTCCTTGGATCAACCCCCCCAAGGTCAGTTCACGTGCTTTCTTATGCAGAATCCTAATCGGCATATTGTAGGACACCCAGATACCGGTTCACCCCAATCAACTATTCCATACTGGAACGTAAACAATAACAATACTTCATGCCAAGTTTTGGGTACAACCTCCTCAAAAATTTACCAAAGTCAACTCTTTATGTATATATGCATCAGTTGATGCCAAAAAAAATTATGGTGGAGAATTTTCTAAGTATCATTTTGATTTTTCAGTGCAAAACATTAGTTTCCTACTATACCCTCATATATCAAATCTGTTAGAAGAACAATTCTTTTTAACTGGACCCACTTAAAAAGAATTCTTCTTCTTCTTCAATTTATCTATATATTGCTAGAAAAATATAAAATGAGATTGAATTCTTTAATCCGTTATAATGTAGCCGTGCAATATCAAGGCTATCCAAGAAAAATTGTGTACCCTTGTTTAGGGGTGGGCACCGGTCCAGGACCGGACCGGACGGACCGAACCGCTGGACGGAGGCCGGAATCGTTTTTTTCCTGGACCGGACCGAAAAATTCGTCCGGCCGGTCCTGGACCGAATTTTTCCGGTCCGGTCCGGTCCTGGACCTCTTGGACCGGAATTTTTTTTTTAAAAAAAAAAATCTTTTTTATTTTATTTAAATATATTTATAAATTATATCCATTAAAAATTAATAATTTTAATGTCAATAATCCTAAAAGAATAAATAGTAGGTTTATAAATTTATAACTTTATGCCTTTTAATTTTTTTTTTTTACATATAATTTTTTTTTTTTACTAAAATAATAGAAATTCCGGTCCAACCGGTCCGGACCGGAATTTTCCGGGTTTGGACCGGACCGGACCGGTGGACCGGAATCATCATTTTCGGCGGACCGAGGACCGGACCGAATCTCGGTCCGGTCCGGTCCCAACCAATCCCGGTCCGGACCGGTTTGTTCCCCCCCCCTACCCTTGTTACGATTAATAGGATATAAAAAGATCAGATATATGTTATAGGAAATTACTATTCTTGCCCGAAAAAAAAAAGCTTTATCGCAGCTAGGGTTGTAAGTTCGGTTTTTGGTTTGGTTTTGCCCAAAACCAAACCAAACCAAAATAAATTCGATTTTCATATTTCAAGTCCAAATCCAAACCAAAATTCGTCCCAAACCAAACCAAACCAAACCGAAATTACAAAACCAAAACCAAAACCAAACCAAACCAAACCAAAAAACCGAAATTCTTTTATGATGCAATTTTTTTTTTTTCCAAATCTTACAAATAGTACGAAAATTATCAAGTTTCAAATCATCAAACATAGAAGAATTACTTCAATTTCAACTAAAGCTTAAAATTGAAGTACTAGAACTAAAGATAATTGATAAAAACATCAAAACCCATATAGGATAGGCAAACTTCGGTTTGGTTTGGTTTTTCTCGGTTTTTTAAAAATAAAAACCGAACCAAACCGAAAACCGAAAAAATGAAAATTTTCCAATCCAAACCAAACTGATTTTGAAAAAGACCAAACCAAATTATTAATTCGGTTTGATTTGGTTTGGTTTTCGGTTTTTAACCAAATAACTTACACCCCTAATCGCAGCACTTGTTTTCACTCAGAGTACTAAATACTAATGGATATATATAAACTAAACTACCATCGCCCTCATAATTATTGGATCCATACCTACTTCCTAGCAAATTGCAACTCCAAATAGAACAAAATGTAACCTAAAAACGATAGGCAATAAATTTCAAGACACTTTGAAGTACTACTATTTAATACAGTATATAAAACACTCAAGATTATTTTTGTTTAACATTGATTAATGAGCAAAATATTAGCCTCGCTTTCAAATGAGCATTAACTAGTCACTTCTTCAGTATACTAATATTAAACCAGTCGTTTTTGTCTTACAAGCAAATATTCTTAGTCAGGGGGATAGTAGTAATTTCTGTAAAAGCCTGAAGTATATGAATATGGTTTCTGCAAAACCAATCCCACAAAAATCTAATGCTTATTCATAACTAACCTGATCCCTAATCCTATTAAAGTATTCTCCTACCTTAAGAAAAGAAGTAAGATCAAGCAGACTAACCAGTCCAAAAAAAGAGTTAAGTAGACCAAGTTAATTAGCACGTTTTGTACTTCTCTTGGTACAATCTAGTTCTGAAAACTTTCTTATATTGTAAGCCAATTTTGATTTTTTTTTTGTGTGGTTAAAGATAAAAGTATATACGAAAATTAACATTTACCAAAGTATATTGATCATAAAGTGTTGATGTAAGTTCAAGATTTAAAAAAAAAAAATTAAGAGCATCAACTGTATTAAAAAATTAAGAGCATCAACTGTATTAAATAATTGATATGAGCATACATACCTGGCTGAATGCCTTGACTCCAATTCTCTCAAGCTTGACTTCAAGATTAGGATCATCAGCAAGTTGTAACAATACATCCACCATATCATTAGGCACCCATTCTTCCTTCTGTTTTTCCTTCTTATCATTATGTTCATCCAACACATGCTCCATAAACCTATCAAATTTCTTAGCCAAAACCTTCATCCACTTTACATAACCTTGAACATCAAGGTACTTAAGACAAGGGATCCAATCTCCAAGATTAAACACCCCATTTAGGGCATGCTTGGATTTAGGGTAATGGATTAAGGGGGTAATAAAAGTCAAACCACCTTAATAAAGGAAAAATGGAGGTGACTTGAAATGGTTGCAAGGAGATAATATGATCTTGTTATGATGAAAAAGAAGGGAAGAGAAGTTATTACCTTCCAAATGAGGGTGACAATTACTCTAGGGTGGTGTGGGTAACTATTACAACCATAATTAGAGTAACAATTCTCCTATCCATTCCTTTTTCTTCCTACTATCACTAGCATATCCCTTTTATCACCACTTCTTCCCCTTCATAATCACTTCTAACCACCTTACTTTCCTTAGCTTGACTTTTTTTTTACCCCCTTAATCCATTACACTCAATCCAAGCGAGCCCTTAGTAGAAACAATTCATCAATCATCTTCTTGAATTCGTCCGGCGTAACGATTGGTTTCTCGTCATTACTTTCATCTAAGTACCTCTTCCCAAATACCATCCTACTAATCACATTTAGGCTCAATGTTGAGAGGTGGTCTTTTAACATCATGGGTTCACCAGTAGTGTTAAATTTGGCTCTTAACACGGAATTAAGCTCTTCGGTACGAATGTACTCGAACGATTCGAGCCTCTTGACACTAAAAAGCTCCATCAAACACATTTTTCGCGCTTGGCGCCAGTATGGACCATACTGAGACCATGTTATATCAGAGTAGTTATAGGTTGTGTATTTTCCTGCTGAGGTTTTAGGCCTTCCGGCAAAGGCTACATCATAAGTTCTTAAGAAAAAATTGCCATTTCCACTGATGAGCCCACTAATACTGGGACAGACCCAAATTTGAACATCATCAAAGGCCCAAATTTGAACATCATCAAAGCCGCATAGGTCGCCCAAGTTGGTGCCTCCATTGGTGAATGGTTTGTAGAGGTGATGAAAGGAACAAAATGTTACACGTCGTTTTTATTGTTTGGAGGGGTTTATAGTTAGGAGTGGCTTGGTCTACTATGATAGGGTAAGGGGTACTTATAAAGTTATAATAGAATAGGGGGAAAAAGTGTTGGAACACAAGGTGACACTCAAGAAGGGGGGGTTGAATTGAGTGGCTAAAACTAATCGATTTTCGCAAAAACACTCTTATAACACAGTGTCGTGCACTGTGTTATTCACTCGTAAATTCTCCGATTGATGTTTTTGCTCGAAAGAAATTGTATCATATAATAGAACAATGAAATAAAATAATAAGACACAGGAATTTAACGTGGTTCAATCTCACCTCTGAGATCTACGTCCACACAAACTACTCATTATTATTTGAATCGTAAAATACCAAACCCTTGATACAATTCGATTTCCCTACTACTAACTCTAGTAATGCTCCCCAACACTTAACCCTAAGTGTTGCTACTCTCTATAATAAGAAAATTGCAGAAAGAATGATTCCCCAAAAGCGTGCTTCTTATTCAAGCAAATATAGGATCGTTACAAACTTTGTTTAGAAACCTTAACTTATTAAAACTCTGTGCTGTTCACTGTGTTGTGGGAGTCCGTTTTCAGCTTTCAAAATCTTATTCTCACCAAATCTGAAAACGTGTTTTGCTATAATGATTTATATCCCTTATATAATTCAATCAACTGAATAAGAATCCTTCTCCAAGATGTATTATCTTTTTGAACAATTTTTATTCCTAAAATAAAGAGATAGAATTCTTTTCCTATTCAAAATCCAATTTTATCATTTATAAAAACTGATTTTTTTCTTTTCCTTATAAGATAAGGATTCCTCCATATCTTATGCCAATTATTAATCAGATTTTAAATCAATTTTTATCCAAAAATCTTTATCAAAATTGTTTTCTTTAAAAATCAGTTTTTCTTTTTATAAAACTTTTTATCCAAAAATCTTGACAATAAATATTTTCCTTTCAAAACTAATTTTCGAAATTAAAAACTCCCCTTTATATATTCTTTAAATATAGACACATGAAATTAACATAATTACCTATTTTCTTAACTCTAAGAAAATAGTTAACCATCATAATTTCATATATCTAATTTAGCACAGAGTTCCAATACGTTAATCACATTGCATAAACATGACTAAGAACATAACTAGACCTAAGCAATAGTCTAAGTATTATACCCATCTTCCCCCTTTTGACATTATCAAAAAGGAGAGTATCAACATGTTTCGCGAGTCAAAGTGAGATATAGTCAGCAAAATAATGCAAGTAGCTCAAGCAATAAATACTAAGGATGCTGGTGCTATGTCATAATCCAACTCACAATTCGAAGTCATTAAGCAAAAAATAATCCAACTCACAATCCGAAATTATGAATTAAGAAATAATCATGAAGGATCATGGGTGATAGCTAAGAAAGTAAGATAAAGAAAAGTAATGCAAGCTTGAAGATTTGAAATGCAAATTGGCTCAACAAGTGCTTAAACCTTTCTTTTCAGATTTTCAACTTCCACAAATAAACATCATAGGACTTTCTTCAATGTGGCACCGTGTGTGTTTTTGTGCCACTGAACAATCTATTCCCTTCCAAACATAATTGATCTTCAGATATACTATAATCCAAAAGGATGATCTAAAAAACTTTGATAATGTTTTTCATCTGTAAATTGAACTCTAAGATTTATCTAACACAAGTATCTTACTCTCCTTGTCTTCTTCTTTTCTTTTCTTTTCCTTTTCATTCTTTCTCCTTTCTTCTTCTTCTTTTTTTTTTTAAAAAGGAGAGTCAGACCATACAATGATACTAGAGTCAATCATCAATAAGGGATCAAAGATAATAAGTTAATTCGGAACTCATTTTCTTTTAGATACATCTCGTTGCATTGTGCCTTGCACAGTGTGAATCAGTACTTTTGATTCTTTCACGTATTTGTGTTTCATTCCAACCTTTTCATGTTCCCCCTTAACTGATGCGTCTTTTTTCTTCCATCATCTTCTCAAGATGTTATTTCCCCATAGATTATCATGAATCAAGATTAAAAGCACTTGTTGAACTTTGGAGCAATGGGTGAGGAAAAGAAGGATAATAATAGGGAAATGAAGATAAGATGAGACATATGAAAGAAAGAAATAATGAGGCACAAATGTCAAACTCATAAACGGAAAATCAGACTATCGGGCTAAAGATCAAGCTTGCCATAGGAGAAAGATTTAACATTTTATTGCTCAATAATTCGACAACTTAGGATTATAACATTAGGACAGCATCATTAGACCATTACGAGTCCTTTTTATATCAAGTAGACCTTTACTCACAGAGCTTCACAAAGACATGCATCAACTCTCTAATTAACATATTTAAAGGAGGACAACAAGCATAATACTCAACTAATTTCCAGAAATTAATCCCAAAGCCACAAATTATCTTGTAAAATATTCATGCATGAAATTCAACAAAATTACCTTGATCACACAATTGGGATATGCTTAATAATTTTTTTTCAAACCACTTACCAACATCACATTCTCTATGGAGTGTGTTAGGGATTTGCCGACGTTTGTCAATACCAAACATTTCTCCCTTTTTGTTGTCACCAAATGTAACACACCATCCATGGTGGGCTACTAGTGAGAGGAATTGAGTTTATCACCAGTCATGTGTCTTGAGCAGCCATTGTCGAGATACCATAGGCTGCTTCCTCTCACGTTTGCCTGCAAAAAGATCACTTGTTAGTTATAGGAACCCAAATCTGTTTGGGTCCCTTTTTCTTTCGTTGAGGTTCTAACAAGTCTTTTCTAACCCATATTTGAGTTACATACTTTACATTTTTTGCAACACTCTTACAGTTATCCATAAGGTGTCCATTCTTTACAGAGAAGTTGCAAATCAAATATTCAGGTAGATCGACATATTTTCTTTTACGAAAGTCTCTTTAAAAATTTTTGGCACAGTGCCTTACACTGTGTCTTTGGTCTGTATATCATAAACCAATTCTGTTTCGATTGCTAGTTGTACTGGACATACAGTCTAGGGCTTTTTGACCAGCTGACCATTTTTCATACATTTTTCGAGCAATAGCCAATTGTGATTCCAAGAATTCAACAGAAGTGTTTAGATCGCTTTTTCTTTTTCTAGAAATTTCCAAATCTCTTTTAACTTTATCAAGTTCATCACTTAACTTAGCATCATGAGGTAGCATAAGTGGCACAATTCTGGATCTTTGTCTTGATTCTTTCAACTCAGTTAACTCATGTTTTAACGATCCAATTTGACTTTCAAGATCCGAATTTTTAGCCTCTAGCACAGTGTATGGCACAGTGTTATTAATAACTTCTTTTGTGAGAGACTTTTCGCACCTTAATGCATTTAACTCAACATTTTTCTCTTCAACAGTTTTTTTAAGTTCATCATTCTTTTTCATCAGTTCTTAACAATCCTTTAATAAATCCTTATATTCCAATTCCAAACCAATCTTTTGCTTAGTTAAATTTTTCACTTCTTTTCTCATGTTTGAAAAATCATCATTCATTTCTTGACAATCATCAATGATATTTCCCAACAAAGTAACAAGTTGGTTTTTTGAAAGAAGATGCATTGAAGGTTTTAGAGAAAGAAGACTTACATCACTTTCATCTTGGGAGTTCGAACTTTTCGCCATTAGACACAAGTGAGAGTCGTCTTGGCACTGTGCCCTTCTATGTGTTGTCTGTACAATATTCAGACATAGTTTTTCTTCATGGCACTGTGCCTCCGACTGTTCTTCATCAGAATCCGAATATCCCCAAACGACAGCTATCATAGCCTTTTTGAATTCTTTCTTGGATTGCTCCCTTCTTTCTTTGGGCTTCTCATCATCCCATAAGGGACATTCCTTAAAGTTAGTAGCACTTTTCTTAAAGTTAGAGGTAATGCTCTTACCTTTGAAATTTCCATCTTTTTTATGATTGTTGTTTTTGTTCTTTTTGAGAAATTTTTTAAATCTCCTAGTAAGAAGATCAATATCATCATCACTATCACTACCTTCACTTTCCAAATTCAGTTCTTAAGGCTATACCCTTAATTTTTGGTTCATTAGTCTTAGAATCTAAAACAAGTTTATGAGTCATTAATGATCCAGTAAGTTGTTCTAGTGAGAGTTTTTTTAAATCTTTAGCTTCTTGAATAACAGCTATTTTAGGGAGCCAACGATTTGTTAAACTTCTAAACACCTTTCTAACTAAATCTTCAGAAGTATATGTTTTGCCTAGAGAACGCAATTCATTAGTGATTAGTGTGAATCGGGTAAACAACTCTTTAATAGATTCTTCCTTATTCATAGTAAACAGTTCATATTGTTGCACAAGTAAATCAATTCGAGATTGTTTTACATCATCCGTACCTCGTGGGCCAATACGTAATCTTTACGTATACGGTATACCTCTTATAAACCAAGAATCTTTACATCATTCGTACGTTCCTTGGATGTAGATCCTCATCCTAGCCTTCCACCATACGTAATCTTTACCGTTGAAAATCAGACACTTTGAGTGTCTTTCTCGAGAGTCATCTTGCATGACTTCTATTCTCTATGGATGAGCCTTTCGAGAATAGCCTGCTCTGATACCACTTGTTGGAACACAAGGTGACACTCAAGAAGGGGGGTTGAATTGAGTGGCTAAAACTAATCGATTTTCACAAAAACATTCTTATAGCACAGTGCTGTGCACTGTGTTATTCACTCGAAATTCTCCGATTGATGTTTTTAGCTCGAACGAAATTGTATCAAAAAATAAAACAATGAAATCAAATAATAAGACACAGGAATTTAACGTGGTTCAATCTCACCTCTGAGATCTACGTCGACACAAACTACTATATTATTTTTTGAATAGTAAAATACCAAACCCTTGATACAATTCGATTCCCCTACTACTAATTCTAGTAGTGCTCCCCAACACTTAACCCTAAGTGTTGCTACTCTCTATAATATGAAAATTACAGAAAGAATGATTCCTCAAAAGCGTGCTTCTTATTCAAGCAAATAGAGGAACATTACAAACTCTGTTTAGAAACCTTAACTTACTAGAACTCTGTGCCGTACACTGTGCTGTGGGAGTCCGTTTTCAGCTCTCAAAATCTTATTCTCACCAAATCTGAAAACGTGTTTTGCTATAATGATTTATATCCCTTATATAATTCAATCAACTGAATAAGAATCCTTCTCCAAGATGTATTATCTTTTTCAATAATTTTTATTCCTAAAATAAAGGGATCGAATATAATTCTTTTCCTATTCAAAATCCAATTTTATCTTTTATAAAAACTGATTTTTTCTTTTCCTTATAAGATAAGGATTCCTCCGTATCTTATGCCAATTATTAATCAGATTTTAAATCAATTTTTATCCAAAAATCTTTATCAAAATCGTTTTCTTGAAAAATCCGTTTTTCTTTTTATAAAACTTTTTATCCAAAAATCTTTACAATAAATATTTTCCTTTCAAAACTAATTTTCGAAATTAAAAACTTCCATTTTTATATTCTTTAAATATAGACACGTGAAATTAATATAATTACCTATTTTCTTAACTCTAAGAAAATAGTTAACCATCATAATTTCATATATCTAATTTAGCACAAAGTTCCAATACGTTAATTACATTGCAGAAACATGACTAAGAACATAACTAGACCTAAGCTTTCATATATTCAAGTTCTTGATCTTTCATGAACATCCAATCTTGATAGCTTTCT
The DNA here is from genome assembly GCA_947646795.1 of Beta lomatogona. Classification (NCBI taxonomy): domain Eukaryota; kingdom Viridiplantae; phylum Streptophyta; class Magnoliopsida; order Caryophyllales; family Amaranthaceae; genus Beta; species Beta lomatogona. The sequence continues at coordinate 2,238,016 of CANSNZ010001115.1, forward strand.
TAGATCACTGTTACATACATACATGTTATAGCATAAAGCGTTTATCATCATCAAAATAACATTGACTTGGAATCACAACAAAAAGCAAGAAAAATAATGCATAAAAGATGAGGTTCGTACGTAGATTTCACAATATGGTTTTTGCACTTGACACTGCATTGTAATTGCTAGACAGTTTCGTCAGGAGACGTATAAATCAGTCTTCAGTCTTTACGTTTTGCACTCATTTAGGTATGGGAATAAATGCTACATTTATGTTTTTTTTGTTAGAATGCTCTTTTTATGTTGACTCTTCTTTATAACTATAGAAAATTATTCAAGTTCTGAAAATTTTGCTGTTTTTTTTTTTTTTTTTTTGGTATGATTTGTCTTTTTATGTTGAATCTTCTTTATAACCATGGAAAATTATTCAAGTTCTGAAAAATTTCAGTGTTTAGTAGCTACAAGTATACTATTCTACTTAAATCGAAAATGGTTGACAATTCTCTAAAATCTTGGCTGGCTGTTTAAAACCTGTGTTGGCTGATTTAATAGGGCCAATCCAAAATGTATTTGTCCCAGGCCGAAGTATTGCAGATAGTACTATCTTAGGGTATGAGTTAATTGGCTGGCTTAATAAGCACACTTAGGGGAATAAGTATTATGGGGTGCTCAAGTTATATCTCAATAAGGCTTGTAATCGGATTAGATGGGATTTTGTGCTATTGGTTATGCGAGTGATGGGCTTGCTCCAATGTGGATTTATTGGGTCCACCAATGCAAAAAACTAATATGAACCCGGTGCACACTAACTTAGTGTGCACCTTATCCATCTCACGTGAGTTTTAATGATTACAACTTTCCGTTTTTGCCGCGTTCAGTCTTCCCCTCTTTTCTCTCCTGATAACTTCTCTATCCTCTGATAACTTCACTCTCCTGATAGTGTATTTTTGAAACAATATAGTGTATTTTGAAATGATATAGTGTACTTTAAAATGATATAGTGTATTTTAAAATGATAGTGTTTTGCTGAGTTTTTTTGGCATGATAGTGTTGCATGTTATAGTGTATATTGACATGATATAGTGTATTTTAAAATGATATAGTGTATTTTAAAATGATAGTGTTTTGCTGAGTTTTTTGGCATGATAGTGTTGCATGTTATAGTGTATTTTGAAATGATATAGTGTACTTTAAAATGATATAGTGTATTTTAAAATGATAGTGTTTTGCTGAGTTTTTTGGCATAATAGTGTTGCATGTTATAGTGTATATTGACATGATATAGTGTATTTTGAAATAATATAGTGTATTTTGACATGATTGTGTTTTGCTGTGTTTTTTGACATGATAGTGTTGCATGATATAGTGTGTTTTGACATGATATAGTGTATTTTAAAATGTTATAGGGTAGTGTATTTGTATATTACACAAAATTATCATAATCGATCGTTATAGTGTTTGATATGATAGTGTCATTTGACATGATGTAGTGTGTTTTAAAATGATATAGTGTATGTTTGTTTTGAACAACTGTTTTTGTTAAAATTTTAGAGCGAGAGAATCTTATTGAAGAGAGAGAAAATCGAGCGGATTTTGGAAAGTGGGAGTGACTAGTTTGTAGTGGGGCACGTGCCTAGGCCTGGTCCACACTATTTTTAATGTGAACCGGGTCCACGCAAGACGGATTGTTTCTACTGTTCAGTTTTCTTTGTTGGTAAATGACGAGCCTACCCCCTACCATCACTTTTCTCTAGCTACTGGGCTTCGTCAAGGGAACACTTTATCCCTATTATTCCTGTTTATTATGTGCATGGAACGAAGTTTTGGCATGTAGGTTAAAACAAGCTCAGGATGCAAGGGATCTAAGAGGGATTAGGGTTAGTCGTCAGTCCCCAAAATTAACTCATTCGTTTTCTGCTGACGACACACTGTTGTTTTTCCAAGCATCTCCAGATTCATGCCACACTTTGCAAGGTATTATTGATGAATTTTACACTTTGTCGGGGACATGGTAAGTTTTTAAAAGTCATACGTGAGGTTCAATCGAAATACTCCTTCAACTTTCATCCGTTTTATGTGCAAACCATTAAGGGTTCCTAGTAAAGACAAGGTAAATGTATACTTGGGTTGCCCAATGGAAGTGGATGGCAGACACATGATGGTGTTCCAAGATTGGATTGACAAACTAAGTAGACGTATTAATTATTGGCAATTCTCATGAGTTTCTCAGGCTAGACGTTTCATTATCCTTTTTTTTTTTTTACAACGTCTCATTATCCTGGTAGCAATGCTTTCACATGTTATATAGTTGTTTATCTGTTACCTCATAAGTTATTGAAAAGAATCTCCTCAATGTTTCTTCGGTTTTGGTGGCAAGATTGTAGGGAAACTACTCCCATATATTGGCGAAATAAGGAGTTGTTGGTTAAGCATAAGTATGAAGGGGGTGTGGGTTAAAGGGACATTCACAAAGTCAACATTGCATCTATTTACAAGCAGAACTGGCACATTCATGTTCAACCCCCAAACCTACTATCTCGTGTTATACATCTCTATTATATAAGCCAAGGGGGAGCAATGGTGTCCCCCTTGGAATTTACTTAATTGCCCCTCCATAACATGAATATTACATTCCAAAAACTTGACATTTAAACTCTTCTACATTGCAAAAACTTGCCAGTTTCAATAAAATTCAATTGGCCTTAATTAGCAGCACAATCAATGCAAATTGCACAACTATCTTTGACCAAAATAATAAAATAAAAAACTTACCATAACAAAATAGGATAGTGAAACAAAAAAATACACAGAAATAATGTTGAATTGAACAATACAAAAATCAAATGTGCTTCTTTTTAAAAAGGAAAATATCAATTTCAAACACAAACTCAAAAACACATCAGTGTTCCCGAATTGCTTGCAACATCTCAACACTCTCAAATTCTTAATACTACACTTTGAATCAAGGTACGTACTTTGTTTACTTATCTTCTTGCTCAATAGCACATACTTCTCACTCTATATTTACAAGAAAAAGAATAAGTTAAATGAGAAAATAATGGTCCTCATAAATGTTACAACTATGAATAGCACTTAGAAAGGTTAAGTGAAAGCCATGAATAAAACTTTAATTTGATAGCCATGAAAAAAACTTCCCAATTGTGCAATAGAATATACTAATCGAAATGTGAACAGCCGATAGAGGTCAGTAATACTAATAATACATTTTTTTTAGTTGTAAAATTAAATTTTAAAATTGCAATGTTTGGAAGGTAGAAATAGTACAAAACTACAGTTAGAGTAAAATTATGAAAATAAGAGAGAGAGCAAGTGATGTTATGTGAGTGAAAATGAGGATTTTAGGACTAGGTGAGAGCCTGAGAGTTACAGGTATGAATAAGCTTAGGATGGTTGATTAAGATTTTAATGTAAATATAAATTGGTTTATAAGAGGTATACCGTATACGTAGGGTGATGGGTAGAACATGTAAGTTGTAACATATAAATTGATTTATAAGAAGTATTTCAATCTTTCTTACTCACGAAATGGAGGAGAATTTAGATATGAACTTTCATTTTTGATTTGTTTTACTACTGATTTATAGTTATGCCTAAAATATCGTCTCACACATATTGTGTATAAAAAGCTAGTGCTAGACATGGAGAGTCTCCAATTACGCAGCCAATCAGGCCAACAGCTTTATATCTCGCTCGTGGAGTATGCAAAGTATAACCAAAGCTGCTGTTCGTATGAGTAGCGGCATTGCCCTCCTGATTGGAGTAGGTACTTGACCAAGGCTAGATGGCCAAAACTAGTAACAGCCTCTATCTGTCACTATTAACTTCTCGTATAGATTTGCCTTTTTGCTATATTAATTCTTTTGATCGAAGCAAATGGATTTGATACAACATCTACTTGTTAGAAATTCTATTAATATGACAATCAAAGATAAATCAGAAACTAGATTATGGCGCGATTAAATAGTTGTTGTTAAGAGTATAGCCCATATGTGAGTTAGGAATAGTTTGTCCCACATTGAAGAATTAGAGAGAGAATGACTAACATATAGATTGGTGGGTTACTTCACCTATCACCAATTGGTTTTAGGAAGGAACTCTGCCAACCTTGTATGTGATCACTCTCTCCTTCGATGTGGGCTTGTGTACATTTCCCAATGAAGTTTATCAGTTGTCTTTACGATAAATTAGCCTCTGTTGTATTGCTGTTAGGGGTAACAATGCTAATTACCCATATAATTCACTATTTAACATTATTTTTAAAAGTTAATTAAATAAAAGAGGGGAGGAAGAAAAATAAATGAGAATCATGATTTATAATTTCTTATCTATTTGCCAGTCTATTAACTTTTTAAATAAGGTGTCATTTGACTGATCATAGAAAATAGAATTTCATAGGAAGACGTTTTTCCTATATATAAGCATTTCCTATGCAGTAGCAAATGTTGTTTGGTTGAACATGGGAAGTTAATTCCCATTGGAAATTCAACTTACCCAAAGGACCTAGGTAAACAACTTCCTTCATTTTGTAGAAAGTGTGATTTTCCATGTTTTTGTCAGCCAAATAATACCACTATCTTCCACTTCATAGCAAATTATACTTCTCATGATTTATTATGTCAACCAACCAATTCTTAAGTGTCATTATCTTAAACTAATGAATTAGAAAAATTTAAATAGTCAACTGCTAAGTTGATGAGAAATTTAAATATTATTGATATTATTCATCGAGTCTACGAAATAACACGATGAAGTCCAATATAAGTCCCAATCTCTCCTAGAAAAAAAATGGCCTAATCCAGTACCTTTCCTTACACGAAGAAGGATCTCATACACTAACCGGACGTGATAGATCATACATTTATATATAATATACAGATAAATGGATCACCTTATCAACTTACACCTAATATTTTTATACAACTTGTGATGGTATCAGCTCATATAACCATGTTCCATTCGGGGAAGAAGGATCTCATACACTTCTTCTGGTTTTATAGATGCACTAGTTGCTTTTTCAAGTTCCCCAACACATTTCTTTAACCATTAATATCTCCAATCATGTATAATAAAAAAAAAATTAAAAGTTGATGTATTGAATCCTCGAATTGAGACAAATCTGTTAAGATCACACATGACGATATTTCTTTTCCAAGTTGAGCTTGCACATTGAGGAGCTTCATTGCCCCCACCAATCTTGATAATTGAGATATGCAAGTATTGAATAAATCCATTTTACCCAAAGAATGAAGATTGTCCTGTTTTGTTGCCACTACACATGATTTCCAATAGCTGCTTTATACCATATGATTATATGAAGATCTCTTTAATGGCTAAGCCACCATTTTTTTTGGATGGCACACCTGCTTCCACTTTACATAACCAGATTTTTAGTTGTATTGCGACCCATACCACAAGTATGATCTGTAAATAGAGTTTATGTTCCTCAAATTGATTGAGGTAGGCTAAAAATTTATGCCCATTATACATGAAGGCTCAACAGGACGAAATTAACAAGCTGAAGTCAACCTGCAAAGGAAAGGTTTCTAGACTCCCAAACTCTAATTTTACTAACCATTTTTTCAACAAAGTTGGTCACGATCTGCAACTTTAATACCTCTGGCATTGATAGGTACTCCAACATATCAGAAAGGTAAATATCCAATTTGTAATCCTGCCATCAAAGCTAGTTGTGTTGCTCTGAGCTTCTGATAAACCAGCTTTGTGATCCCTTTATACAGGACTGAGCAATATGCCATTGGTGATGTGGTGCAATAATTTTTTAATTGTTACTAATACTAATGGATAGTGTATTAAAACAAACCTTTTAAATATCACTTTTGTGAGAAACAACATTTTATAATTTTCTGGCAATATATGACTTTAAAATTTTATTTTTTTGCCAGATACAACCTTACGCTATTTTGAAAAGTTGATCCACTGATTTCCGGCGTTGATGCTCCAATTTCGGGATTTTTATGTACCATTTTTTCTATCGATGTTGCATGTGCGTTGGGTTTTTTCTTTTCCACCATTCCCCTTCCACTTTCTCCTCAAAAGAGTGTGAAAATCTAACGCACTTGTAGAACACATAGGGAAGTGGGTCAACAACCGGATATAGAGTAAGGTTATTTCTCGCAAAAAAAAAAAAATCAAAAGTATTAAGTTGCCAGAAAAATTATAAAATATTATTTCTTGCAAAAAATGATTTATAAAACGGTTTTTTCACCAAATACCCCCGACAAATCACGAAATTCACCATATACCCTCAATGTTTTAGATATTCACCATATACCCCTAAGTTTTCAAAACTGTGCACCACATACCCTTTTTCTGACGGACGTTAAGTCGCCGTTAGCTTTATTTACGATATTGCGACTATTAACCCATAACCCTAAAATCTAAACCCTAATCCCTAAAATCTAATATAAACCCTAACCCACCGTCCCCCCCCTCCCTCCCCCCTCCCCTTCCACTCCACCGCCGCAGCCCCCCCCCCTCCGCCTTGCCCGGCCAGGCCCCCTCCTCTCGGCCGCTAGCCCCGCCCCTTCCCTCTGCTTGGCCCGGCCCCATCCCTCCCCTTACATTTCTCTCTCCCCGAGACCCTCTCCTCTCTCACACTTGCACCGACGCGAAGGTAAGAACTTCATACCTTTGCTCACAAGAGCGGCGAAGACCAAGGGAGCTCCGGGCGATGCGGCGAGCACCAGGCACGAGTGCGGTGATGGCGGTAGAAGATTGGTGGTGCGGGGTGCGTTTGGCGGCGTGGGCGGCTTTCTTTGGCCAACGAAGATCCGGGCAGCAACTAATAGGGAAAACAAGGAGGACGAGAAGAATAGCATCGGAGAAGAGCGTGAGAGAGGGGTTGAAGGCTGCGGGTTTCCGGCGATGTTAGGCGGCGTTCTCGATCCTCGATGCTTCGGTGTAGCAGCAAGAAAACAGAAGGGACAATGGTAGGCGAATAGGGGGAGGGGTGGGGGCCGAGGCGGTGGGGAGGGGAAAGGGGGCGGGCGAGGGGGGGAGGGGGGGCTGACGGAGGGGGGGGGGGGGGTGGGGGAGAGGGTAGGGGATGCAGCGGAGGGAGGGGGAGGGGGCGGGGGGGCAAGGGGAGGGGGTGGGGGCTGTGGCGGTGGAGGGGAGGGGGAAAGGGTGGGGGCTGGTGGAGGAGAGGGGGAGGGGGGGTTAGGGTATATATTTTAGGGTTAGGGTTTAGATTAGGGTTTATATTTTAATGTTAGGGGTTAATAATAACAATATCGTAAATAAAGCTAACGACGACTTAACGTCCGTTAGAAAAAGGGTAGATGGTGCACAGTTTTGAAAACTCTGGGGTATATGGTGATTATCTGAAACATTGAGGGTATATATGGTGAATTTCGTTATTTGTCGGGGGTATTTGGTGAAAAAAACCGTTTAAAAAAAGGATCTGACAAAATTTCCTAAAAATTAATGATTAAATAAGTGTCTTGAAATTTTACAACAAAATAGGTATTGCTTTTTCCCAATGCCGAAATGCTTTATTATAATAAGGAGAATTTGTGAGAAACAATCTTTTAAAATATTTTTTGCATTTAACAATCTTAACTAATTTTTTTTTGTTGCGAGATCATCCCTCGTGGCTTTTCTCCGGCATTGATTCTCGTTTCCAGGCGTTGATCAAGGAATTTTCTATGTGCAATCCACACACTTAAAGGTATTCAATGCCTTGACCAACGCTTGTGATATTTAAAATTAACGTCGGAAAACAATCTTGAATTCTGGTCTTGCAAAACAAATTTTGGTCAAGGTTGTAAAATGCCAAAAAAAAATTAAAAGGTTGTTCATCGCAAATAAATGTTTATAAAAGGTTGTTTCTCTCAAATATTCCTTATAATAATTGTAGTTATATACTTAAATATATGTGAAAGCTATCCAACAATGCAAAAGATCATGATCAAACTTCACATGAAAATTCTATAATGGTCATAAATAAATATGACCATGAAAATCTAGTAGTCCAGACTCATTGCAGGTCTTAAAATGGGGCCTAAAATCAATATAAACTAGATTTCCATAGTCATCTATAATGCAAAAAAACTTGAATAGACGAGTTCACAATAATTTATTGTACACCGAAAACCATATGATATTAGGAGTTTGCACTGGTCCAGGACCGGACCGGAACAGAACCTGCTGGACTGAAATCTAGGTTTTTTTTGGACTGGGACGGTCCAGTTTTGGACCTGTTGGACCCGAATTTTTATTTTTTAAAAAATATATATATATTTATTTGATTTAAAGATATTTATAATTTAGATACATTGACATTTAATAATTTTAATAACAAAAATCCTAAAGATAATAAATAATAGGTTTGTAACTTCCTAACTTTCTAACTTTTAAATTTTTTTTTAACATATAAACTTTTTTTTAACTTAAAAAAAAAAACAGAAATTCCGGTCAGCTGGTCCGGACCGGAATTTTCCGGGTTTGGACGGGATCGGGATTTTCTGTGGACACTTCCGTTCGGTCCGGTCCAGTCCAGTTTTCGGTCCGACCCTAGTCTTTGCACAGTCCTAATGATGTAGTTAGTTTTCACTTGATATATTGTATGATATAATCAAATTTTATATAGTCAGTTTTTGTATAATATAGTCAAATATATAATATAGTCAGTTTTCGTATGATATAGTTAATTTTTTCTAATATAATCAGTTTTTGTGGGCATGATAAAATCAGTTTCGGTGTATACTAAATTATTGTAAACTCGGTCCACCTAAAACGTTTTATTTATAATGACCATTATAAAGATGTCCCACAAATAAATATGTTCCTCAGACAGGCAACAATAATCAAATTCCAGGGCCGACGTAGAGCCACCACAATTAATCACTTTGTCACAACATGAAAAACATGATCATGTGAGTTATTTCAAATAAATGTCAATACATATTTTGATTATACCAACTTATCACAATTTTTCCAGTAAAAAAAATAAATATCACAATTTTGCTAAAACCCTGAACTTTGTTTTCTATCATTTATGTCTTACACCCCACCCTCCTCAAATATAAGGGTCTTTATTAAGCTCGGCTTGTACATTGGCAAACCCAATTTAGGGGGCTACCCCATCAACCAAAAATAAATAGAATAACAACATTAAAGGCAAGGTTTTCTCTTAAATCTTCTTCTACTTCCTCCTTAACTAATTAAAGGTTACACTTTGACTTACACGCTTGTCGATGCAGTACTTTGACCATTAATAACTTTAATTGTATATTAGCAAAAATTATAAGAAGTTAATGTTATGAAAGTATACATTAAGACGAATCCAACAACATATCATATAATAACGGTTGATTTTATCTAAAACAAACAAATGCATGGTCAAATGTAGTAGGTGAATAGTGCAATTTTTAAAATATAACATCTATTTTGTTACTGATGAAGTATATATAATATTGTCCCACAATCCCATATATGGTGTTAATCTCTTATAGCCCATTTGATAATCGTTAATAAATTATGCTAATGATGATGAGTTTATGTTATTGTAATTTTGTCTAGAAAGTTTCATGTTAACACCTATAGAGGTAGTATTAAGTAGTAATGAAAATTTGTAAAGAAAAGTATATTGTTTGATGATAGACAAGCACTTTTCTAATGTCAGGGACATTATGATGAGACTTCTAATAGAAACTAGTTGTTGCAACACAGCGATGTGTGCGGCACCTCAAAATGGCGTATTGTGATAGTCGAATTAGGCTAGATAAAAGTAGCATGTTGAATATGAAACTATTGCTCTAAAATGTTTGATGCTTGCACTGCAATTCTGGTTTTATGTGACAAAGCAATCGATTAAGGTGTATAGACACATTTCTTAATTTGCCTAAAGTTGTTAATTAACCTAAGAGTATAAATTGCCACACAAAAAAAAAAACTACATTTCAAGACAGGTTTCAAACAAGTCATGTTTTATTCATGGAAAAACATATTAAAAGCCATACAAAGAAACGAGGGATGTAGTACAAGACGTGTGAGCTACAATATATTTTAATGGTAAAGTTGAATAATATTTGTATATTTAGTTTAGAGAAAATCCTTAACTAATAGATTAATATAATAAAAGTCGAGGTGTAGGTAACGGAATCATACAACCTACATATGATCGGTGAATAATTTTTAGGTAGTGATCATGTAAGTCATTTTAACATAAATTGATATATTAATCAGTGAATCTTCATTTCTTATAAGATTACATGTCTCTCAAGAAACCTATATATATACAATTTCAATAATAAGAACAAAGAACCTACACTATTGATACCTTCAAAATGACTAAACGAAGGACCAATGATGTGTGGGTGATATGTGCAGTTCCCCAAGTTAATAAAGCTAGTATAGTTCTAGTACAAACTATCCAAAATTACAGGGAGATATTGTATTTACATGAGTTTGATGGATTTAAATATTTAATATCTTGCATTTTTGCGTTTACCTACTAAATCAGCGGATCTCGAGAATTGCCCAACTCCTCTCTCTCTCTAAAAAGCTGCCCAAAACTCCCAAACCCTAGAAACTAACCCTAAGCTCCCCCCGCCGCCCCGCAGGCTCGCTGGTGGCCGCAGGTCGTCGGCGAGCCTGCAACAGTCTTCTTCTTCGTAGTTTTAGTGTTATCCCCCTCCCGTTCTCCTGAGTTGAGTCCACCCCCCTCCCCTGCGTCGTCGCTCCCCTATTTCCCCCACCCTGTCTCCCCCTCCCCATCTCCCAAGTTGTCGCTGGTGGCCGCGATCTCGCCGCCGAAGGTTTTCCCAGGCCCTGGTCATTGGCTCCCCCATCCTTCCCCCGGTTCGTCGGTCTCTCTTTCACCTCCCCCTCCCCTATTGTTCCGTCGCAACACCCCTCCCCCGTTTTTTCGGTCGCAACACCTCTCCCCATCCCCGTAGTTGCGTCGCCACCACAAGGTACTGTCGTGAGGTTTCGTCCAGTAGTCTTATCCATCATATTCCCGTCCCTTCCTCTCCCTGGTCTTTTAGTTTGTCAATTGAGGTAATTCCCCTTCCCGGTCCCTGGTTTTTGGTGCTTCAAGTTTTAGGTTTTAAGCTTCCCTTCCCCGATCCCGCGTTTGAAATCAATCTCGGGATCCGCCTTCCCTCCCTATCCCCTGTTTTGTATCGGACTCCCCTTTCCCCTCCCCCCGTTAGTGTCGGGTTTCCCCTCCCCCTGGTTGTTGGGTCTCCAACTAGTTATGTTTGCTTTCAGTATGTTTGGTTATTTCTTAAAATGCGTATTAAATCTCCGAATAATAGGAGTGCATTGTTTTTTTTCGAATTGCTAAAAATGTTGTCCGTGTTTGGTTATGGCCGTCGATAAGTGTTTGTCAGTTGGGTCCGGATTGGTGGTTCAAGGTTGTAACAGTAGAATATGTAGTTGTTTGGGAATATGTGCTGAGGGACAAGATGACTTAAGAAGTTTGTGAGCATGGACGAGGCGATGAAAGTTTTTCATTGTTGGGACGTATGTTTTCCGGTTTTGCAAACCGGATGTGTGTTCGAGAGTTCAACTTGTTTGGCTCTCTTTCTAGCTTGGCATTGATCTTAATGGTCATTGCCTTGAAAACTTCAAATCTGAAGGCGGCACCCCAGTTGTATCTAGGGGGTTTTCAGTATGCCCACTCATCTAAGTTTCTCCTACCTCATGGAGAAACCTGAAATACTCTCGAGCAAGAGTAATGAGTCACAGCAGAATGTGACTTTTCAAAAGATCATGAGCCCAGAATCCCAAGCGATAGCAGATTGTTGGGGTTGCTCATGCGGCGAGGCGCGACGCTCGTCGTTTGCTGTTCAGATCGTGAACGTCATCCTCTTCATCGACCACTTCCATCAGCCATCCGAGGTTTGAATCCACCATCACAAGCACGCCCCCCTTCCAAAGCGACTTGTTATCGGTTTTACTTATTTTTGTTTTAGATGGAATGTACGAGCTCATAAAGCTCATTTAGGTCTGTTTATTTGGTTTAGGATTGGTTGTATTAAAAGCATTAGGTTGTACTTCCTCTTTTAATTAAGGTACGATTTCTCATTGTCAAAAAAAAATCAAGGGATACTTACAATTCATTTTTTCTATAACCTTTCTTCTAATGATAACTTGATAAGTGACCAATACACACTTTTTAACTTCCTTTAAGTTTTGTCAATTTTGAGTTGCAATGCTAATAGCTGATTCTTACATTGACTAAATTTAGGAACCACGATCCCAAAGCGCCATATTAGGTAGTATTTGTAATAGAGTGCAAACATAGCAAATACTCTGTATTAGTATTCACTATTCAGTTACTTATAATCTCTCTCGTGGGCCCTCTCTTAAAACCTCCCAAAAGACAAAAACCCTAGAAACCCAAACAACTACCCGCCGCCCAGCAGGCTCGATGATGGCCGCAGGGTCGCCTGCGACGGCCTTCTTTCTCGTTTGGTTTTAGTCCGTAGGTTAGTCGTCCCCCCTCTCGTGTTTGTCGTCCGCCCAGTTGGTCGTCCGCCGTTCCCTCTCCCAGTTGTCCGCCGTTCTCCCTCCCTAGTTGGTCGTCCGCCCGTTCCGTCAACCACCATCCTCCCCCTGTCTTCCCCTTCCCCGGTTTATGTTCTCTCTCCCCTGTTTGTCAACCGTAGGGCCTCTTATCCTGTTTGTTTTATCTTTTTAGTTTGTCTCCGGGGTCGTGGTGGTCCTCTCCTTGTGCGTCGGTGGTCCCCCACCCCTGTCCCCTGTCCCCATCCTCTCCCCCAGCCGCCTTTAGCTGGTCACCCCCCTCCCCTTAGCTGTTACCCTTCCCTATTCCCCTTCGGTTTTAGCTAGTCTCCCTATTTTTCGCGCTGGTCTGTCTTCCCCGTCCCCGTCGCTGCCTCTGTGTTTTGGCGTCCATGGTTCCAGTCATTGTCCCCAAGTTTGGTCGGCACACCTCCCTATTTAGTGCTATGGTTTTTTTTGGGCTTCCCTCCCCGGTAGTTGTATCGGGCTCCTTTTTCCCCTTCCCCCTGTTAGTGTCAGGCTCCCCTTTCCCCTCCCCCCTGTTATAGTCGGGCTTCCCCTCCCCCTTCCCCCAGGTTGTTGGGCACTCCAACTAGTTATGTTGGATGTCAGTATGTCAGGTTTTTTCCTAAAGTACGTGTTTCATCTCCGAATAAAAGGAGTACGTTGTGTTCGAGTCGCTAAAGCTGCTGTCAGTAGTTGGTTGTGGCCATCGACAAGTGTTTGTCAGTTGGGTCAAGTTTGGTGGTTCAAGGTCGTAACAGTCAAGTATGTCGGTTTTTGGGAATATGTGCTGAGGGACAAGGTGAATCAAGAAGATCGTGAGCGTGGACGAGGCGATGATAGTTTGTCACGGTTGGGAGATTCGGTTTCCAATTTTGAAAATCGGATGTGTGTTCGAGGGCTCAATTTGTTTGGCTCTCTTATTAGCTTGGCACTAATCTTAATGGTCTTTGCCTTGACAAATTCAAATATGCAGGCGGCACCTCAGTTGCATCTGGGGATTTTCAGCACGCCCACTCATTGGTGTTTCTCCTATCTCAAGGAAAAACATGAAATACTCTCTATCGAGAGTAATGAGTCACAATGGAACGTGACTCCTCACATGTTCATGAGCTCAGAATCCCAAGCGATACCAGATCATTGGGATTGCTCATACGGCGAGACGCAATGCTCGTCGTTGGTTGTTCGTTGTCCAGATCGTGATCGTCATCCGCTTCTTCTACCACTTCCATCAGCCGTCCGAGGTTTGCATCCACCATCACAGGCACTGACTAGCGACCCCCCCTTCCTATGCGTCTTTGTATCGGTTTTATTTCCTTTTGTTTTAGGTGGAATGTAAGAGTTCCTAAAGCTCCTCTAGGTTTGTTTGTTTGTTTTATTTTAGGTTGTATTAGCATTATACAGTACTTCCTCTTTTAATTAATGTACGATTTCTCGTTGTCAAAAAGAAAAAAAACCAAAAAAAATAGTATTCACTATTCAAACCATCTTTTGATATGTGTACTTTTGAGTTGAAAAGATTAATCTGTATGTAATTTATTGTAATGTGTTCTTTTATTCTTGCTTCTCCCATACTATAAATTTTTTGTTGATATGATCGTTAAAAAATCTCAATTCTTATAAGGCCACTATACATTTGATTATTAGTTTTGCATTAATCTCTTTCGTTGTAATCAACCGCATTGGTTATTAAATGACTATTAGATACTTCCGTTTCTGAATATATGCAAGGCAATGCAACACTTAAATAGGAGCCACTAACCTTATTCCATATTTTCCAACAAATGTATAAGAAATAATATATAAGTGGATCTTATTTGATTCGTCTTAATGCATACTTTCATAATACAATCTTTTTATAATTTTTGCTTGTACATATTTAAAGATATAAGGAACAAAGAAGTGTATTAGATAGCTTGTGCATGGGTAAGAAATTTTAGGTTGCATATATTTAGAAACGGAGGAAGTACTATGGTCTTACAATTTCAAGTTTATTTGACCTTTGTGGCTACTTTGACGCCGACAATTACAAAGTCTGCTTATTTTTCCTTTTTATGAATAGATTCAATAAAATTATTTCGATGGATACACCCAACAAATTGGTGTCTGCAATAGATCCATGCTTGAGCAAAGAGTATGCAGATATAGGTGGTCGGTGGAGGTGGAGGTGGAGGTGTAGTTTAAAGGAAGAAACTAGATCCTATAGTTAGGGGTGTTCATTTCGGATAAATCCGATATGAAATATCGAATATTCGAAAATTTCGGATCGGGGAAAATGCAATCTGAATTCGATTCGAAAAATCGGATATCTGAAATTTCAGATCGGACGGGTTGGATATCCGATAGCTAACAAAACAATTTTTTCGAGGGAAAAGTTCATAAAATGTGTTTTGGATTGGATCGGATCGGATCATCGGATATTTTCGGATATCCGGTCAAGGAATCGTATATTTTTGAATATTTCATATCAGATTTCCGAAAATATATGGAAAATCCAAAAAAATCCCTATGTTACGGATATTTTCGGATATCCAAAATTGAAATTTTCATGTATCTGATTCGAAATATCTGAAAACTCAAAAAATCTGATAAACCAAATCGGATATCCAATTTTTCGGCTTGGATCAATCGGATCACGAATCGGATATTTATGCACGTACACCCTTACATGTAGTCAATCTCTTACCTTGTGCTTTTATTTGATATAAATACTGAAATTGTGAGGCAAACTTAATTTGTCCACCTTCAATTTTGATAAGTTGGTCCCTGTTAGAAGGGCATGAGAGTACCTAAGTTATGAGTCATGTGAGAGGCGGCTCCGGAGTCCATGTACCAGCCATCACACTAGTTGAAAAAAAAGCAAGGGCTGCGGGGCAAGGGCTGCGGTTTATTGAAAAACGCAGCCCTTAATGTGAAGGGCTGCGGTTAGCTATAAAACCGCAGTCCTTCGTGATAAAAGGGCTGCGGTTAATTCAAAAACCGCAGCCCTTAATTTAAGGGCTGCGGTTTTTGGGCCTAACGCAGCCCTTAAAAAGCCCAAAAATGAAATAAACCCCCTTCCCTCCCCATTTTCCCGCACCCGCATTACTCTACTCCCTCCCGATGAACCCTATTTCTCTCTCTCCTCCTAATTCCCATTTTTGTCTATTTGTCTCCTTCTCTTCCCCATTTTTTCTCTCTCCAAAACCAGATCTACTTCCTTTAGGTTAGGTTTTTCGTCATTTGCAATACTAGCACTTCCTGGTAGCAGCAATTGCCAAAACCTTGGAAAATAACTCACAGTTCTTCCCCAAATTTAATCAGCCTAAAGAAAAAGCAGGGGCGACAATGGAGGTTGAGAGAAAGAGCTGAAAGCCGTCAGTGCTGAATCTTTGACAGATGGACGGCGAGGATAGCGTATTCGAATCTTGCAAGCGTTCCATTCTCACGTCTCTTGAACTTCAACAGTACTCTCTCTCTCTCTCATGTTCCATTTAATTCAATTATTTTGCTCTCTGATGATTTTTATTGTTTGGAATTCCGATTATCAAAAAGATGAATCGTTCGTTTTATTATCAGAAATAATATTATTTTGTGTTATGTAGTTGAAAAATTTTGACGACTGAATTGAAGTGAATTTTAGCCCTAGCAGTTGGACTTACATTTTAAGTCTGCAATTCATTTACATTGCAATTGATCCTGATTATATTTCTGGACTTTCGTTTCCTTGTTGATTTCTACACCACCAACGAGTCTGTGAGATAAAGTTCAACATAGAATGTGGTGCGCCGGTCTTGTTGCTACTGCCTCAGCCTCTGCTTGGTGGTGCGCTGGTCTTGCTGCGTGGTGGTTCAAGAAGTTGACAGCAGCATCTCACCTCCGCTCTTCTCCACCGTCTTTTTCGTCGTCGCCTTCTACTCCCTTCCTTGCTCGAGTTTGTCCGTCATTTCCTCTTTTTCTTTTTTATATTAATTAACCATGATTTATGATTATACAATTCAGTGTTTAATTTTAGCTTTGTTTTTTACCGATTCTATTGATTGAATTCGATTATGTATGATTGAGTTTGAGTTATGTCTATTTTTTTGTGTCGATTAACGAACTGCTGATGATTTTTTGTGTCGATTAACGAACTGCTGATGATTTTTTGTGCTTAATTTTTCCTGATTTTGGTGATTGATGATTCAAGGGCTTGATTTCTACTTGAAATTGTGTTATGGCAGATTTTTGGTGATTAAACTTCTCATGTTTTTTGTTGCCGTAAATCATTGTTTTAGAGTTTTGTTTATCTTTGTATATATGAATTTAACTACTCCTTTGAATAGTTTAAGAGTGTTTGGAACTTTGATTAGTCTCTTATGGAATGAATAAGGTTTCGAACTTGGCTATAGCTTTGACCGTTTGAGTACTCCTTTGAATAGTTTAAGAGTGTCTAGAGGGTGATTGGTGTACTCTTCTTGTTCAAGAAAACAGAGGTGTTGTTCTTCCTCTTTATACCATTGAAGAAAATGTCAAATTCTCAAAACAACCCTTGCTCTTGCTCCATTTTAACTAGTTATGGTTCTTGAAGTTGGTTAGATGTTCTTTACTTTATTTTTTTCTTGTTGGATATTTGGTGAAGCTGTATTATGCATTCAAAATCTTTCAAGTCCCTTAGCCAATGTCTGTACTCCTTTTTCCTCTGTAGCTTTTCAGTTGCAACGATTTTACATCAGTTTTGGTGACTTATAAACTTTTGTGATGGAGCCACAGTCCCTTAGCCAATGTCTGTACTCCTTTTTCCTCTGTATCAGCCACCAAACGGAAAAAGAAAGAAGCTTTGCCTACTCACTAGATCGAGCATGATAAAAGAAAAAAATGATGAACTGCTGTACACATTCCTCTATGCCATCTTTCAAGTCCTTTCTTCTGTGATTGATAGAGAGCAGGCAAGATCATTGCCTGGCTCTTTTGTCAATTCCCTTCTGCTATATGAGATTTTTTTTCTGAAATCTACTTCACTAATTTATTAGGTTCACATTTGTGGTCCTATTACTACCCTGAATTGAATTTAGTAATTTGTTGACATTTGTCTTCTAAGGGATGGATTATTATGTGAAATTACAATCATTGATCGATTAATTTATTAGATAGTAGAAACCAAACTAGAGTTGTCAGATTGCCAATGTATATCAAGTGGCATCTGGTGTGAGTTTTAAGGATAGCTCTGAATTGAAGATGGAATGAGAAAATCATGTATATAATTTTCTCATGCATTTTACAATAGTATGCCAACATTATTTTTGACACAGTATCTGTCTTTTCTTCAGTTTTCGCTTGATGTTATCTTTAACTGCTCTCGCATATGCTACGCCCCCCGGCCTCCCCCAAGAAAAATACCATGTTTTCGTTTAAATATTTCTCAAATGCCTTTTGTATCATCATTTCGTTGTTTTGATGTATTGAAGATTTGAATTGCCCATATATCCTTGCTACTTGTGAGATGATGTAATAAAGTTGCTTTTGTTAAGAATGAGCATGAGTTATTGAACTGTAGTTTTAACATGTCTGGTGCCTACAATGCAATTAAACGTGATGTCGCTGGGTGTAGTATAGCAAAGTAACACTACAAGTTACACATAAAGACAGCTCACTAGATTATTGGTAGACAATGAAAATCTAGGACCATTCTGCTGTTATCCTAATCTGCTCTCAAGTGCCACCGTAGTAATTCATTTCTGTCTATACATCAGCACTCTTTTAGTGAAGTAATCGTTATGCCATATAGATCAGTTCAATTTTTCTGTCCTAACTGCATAATTGAGTTTTAACTCTACATTCTTTCAGCTTTGGAGCGGGGAGAGGACATTTGTATCTTTTTCCGGTTTGGTTTCTTGATATCTCGAGATAGCATACAAGCTGTTTTAGAGACATTTAACGGTAGAACTTTGATTGAAGCTAAGATTGTCATCGGAGAATTGCATCATAGCCCAATGGTCTACTGAGCACGAACATCAGGTTGGAAGCTACCTGTACACACACCCTCCCACAACCCCCGCACACACGCACCCCTCCCACGGCCCCTGCACACACACCCTCCCATCCACAGACCCCCCGCTCCACGGCCCCCAACCTCTGCTGTAGCCCCCCCCCCCCTACACAACCCCCCGCACCCACCCTAATTCACGAGACCCCCCTGCTTGCCACACGCCCCCCGCACCCCTCGCACCCCCTCCCACGGCCCCGCACACACACCCCCCTCCCACGCCCCCCGCACACACCCCCCCCACGCCCCGCACACACACCCCCCTCCCACAGTCCTCGCACACACACCCACCCCCCTCTCACGGCCCCCGCACACACACATCCCTCCCGGCCCCTGCACACACACCTCCCACGCACGGACCCCCCGCTCCACGGCCCCCTTCCCCTTACACAACCCCCGCACGCCACCCCCCATGCACAGAGCCCCCTGCTGCAAACACCCCCTGCACCCCTCGCACCCCCTCCCAACCCCTACACACCCCCCATTCTTATTTTCTTCATTCTTATTTTTTAATGTTGTAATTTGATTTCATTTTGATTTGGAAAATGTGAATACATGTTGATGAATTGGATGATGTTAATGTCTTTTGGATTATTTCGGTGATAATGTTTGCATGTAATAATTTGCAAAATGAGTTATAGTATGATATTATTTTGGGAGTGTGGTGAATCTTGGTGTTTTCTTGATGGTAAGTTTTAGTGTAATCTCGCTCTGATGTGTAATATTGGGAGTTGTAAAGCTGTAATTGGACTTGAGATACTAGGAGAAGTGCTTATGTGATTCTATTGTTCTAAGTTATTAGATCAGTGCAAGTTCTTTTTCGGTTTGTTTGGTTAATTATAAGACATTTTTGCGGAACTATTGTACGACGATGATAAATGTTGCCTTACAATGTGTTAAGATAGAGAATTTGAAGAGAAATGAAGGGAGGATAGAGTAATATATTTGTTCTTTTGGAGATGGATTGGGGAAAGAGGAGGGAGTACACAAGACCACTTCTCCCTTATCTCCTCTTTAGTCCCATTCTCTCGCTTTCCTTCGACCTTCGGTTCCCTTTCCCTCCACCGTTATTTTCCAAACGCACAGTTGCGAACTTTTGAAGGAACATGCAGACAATTTATTGCGAAATGTGAATGGTAGACTTGTATTAGCTGAATTGTGATATCGTTTAATTGGGTGGATTTGTAGGAATTAGGATAGAAGAATTCTATGTATGCATTAATGCAAGCTCCATTGGTGACATGGAACATTGTACTCTGCTGTGTTGCCTCTCCTTTTACCTCCATGCTATTGTTTTTTTTCCTCCATGTTGATGTTTTTAGTTCCCGTTCTTCTTGATTTAGGTACAAAGCATGGGGTTCTCTTCTTGGATTTCAGTTGGCAGAGAGAGACATCATAGTGGCCTGCCTTGACTATAGGTAAGGAGTTTATACATAACCATAAGACATTGATTTATATGGATGATATGTTTAAAGATCACACTTTTAGTTTATACATTGATTTATATTGCTGATATGTTGATAATGGATATATCTTTCTTACGTGGAAAGTTCATTTGTTAATAGCATGATACATGGTTATAATTAGGGGTGAGCACAAACCGGTCCGGACCGGAATTTGGACCGGACCGGACCGTTCCGGTCCGGTCCCCGGTCCGCCGAAAATGATGATTCCGGTCCACCGGTCCGGTCCGGTCCAAACCCGGAAAATTCCGGTCCGGACCGGAATTTCTATTATTTTAGTAAAAAAAAAAGTTAAAAGGCTGAAAGTTATAAATTTAAAAACCTACTATTTATTCTTTTAGGATTATTGACATTAAAATTATTAATTTTTAATGTATATAATTTATAAATATATTTAAATAAAATAAAAAAGATTTTTTTTTTAAAAAAAAAAATTTCTGGACCGGAAAAATTCCGGTCCAGGAAAACCCCGGATTCCGGTCCACCGGTCCAGCCGGTTCCGGTCCGGTCCGGTCCTGGACCGGTGCCCACCCCTAGTTATAATGCTTTTCAGGTGCGTTGCGATGCGAGTATACCATGGCTAATATTATTATTGGAGATGGTGTGAAGAAACCAAAGGGAGACAGGTTAGAATTCTTTTTCCGATTATGTTTTAGAAATTAGAACCCTTTTATCCGAAGTTGATTGTTCGAGGATGAACCTTATTTATCCCCCTTTTCCCCTTAGTTGAAGATGATTGTTCGAGGAATTAGTATGGGCATTATAGCCCCTTTGGGATCATGGTGTTGGTTTTATTGAATTGTTTTGACCTTGATTGTTTGCTTCACGCATAAAGTTGGTGAATATTAGTTAGTTATTGATTTTTGTGAGATTTCTTGGCCTAATATGCATCAAAGTGGTTATTTTAGGACTTTAATTGCTTGATCCATGGATAATGAAGTGGTTATAGCTTGATATTTGTGTGATTTATTGGCCTAATAAGCAATTAAGTGAATGTTTTCATGGGTTTTTTGTCCATTGATTCATGCAAAAACATGGTGGTATAATGTAATTGTATGCATTTAGTGTCATCAAATATAATTTGACAAACTATTATAATCATCTAAGTTTGTTGATTCATTTTTAACTACATTTGGGATAAGAAAAGAACATTTTAGGCTATTTTCGACCATTATGAACCTTTTAACACATTTAGGATCATATAATGTAATTTGGCCATATATTTGGCAATAATAATTAGTTTACAAACAATTAGGCTTATATAACATCATTTATTTGTTTCTAAGTACATTTTGAGTAATTAAAAGGCCGTTTTAGGACATTTTCGATTATATAGGAAAAATTTTACGCATTTAGGATCATGTAATATAATTTGATTATACATTTGATAATAATAGTTAGTTTACAAACTATTAGAGTCATTTAACTTTATTTTTTATTATTTATTATTTATGATTAGGTTTACTTGCTTTGGATGTATGTTAGGATCATATAATGTATGTATGGTAGTTGAACTTAGATGTAATCATTTTATACCAAAAAAATAATATAAGAATCACTAAAAGAAAATCTTGACTAGTAATAATTTGGTGGTTGTTGCTATCAATGGTGAGAATCATGTTATACCCTTAAAGGTCCTAATAGCTACTTTGGTGGTGGAGAAAGAGGATAATCTAAGGATGCCGGTTCCTCTTGCTCCATATCCTACACCTCCGAGTACCTTTCACTCCACCACCCCGCCGGAACCCCACCCCCACCCCCAGGCCCCCTGCTACACCCCTAGCACAGCCGCACACCCTCGCTTCCCTCCTCCCCCCCCTACCCCCCGCCAAAGACTCACTGCACACCCCCCCCTGCCCCCGGCCCAACCCCCTGCTAGCCCCCCACCCCAGCGCCCCCTGCTACACCCCTAGCACAGCCAAGACCCCCTGCCCCCCGCCCCCGCCAACACCCACCCCCCTGCTGCCCCCTGACCTGCAACCCCCCCGCTAGCCATTTGTTTAGCCATTTGTTGTTGTATTGTAAGTTGCCATGTACTTACAACATCAACAAATTGAAAGTTGTTCTTGTGGAGTGGGTGCGTCCCGACTTTCGCTTTGTAGTACTTGCATAGATATAGTTTCAACTCCAAATTATAGCGGTTTTGGTTTTATTTGCCAGGTTCTATCATCTCTAGAAAAGTTGCTTTTGAGGGATTCGGATGCTGATCTTGGTGGAGTTGTTGTAATGTCTTCATGGCTGTTCTTTGGTTGGCTATTTTTTGATGGTTGTGATCCTGCTCATATATTGCAATACGAACATTCGAGGGCAGCCTCGAACTAATGTAATTTAGTTATTATTTTCTCTATATTCGTGTAAAAAACATAATTTATAATGAAAAATGATACTTATATATATATATATAAAACTGTTTGGGAACATTTAGGACAAAAAAATTCAAAAAAAAAAAAAATTTTTTTATTTTTTTTGGGTCACAAGGGTCTGCGGTTTTTGGAAAAACCTGGCCCTTAGTGGGTTAAGGGCCGCGGTTAAGGGCTAAAACTGCAGCCCTTAACTCACCAAGGGTTGCGGTTTTGGCCCTTAACCGCAGCCCTTAACCCACTAAGGGATGCGGTTTTTCCTTGACCGCAGCCCTTAACACGCTAAGGGTTGCGGTTAAAAACCGCAGCCCTTCCTAAATGTCAAGGGCTGCTAGTCTAATGGCTGCGGTCAAAAAACGCAGCCCTTGGGCCCTTTTTGACCGCAGCCCTTGGGCTTTTTTCCTCTAGTGTCATCAGGTTGTTGCAAGTTAATAATTGAAAAGGCGTGGTCCAATTCAGTAGGAGTCATTAATTGGTCGTATAGAGTTGGGCCTTTGGAAGCTGGAGTGCCATGATAGGGATGCTGGGGGGCCACTGGAAGGCAGGAGGTGGGCGGAATCGGGTGATGAGTAGGGTTATTATCACTCGTCTGTTGAGGGAAGGGGAATGGAGCCTGAGCCCAGTTTGGTGTTGCTACCTGGGAAGTCCAATAGGTAGGTACAGAGATTGGGCTTGGGCCCAATACGTAGGAGGCTGGTCAGGCCATGTTGGAGCCTAAGGAGTTTGCTGCTGGGATCCACGGTTGGTATTGTTGCGTCCCCGACCATGACTGCCTGACAGGCCACCGCCGCCGCCGCTGTAACACCCCAGGGGCCTACTACTTGGCTATGCCACATTGGAAATTTAGGAGAATGAAGCCTTTTTCATATAGGGGTAGGAAACTCAACCTAGTAGAGGCCCGACCTTTTAGGTAGGACTATGGTCCTGCACCAAAGCAAAACCTTACGAATTAGGACCCAAAGAGGACAATTTCTACTAGTGGCCCCTTAGGGTGTTACAGCGATCGCCGCGGTTGGGCTGGTGGGTCTGATGTTGGGACGACAGATGGGCTTGGTTTGTTGTTGAGGAGTCATTTTGAACCACAAAACTTTAAGTCGTGCTTGGGGATTCTTGCGCACGTGGAGCCTCTTCAAGAAGGAGGCGTGATCTGGCTGTTTCAAAAGTGGGTAATGGGCCAGTTTATTGAATCAGGGACGCAACTGTGTCAAAATCGATGTGCACTAGTCCAAAAATCATGCGCAAGACTAGTTTTTGTTTCGAAATATTTTGATCAACATTAGCCAATTGATCTCGAAGGCGCTTGTGTTGTTGACAATAGGCAAAGATGTTAGAGAAATTTGATAAGTGCAAAGCATTAAATTAGTTTTCCAAGTCCAAAAAATCACTAGAAGACGATTCTATGTTTCTTGAGCAGGGGCTCCTCTATAGAACACAATCTGAAGGACATCATAGGAGATGGTATCGTAAATCCACTTTTTCACAATCGAATCTAAAACGATTCCATTATTCAGCAAGAATATCAACGGGCGGAGTTGTTGGATCAATGTGGTCCAATACGTCGCATGCATATGGCAGTGGATTTCAAACAATTCAACCTAATTGGAATATTGTGACTTTTCACTATTAAGGATGATAGGAATCTCATTCTTGATATTGCTAACGGCCTAAGAAAGGTGAAAAATAGCAGGTGGAGGGGTAGGTGGTGGTGGTGTATTGGGAGGTTGGGCGTCCTCGGCGCCAGTCATGGTGGAGATGGTAGGGTTGAAAAATTAAATTGGTGTGGCGGAAGGTGGAGGCAAATTAAAGAAGTAAGTTCCATGGTGCAACACTAGGCAAACGGAAAAAAGTTGAGGGAGACTGAGAGTTGGACGTGAGGTCCGAGTAAAAGAAGAAAATTTGTTGTGCTAAAGGTTGGATCTTCAATCTATACTCTTGATACCATGTTAGATTATGCTAATCTCCTTAATCTTGAAGTGTTCCATTGATCAATATTTATAGTGATTACAACAATCGAATCTTAACTATATGTTAGGAGTCCAAACACTATAAGGATTAATCTATACAAAGTATATCCTAATTAGATGAGAAAATATTATCCTAAATATTATCTCTATTAGTCCCTATTTGTGTGTAGTAAAATTGAGTCTCTGAATTTCATGGTGGGCATCTAATTGGTTTCGCCGCCATTCATGTTTGTTGGAGGATCGAGGATAGGATGCAGTCTACCTACAACGACATGTACAGTGTTAGAATAAGATTTTGAGGTGTTTTCATATTCTTTATCCTGTTTTAATGAGGTACGGGTGTAATGGTCATGGTTCTTGATATTTCAGCCTTTCAGGTTATTACTAGCATTTTTTTGTGGTTGATTTCCTTGTTCGGTAATATTATCTTAGCACTACAATGTTTGGGTTTCCCACCCAATTTAGCTTATCTTAATTCTTAGCTACTAATTATTTTAGATTGTTTTAACATTATTTCCAACATATTTTTATCAAGTTCTTCCCTAGGATGTATTACCTATTTTAGTTACAATGAAATCAATATATATATATATATATATAGAAGTGAGTTCATATGAGAATGCATACTTACATGAGAAATGAGAATGAATTTTACACGCTATAACTCTAATGAACAAGTGATGTAACTCTAATGAAAAAGTGAAGTAACTCCAAAAAAAAGAATATTAGAAAAAAAAAGTCAAAAAAAGATTTTTTTTTTTTTTTGGGCTCAAAATATTTTCGGAGGTATAACTCTAATGAACGAGTGTTGTAACTCTAATCCAATCGTGTGGTTGAGATTCATTCTCATTTCTCATGTAAGGAGCATTCTCATGTGATCTTGCCCCGGCCTATATATATATATATATATATATATATATATATATATATATATATATATATATATATATATATATATATATATATATATATATATATATATATATAAAGCAGAGTACAAAAGCTAGATCACGAGGTCGCGACATTTGGCGTCCTCATTGGTGGACGCCATTTGTCGCGCTAATAAAGTGCCATGTCATTTTTTATAATATAAATAGAGTTATTAATTGATTAAAATACAGATAATGTTTACAATGAAAAACATAAATATAGTAAATTGATTATAACTTCTAATATATAGTTCGTAAAATTATAATTATTGTACCATTGGAAAGTGTTTAAAAAACTCTTTAAAATAAGATCCATTTATACTATATATAAAATTTAATATTAAAGTAACCTATAAAAGGAAACATTGACTATATACTAACGTATTAAAGTAACCTACTGCAATTGGAATTAACGATTCAATTAACCTACTGCAATTGAAATTAACAATTCAATTAACCTAATGCAATTGGAATTAGAGATTCAACATTTGGCAAAAGCCAGATCACGAGGCCATGACATTTGGCAAAAGCCAGATAACAAGGCTGCCACATTTGGCGTCCTCATTGGTGGACGCCATTTGTCGCGCTCATAAAGTGCCATGTCATTTTTTTTTAATATAAATAGAGTTCTTAATTGATTAAAATACAAATAGAGTTTAGGATAAGAACAAATAGAGTTGGGTTCAAAATGAAAAACTTAAATATTTCAAAACTCTACCTCTTCTTCATGAAAAAGCCCGGGACATTTGGCAAAAGCCAGATCACGAGGCCGCGACATCTGGCAAAAGCCAGATCACGAGGCTATGGCATTTGGCGTCCTCATTGGTGGACGCCATTTGTCGCGCTCATTAAGTGTCATGTCATATTTTTTTTTTGAATATAAATAGAGTTCTTAATTGATTAAAATACAAATAGAGTTTAGGATAAGAATAAATAGAGTTGGGTTCACAATGAAAAACTTAATATAGTAAATTGATCATAACTTTTAATATATAGTTCATAAAAATATAATTTTTATATCATTAGAAAGTGTTTAAAAAGCACTTTAAAATAAGATCCATCTATACTATATTTAAATTTTTATATTAAAGTAACCTATAAAATTAAAGGAAACATTGACTATATACTAACGTATTAAAGTAACCCACTGCAATTGGAATTAGCGATTCAATTAACCTACTGCAATTGGAATTAGCGATTCAATTAACCTAATGCAATTGGAATTAGGGATTCAATTAGAATTAGGATTGTTATAAGATATTCAATTAGAATTAGGGTTGTTCTACAAAACCTATTCATGTTAGAATTAGAATATTAAAAAGTCAGCTTACGAGGTCGCGACAGTTGGGATCCTCCTTAGACGCCATTTGTCGTGCTCAATAAGAGTTCTAAATTGATCAAAGTACAAATAGAGTTTAGGATAAGAATAAATAGAGTTGGGTTCACAATGAAAATCTTAACTATAGTAAATTGATTATAACTTTTAATATATAGTTCGTAAAATTATAATTTTTGTACCATTGGAAAGTGTTTAAAAAGTACTTTAAAATAAGATCCATTTATACTATATTTAAAATTTTATATTAAAGTAACGTATAAAAGGAAATATTGACTATACTAACGTATTAAAGTAACCTACTGCAATTGGAATTAGCGATTCAATTAGAATTAAGGTTAGAGTATTAAAGTAACGGAAGGTACGGTTTCTAATAAATATGCTCCTCATATTTTCTTTTCCTTTGATAAGAAACAAATATTGCATCCTTCGTCTCCTCCAAACATGAATGTTGGATAAGATGGGACATGGTCAACATATTAGAAGGAGGGTTGATATTGTTAATCATGTTGGTCTATTGAGGCTTGAAGCCTTGAAGGGCATCATAGCAACATATCGTAGCAATATTACCAATCCTTCATAATTTAACAAATTGTTTGATATTTATAGGATATGTGCTTTAATTTGATTTGTAAACACAATGAAAATTAAAGAAAGGTAAGTTTTATCTTGAACTTTCTCCATTAACTTTTCATTGGTCTAGAACATATGGAGGTTTTATTTTTATTGTTTTAACATGCAGGAAGATGTAGGTTGTGTAGTATATTGTGACATGTGCATTAACATACAAAAATATTTAGGTACTGCATGATGGAGTGAATGTCTAAATTATATAGTGAGTTTATGCATGATATAGTGAGTGTTAAAATGATATAGTGGATTATTCAGAAATGATATAGTTTCTGCATGATATAATATGTTTCTGAATGATATAGTGAATTTCTTCATGACATATAAATTAGAAACCAAAGTCAAAGATAATGCCAAAAATAGGGGTATAAATAATATTTAAAAACTCTACCTCTTCTTCACGAAAAAGCCTGGGCATTTGTCCGGGTCCCAATACTAGTATATATATAAAGGAGGAACTTTTCGGGAGCATAGGGAGCTCCTCAAGATTTCGAGGCCATAGAGCGCGCCACGTAGGGTTGACATATCATCAAATTTTATTTTTATCTATTAAAAAAATAGAGTTCTACATAGATTTAAATACACATAATGAGTAAGATAAACTAAAATTAGAGTTTGGTTTTGAATGAACAACCTAAATTATTATATTATGTAAATTGTGCATAACTTTTGCTACGTAATCCAAAATATTATAATTTTTGTTCCATTGGATAGTGCTCGAAATATGCTCCGAAATAAGATTCATTTACAATATAGTTCTACAACTTATGAAATAGAGAGCACCACGTAGGATTGCCATGTCATTAATTTTTATTTTAAATATTTTAAAAAATAGAGTTCTATACATATCAATATATATATATATATATATATATATATATATATATATATATATATATATATATATATATATATATATATAAAGGAGGAACTTTTCGGAAGCATAGGGAGCTCCTCAAAATTTCGAGCTCATAGAGCGCGCCACGTAAGATTGCCACGTCATCAATTTATATTTATAATTTTTTTACAAAAATAGAGTTCTAGATGATTTAAATACATATAAGGAGATTTGGATAAGCGAAAATTAGAGTTTGGATTTGAATCAACAACCTAAATTATTATATCATGAAAATTGTGTATAACTTTTGCTACATAATTCGGAATATTATAATTTTTATACCATTGGAGAGCATTCGAAATATGCTTCGAAATAAGATCCATTTACAATATAGTTGTACAACTTATGAAATATAGAGCGCCATGTAGGATTGCCATGTCATCAATTTTTATTTTTATTTTTTTCCAAAATTAGAGTTCTACATAGATGTAAATACATATAAGGAGTCTTGGATAAGCAGAAATTAGATTTTCGTTTTGAATGAACAACCTAAATTATTATATTATGTAAATTGTGTATAACTTTTGCTACCTAATTTAGAATATTATAATTTTTATACCATTAGATAGTGCTTGAAATATGCTTTGAAATAAGATCCATTTACAATATATAGTTCTACAATTTATGAAATAGAGAGTGCCACTTAAGATTGCCATGTCATTAGTTTTTATTTGAAATATTTGAAAAAAAATAGAATTCTATATATATTTAAATACATAAAAGAGTTTTGGATAGGGGGAAATCAGAGTTGCGTTTTGAATAAACAACTTAAATTATTATACTATGTAAATTGAATTTTGACTTTTGCTACCTAATTCAAAACATTATAATTTTTTTTACCATTGGAGAGTGCTTGAAATATGCTTCAAAGTAGCATCTATTTATAATATAATTTTACAACTCATGAAAATATATTAAATTAGATGCATTGTAGGATGTTATTTAGTCGTTTTTTAGATAAATATAATAATGGCTATAAGTATTAAGTATATTGTATTATATGTGATTATAACATTTGATTATAGGTCCAATTTACAGGATTAAACATATTATCTTTCAAAACCTCAACCTTACTCAACTAAACTAAAACAATATAGTATTGCAACAAAATTTATTAACTAAAATCTATAGAGATAAAGTTACATATATATTAGAGTTTTGGATTATGTAAAAATTAGAGTTTGATTTAAATAAAACAGCATTAGAATATTATAAAGAGCTCCACCTAAGCATGCCATGTCATTCTTATTAATTTTTAAGAAAGTATTCTTTTTGTCCTGCATCTATTAAATTATTACCCTCAACTTTCTTAAATTATCCTTCGGGTATTATTAATGTTAAAATTGTATTAGCTATTGTTAGTCATACCTGTTAGTGGGATACCATTTAATAATAGACTTAGCTACAATAAATCCTTATTAAAGTAAGCGCAACTTTATAAGGCAATTTGGGTAATTAATGATGGTTTTATTAACATAAAGTAAAGGTAATATTGTCAATTGTAATTCTTTTTTTTAATCAAAAGTGGAATGGTTCCAAAAGATGAAAGCATGAAACTACCTAAAGTGGTAATTGTTGTAGTAGAAAAAGAACGGAGGAAGTATGTAAATACAATGATCTTGAAAAATTTCATTTTACAACAGCACAAAATCAACAATAATATTAACAAAAAAATTGCAATAAAATAAAATAGAACAACAACCCGTGCAACGCACGGGCTTCAAACCTAGTTTAAATACATAAAATAAGTTTTGCATGACGATAAATTAGAGTTTCGTTTTGAATAAACAACCTAAATTATTGTATTATGTAAATTGAATATAACTTTTGCTACCTAATTCAAAACATTATAATTTTTTACCATTTCAAAGTGCTTGAAATATGATTTAAAATAAGATACATTTACAATATAGTTTTACAACTCATGAAAATATATTTCACTAGATGAATGGTAAGACATTATTTAGTCTTTCTTTTAGTTAAATATAATAATAGCTATAACTATAGTGTACTATATGTAACTATAGCATTTTATCATAGGTCCAATTTACATGATTCAATATATATAATCTTTCAAAACCTCAGCCTCTGAGTCCGGAACCTCTAGAGTTTTAATTAAATTCTACAAGGTAGAGTTGTATATGAACCATACATTTTAAAATCCAAGGCTCATATTGGTGGAAGGGGGAAAATAAAGGGTGGATTTTGATGAGAAAAAATAGAGCAGGTTTTAGAAAGATAATATATGAGCCACTGATTTTTTATTCAATGGTTGATATTGCTCAAACACTACATTGTAGAGTTCTTTTAGAATTTTACAGGATCCAAACACCAGTCGTAA
This sequence comes from Beta lomatogona, assembly GCA_947646795.1. NCBI lineage: Eukaryota > Viridiplantae > Streptophyta > Magnoliopsida > Caryophyllales > Amaranthaceae > Beta > Beta lomatogona. Next base: position 2,268,445 of record CANSNZ010001115.1, read on the forward strand.
TCAACTGAACCAAAGCAATCTAGTATTGCAACCAAATTTATTAAGGAAACTTTGTTGTTACAACAAAAATTAAAAATCTATATCGATAAAGTTACATATATATTAGAGTTTTGGATTCTAAAAAAATTAGAGTATGAATTTAAAAAACAACCTTAGAATATTATAGAGAGCTCCACCTAAACATGACATGTCATTCTTTTTAATTTTTTTCAAAATAGTGTTTAAATACATATAAGGTGTTTTTACTAAGTGAAGATTACACTCTGATTTTAGATAAACAACCTAAATTATTCAACTATGTAAATTGAATATAACTTTTGCTACATAATTCGCAATATTATAAATTTGTTACCATTGAAGAGTGCTCGAAATATGTTTCCATATACAATATAGTTTTACAACTTATGTATATATATTTATTTAGATGAATAATAACATATTATTTATTCTTTATTTTAAATACATATAAAAATAACTATAAAAATAGCGTATTATATGTGACAATAGCAATTATGTCTTTCAAAATCAAACTTTTAAAAATTGAGTTATATAAAGATAAAAAATACATATCTGAGTTTTGAGCATACCATGATGGCATTACATGAAGAATCAAATGAAAGTTTGTCAAAGAAATTGCAGAGGTATTATGCAATTGACTAATTATTTTATTCCTAGAATATTTGTTGTATACATAATTATTTATGTTTTGATGTTTCATATCTATATGTCAGATCTTATTCTTTTTTCAATAAACTTAATTCTACTAAAATTAATTGGGAACTCAAGGTTCGAGTTTCTAGACTATTTGAGGTCGCAGATCATAAAAAGGGGTAAGTTTGATAAGTCTTGATATGGTCATGATTAATGAAGATAATTTTTTTCTCTTAAATAATATTTTCGATTATTAATAGAGGTTAGTTTTATATTTAATTTACTTTATTCATGATACCATCATTATGATCTTCTTTTTGGCTTTCCCATCTTCGATATTATATGAGTTGGTGTTTATATGCTATTTTAAAATTTGAAGTTATGGCTGACACTCATGTTTTTTCTCTATTCTTTTTGTCCTGCGTCTATTAAATTATTACCCACTACTTTCTTAAAGTATCTGTATTAGCTATTATTATTAGTCATACCAAATATTGGAATACTATTTAATAATAGACTTAGCTACAATGTTCAATTGAATATTAAAAATACAAAATTTATATATCACAATAACAAATCTAGAAATTCAAGTATAATGACAAATGTTTTCTCTGTCTTTTTCTACTGCAACAATGGGTTTGGGCAAGGTTTTTAAGAAAATAAAAGAAAATGGATAGTTTATTGATGATATGGTTTTATATAGAGTTTTAGGTGCATTTCGGTTGCATTTCTAGTTCTTATTAGAGCATTTAGGTGCATATTTGCATGATTTACTCAAGTTTTGCTCTACTACTCCCCGTTTGCGTGTTTCGATGATTTTCAGGTTATTTTGATGCAAATTGATTATGATTATCTAAGATCAAGTCTTTTAATCATTGAGGATGGAGATAGCTTGCACAAGGATCACATTGCATCCGTTTGGGACAATTTCGAGTTGGAATGAAGCAAAGAGTTAGTGAAAGAAGTGCCAAAACTGACACTTGTTCACCATTTTGATCATAACTTTTGATAAAAAATTGATAATCAAAAAATTCTAGTTGGGTTGGAAACTAGACTTTAAGGGCTTTCCAATGATAGGTTACACGCCCCAAACGGACTTATGGTTTGAGAGATACAACCTTCACAAGTTGACGCAAAATTGCAGTTTTTCCGCCCGATAGGATCGGGCGGTTTAACCCGATCGGGCCCGGGAACATATTCATCTGGCTGCGTTCTAGAGTTGAAAACAAGAGGAAAACACTCCCGCCCGATCCCATCGGGCGAGCTTGCCCGATCGGGCGGCAGTCCGTCATATTTCCGAAATAAAGAGCTTTTTGCCCGATGGGGTCGGGCGAGTTGGCCCGATGTGATCGGGCGGTTGACCCGGCACGCGTATTTTAATGATTTTCGGGTTATTTTCGTATTACTTTTCCTTTATGTTTTAGGTTTAGTATAAATACGAAAATTAGAACATTACTAAGACATCTTTTATTCATCTTTGTTTTTAGCACTTATTTTCTCATAGTTTCTCTCAAGAACCCTAGTTTTACTACTTTTCATTTTTGATTCAAGATCAAACCTTTGGATTATTCGCAAGTTCAATATAGTTCTTCAGTTTGGTAATCTTCTTTATTGATTTCTCTATTATTGATTAGATTAATTTCTTAGTTATTTGCAATAGTTCAAAGTATGAATTGTTACATGGATTTTGTTATTGTGTTTTCAAGCATGAGTATGTAGTTTTATTTCTAGGATTGTGGGGATCTATGTGTGCAATGCGGGATTGATAGATTAGTATAATTACCCTTTATTTCAATTGTTTCCTGTGATTGAATCGTTCATGCTAGATTTATGAATTAGGCCTGATTTGTATTTCTACTATCGCAATATTGAACTGCTTCGAGAGGTGAGATTTCGTATAGGCTTTCAATCATTAGGCATAGTGATCCTTGACCATGCGAGAGCGGCTAGGTGATCTTTGAGGGAGGTAATGTTCGAGAGAAATTATATGTGCCCTAGATAAATTGACTTATTGGGCGGTTATTATTCTTCATTGATTTCCCGAATTGTATGCATAGTGATCCATAGTCCTAGTTCTTCATTAATTGATTCTTACCTTCGTATTTAGTTCTGTTATTTGTTTAGTTCAGTAAAACAACCATTTTCATCTGATTTAGTTAGTATAATATTTAGTTAGTATAATATTAGAATTCAGATACAATAGTATAACTTTCTCCATGTGGATTCGATCCTGACTTCCCTGACTACTTGTTAGTGGATCTTAGGTTATTTTTGATAAGGTGATACGACCAATTAGACGGTTTATTACTATTATATCTGAACTGTTAATATTAGACTAATTGTATATATTTTTTTTTGTAAGTATTTTTTTAAAAATTTTTGTTATTTGAATGACGTCTATCTCCTTTTCCCAATATGAACGTGAAGTGTTTTGGAGATATAGCTTAGATTTGAGAACTTTCTTGGTCCCGACCATTTATTTGAACAATGGGAAATTGGTTTAGTGATCTATGAGGATTTGAATGATGATACGAGGGTAGTTGTAGATTCCATGTGTGATGGTAAATTCATGGATATGACACCTGAAGCGGGTTGTAATTTGTTTGAGCAATTAGCTAGGGAAACCTTTGAGTGGGAGATGACAAGATATGTTACTCCAACTCTAGAAAATTCATCTATCTATGATTCTCAAACTCTTACCTCTCCATCTGATTTTTGTTCGTGTTGTCACTCTTATGATCATGATATTTCTCTTTGTCCACATAATGAGTCATATATGCATGTCAATAACCCTATCCCTGAGTTTAATTTGTCTAATGCTCCATCTGAATCTGATAATCTCAAAGATTTTCTTTATGATTTCATGAATGAATTAAATAAGGTTCAGGAGGATTATAAATTTGTTCAGGAGGATTACATGTTGCAACTCGCAAAAATTGCAGAAAGTCAAAGATCAATAGCATCTAGACTAAAAAATATTAGCCAACCTATTGAGCAACATTTGTATTATGATGATGTGTTGGTTGAGAATGCTAGTTCATTAGAAGAAGGTTATCATTTGACTCTTGGTGGTAGTTTAAATAAGGAAAAGATGGATATAATGGATGTTTTTGAGGAGGAAAAATCATTAGTTATAGAATCAATGATTGAAAAACCATTGGTTATTGAACTTTTGAATGAAAACTCCTTTGTTGATAAGCTTATTGATGAGAGTGAAGTTTTCGGTAAAGAGTTTGAATATGTTGAAAGCATACAAAAATTCGATGTTGAGCCTAACCTGCATAGCACTCATATCCCGTTTTCACGGAAGCTTGATCTTATACCTTCATCCCCTGTGTTATATCCTCCTTGTTTTCTTAAAGATCTATTGTCGCATGATAATTTTGACCAAGTAAATATTCATGTTCATCCTGTGAAACCTGAGGAATTGGAAGATAGTTGTACATTTTTTTCTTTTTCTTATGATTCTTGTTCTTGTGGTACCTCTAACCCCTTATTAGTGAATAAAATTATGCTTGCTGTCAAGCAATATCGAGTGTTCAATAACATGTTTGCAGGGGAATTTGATAAGTTATTGAAGGCATTGGATTCTTCATAATGTAAAACGTATTTCGGTCGTGCGGGACCCTAAAAAACCAGCGCTTATCGGGAGGCAACCCGACTTTCTAACCTTTAGATGTTATCTTTATTTCTACTTTATGACTACTTTGCTAATGTGTGTTCCAGTGGCGTGCTCTTGGTTGTGGTGGAAGTGTCAATACTATTTAGCACACTCTTTGTTCATTGCCCACCTTTTCTGTGAGTTGTCCCCTTCCCTTTTTTTTGCTTCGTTGTTCTTCTTGGTGTTCACATTGAGGACAATGTAACGTTCGTCTTAGGGGAGGATGTCACTTTGTGCATGTTAGTTGCATACTAGTTTAGATTTATTGCTTTAGTAGGATTGTTACATGGTTTGTACCGCTCATTAGGGGTGGGAGTTTACATGTAACGGAAAAAAAATGTATTGCTTTCTTAGTTGCATTTGATTTTTGCATTAGATTTTTTTTTCATATTAGATTTCATATCATGTTAGTTGCATCTACGGGACTATTACTATCACTTTTTGAGAACCTTGTTGATATTTCACTACACATCCTAAGCGTCATTCATTTTGTTCATGATTCTTCATAGCACCATTGTTTTGCAATTGATCGTTTGTGGTAAGATTGTTTGATCTCTCTCTGGCTCGATTTAACTTTACAGTGCAGACACCTAAGTGAGCTTTTGTGCCTATAAACTGACGTATCTGTGTCAGTTATGTTCTTTCATGTGTGATTAGTTCCTTAGTTGTCACATTGATCTTGACTTTGACTTGGTACTCATTGATATTTGATAGTGCGTACATTTTGATATGATTGAGGCGTTTCATTTCATGATCTCAGCTCCAGAGTTATTCTTTGTTTTCATATTATCCTTTCTCTAGCCCCGTTGAGCCTTCCTAACTATGTTTGATTAATTACCTATATTACAAGCCATTGGTCTCATTTAATTCTTGTCCTAAGCCTAGCTTGGGGGAGCGAGTATTAGTTTTGGTTTTGGTTTGTGTTGTATTGAATTGAAGTGCTCAATTTCTGGTTTAGATGGATGGAAAATATGTTTAGTGAGCTTTAAAATTGAATTGAAAGTTCAAAAAAAAAAACAAAAAGAAAAAAAAAGTGAAAAATAAAATGAAAAAGAAGTGAAAAAAAAGAGATGAGAATAAAGTAAACTAAAAAGGGTTATTATTGAATTTCTTGAATGAAAAAAGTGTTGGTTATATTTTTTTGAGATTGTTGGTTGTTGTGTGGAGTTGTTGTGACTTTTCATGGTCATGTTTTCAGTTATATGATGCTCCCCCTCATTGGTTTTTCCACCACAATTCCCAAATTATTCTCCATACCTTTAACCTCAGCTCCATTACAACCCTTAAAAGTCCTCTTGATCATTGTGTATTGTATTGTCGAGTATTAAGTGAGTCAAAAAGTCAAAGTTAAAGAGTACATGTTTCATCTGAGTCGAGTTGATTTGGGATGAGTGTCAACATTTATCCTTTAAACACATGAGAGATTTGAGCGCGCATAACTATAGTGAGGTCTGTCAGGTTTGGTTAAATTCAGCTTGGGAGAGATGGAATGTAGTATGATTGGAGAGTCGATTGCGATACATGACATGCTATGCGGCTTTGTTCGAGATTGTTTCGATTCTTGGTTTGTGTAGTGATTATATCTCTCATGTTTTCAGTTGAGTCTTTGGCCATATTGTAGTCCTTTATTGTAGGTTGTCTTTCTTTTCTAATGTCTATGTCTTATTGCTTGAGGACAAGCAAATGTATAGCTTGGGGGAGTTTGATGATATGGTTTTATATAGAGTTTTAGGTGCATTTCGGTTGCATTTCTAGTTCTTATTAGAGCATTTAGGTGCATATTTGCATGATTTACTCAAGTTTTGCTCTACTACTCCCCGTTTGCGTGTTTCGATGATTTTCAGGTTATTTTGATGCAAATTGATTATGATTGTAACACCCTAGAAATTTCAAAGCGGAAAAGAAAGAAATAATAATAGTATTAATAGGACGATGGCGGAAACATCGTCTTCTGGAAATGTCACTACTACAAGAATAGTGTTTAAATAACTAAGTGATAAAAACAAACATAAGTAAGTACTATAAGTAAATTAATTACTTAGATTAAAATCGAAATGAGAAAACTATCTCAAACTAAAGAGAAGTCTAGAACTAAAACCCCTAATAGATTATTTCTCGCATCTCAACCCGAGCCCAAAATCAAAGAAAATCCCCATCAACAAAACCTGCAAAATATACAACAAATATCCACAATCGGTGGGAGTAACTAGCGGTTCTCCCGTAACAAAAGAAATCAAAGCATGATTCAGACATAGATTAATAAGAAAGGAAAGCATAAAGTCAAGTCAGCTACAATATGCACCCACTTCCATATAACTCACAAATAACGCAAATGAATAATAAATAGCAAGTGAGTTGGATAAAAATAAATAAATCATCTCAAGAGTACTTTTATAAAAATAAAATATAGGTAAAACATGTTATTGAGTCAGAAACCGAACGCTAGTGAATCGCAATTCACTTCCTAAGGTTTGTCAGATCGCAATCTCCAGGTCAGTATATGAGCTTACGTTCCCCACTGCCTGTGTCTAAAACTCCCGATGCAGGGTAGAACACGCAGAACTCCCTGACCTCTCGGACGACAACAATTAACCCAGGTGTACCCCTAGTTCGCAAACCAGGTGGTTGGCATGTTCTTCACCGGGGACTACATCTATCCCACCGGATGTTCTTATCTCAAAATAAAATCATAAATATCATCAAAGTATCATTCATCTCAAAAATATTCGTCAAAAGTGATGCCACCCGGCCTTATACCCATAATTCATCAAAAGTAATTTTTTCAAAAATCTTCAAAGTAGTAACTTACAAATTTACAACAAATATCTCCAACCACAATACTTTAAACATCACTAAGCATCAACAATGATAGTGAAATAGTTTTTACAGCACTAACATCATCATTCAAAAATGCATCACCAATTAACTCCAAGGCTTATTAAATAAATGAATAGTACACAATTAATCATTTTTACATAAATCAAACATAAACATAATGATACCAATAATACTTAAAGCAACCTACTAAACACCAGCATCCAAGAACATAAAAGATCACAAATTATTTCTGATTAACAAGCTCTCAAATAATTTAAAAGAGTATCCCCAATTTCACAACAAAAACCCAATAATAATTATTAAACTAATAAGTTCGAGCAGTAAAATCACACAAAAATTATCATATGACCCTAATGGCTCTACTGACATGGTACAAATTTTATTTATAGTTTTCGGACTCCAAAAGTAATTTTAAAATTTAATATACAGATTACTCAATAAAGCCAATATAATAACTAAAAATATAAATAAATGCCCAAAAAGTACCAAAAATTTACACAACATGCATAAACTCACGGAAATGCATATTATACAAAGAAATGAATTTTTCCGCCTCCAGAAATAATTTTCATCAAGCATGCATCAAGTATATTCATGTCAAATTTCGTCAATAATTTCATTCAAAAAGTATTTTAAATAATTCCTAGCGTAATAATCTAATACCGAATAATACTCTAATCACTATGGTTCTAAGATAACTACTAGTTACCTGGAACGTCGGGAGGAGAGCTGAGTCTAAAGAGATAGTTAAGAGCTATGCATACAATCCAATTCCTCTTCTAACCCCAAGGCACAACGAACAAGAATTGAAGCAACCATTCACTAGGCAATTTCTTCTTGAACGTTGATAAATCTCATGTCACACTGCTCTGTTCCGACCATGATTCCCGGTGATAAAAAGCTCATATTCTAAATCGCTCCGGTCATAGTGTAGAACAAGATGTTATAAACGTTCTGTCCAAATTTGAATACGATCCAACGGTTAGATCTCCAGATACGGTTATTTTCGTGAAGGCGTGACAGGAAAAACCGGGTTGAACCTTTCTATTCTTTTCCTCTTCCTTTTCTCTCTTTCTTTTCTTGAAAACGGTGAGGTTAAATGCAAATGTTGCTGAACTTCATTTAATAAAAATCAGAATTTTATGGCAAGGAAAAATGAAGGGTTTAGGAGAAATGATTAGGGGGGTTATGGGGGTTACAATCTACCAAGAGTCACCAATTAAAAGAAATGAAATAAAAGAGGAGAACATTCTTCTATCTCCCTCCCCATAGCCGGCTGTCCAAGCCCAAGTACACCAAGAAGATTTCAGCCCAAGTACACCAAGAAGATTTCGGCCCAAGTCATCAAAGGTTCATGCATCAAAAGTCCGTCACGCGATAAATCGATAAATTCCTAAATCGCGCCTAAACTTTGAAAATACTTAATAATGAAAATAACTCTAATAAATTATATTATAAATATAAATATAATAAACAAATTAACACGCCTCATGCGATGCAACATTTCATCAATCAAATCGGTCCAACATTGTTACAAAAACGCTACGCGGCAAAAAAAATGCATCCTAAACGCCTAAATAAATAACGAAACTAATATAACCTTTAAAATAAATAACTAAAAACTTAGAATAAATATATATACATATATCACATCATATAAATATATATATACACATTTTCACAACACGTTCCAAAATAATCTAAATAAGAAATTATTTATTTTTACGAAAAATATCATTTAATGTAAACAAACACCAAAAATAAGGGTGAAAATTACGGGGTGTTACAATGATTATCTAAGATCAAGCCTTTTAATCATTGAGGATGGAGATAGCTTGCACAAGGATCACATTGCATCCGTTTGGGACAATTTCGAGTTGGAATGAAGCAAATAGTTAGTGAAAGAAGTGCCAAAACTGACACTTGTTCACTATTTTGATCATAACTTTTGATACAAAATTGATAATCAAGAAATTCCAATTGGGTGGGAAACTAGACTTTAAGGGCTTTCCAATGATAGGTCACACGCCCCAAACGGACTTCTGGTTTGAGAGATACAGCCTTCACAAGTTGACGCAAAATCGCAGTTTTTCCGCCCGATAGGATCGGGCGGTTTAGCCCGATCGGGCCCGGGAACTTATTCATCTGGCTGCGTTCTAGAGTTGAAAACAAGAGGAAAACACTCCCGCCCGATCCCATCGGGCGAGCTTGCCCGATCGGGCGGTAGTCCGTCATATTTCCGAAATAAAGAGCTTTTCGCCCGATAGGGTCGGGCGAGTTGGCCCGATGTGATCGGGCGGTTGACCCGGCACGCGTATTTTAATGATTTACTGGTTATTTTCGTATTACTTTTCCTTTATGTTTTAGGTTTAGTATAAATACGAAAATTAGAACATTACTAAGACATCTTTTATTCATCTTTATTTTTAGCACTTATTTTCTCATAGTTTCTCTCAAGAACCCTAGTTTTACTACTTTTCATTTTGGATTCAAGATCAAACCTTTGGATTATTCGCAAGTTCAATATAGTTTTTCAGTTTGGTAATCTTCTTTATTGCTTTCTCTATTATTGATTAGATTAATTTCTTAGTTATTTGCAATAGTTCAAAGTATGAATTGTTACATGGATTTTGTTATTGTGTTTTCAAGCATGAGTGAGTAGTTTTATTTCTAGGATTGTGGGGATCTATGTATGCAATGAGGGATTGATAGATTAGTATAATTACCCTTTATTTCAATTGTTTCATGTGATTGAATCGTTCATGCTAGATTTATGAATTAGGCCTGATTTGTATTTCTACTATCGCAATATTGAATCTGCTTCGAGAAGAGAGATTTCGTATAGGCTTTCAATCATTAGGCATAGTGATCCTTGACCATGCGAGAGCGGCTAGGTGATCTTTGAGGGAGGTAATGTTCGAGAGAAATTACATGTGCCCTAGATAAATTGACTTATTGGGTGGTTATTGTTCTTCTTTGATTTCCCGAATTGTATGCATAGTGATCCATAGTCCTAGTTCTTCATTAATTGATTCTTACCTTCGTATTTAGTTCTGTTATTTGTTTAGTTCAGTAAAACAACCATTTTCATCTGATTTAGTTAGTATAATATTTAGTTAGTATAATATTAGAATTCAGATACAATAGTATAACTTTCTCCCTGTGGATTCGATCCTGACTTCCCTGACTACTTGTTAATGGACCTTAGGTTATTTTTGATAAGGTGATACGACTTTAGCCTGTCATTTATCATAGAGGGGTTAACTAGAGTAGGGGATAGGTATATCCTTAATAAAGTAAACGCAACTTTATGATGTAATTTGAGTAATTAATAATGGTTTTATTAACATAAAGTAAAGGCAATGTTGTTAACTATAGTTTTTTTTTTTTTACCAAAAGTGGAATGGTTCTAATAGCTGAAACTACCCAAAGTGGTAATTGTTTCAATTAAAAAAAATGAAGGAAGTATATAAATACAATGGTGTTGAAAAATCTTATTTCACAAAAAAAAAAAAATCAACAATGTTAATAAAAATTTGCAAAAAAATAAAATAAACAACCCGTGCAACGCACGGGCTTCAAAACTAGTCTATACTAATATATTAAAGGATTATTTGATTTTAATAATGCAACCTTTTGGCCATTCGCAAATAATAGAGCAACCTTTTGATTATTCCACAATAAAACAACCTTTATACCCTAATACCTATGGTAGGTCAAGTTGATCGGTGACCTGAAGAAATTGTAATTTTTTTAATTAAAACCCATTAACAACCTTAATTCTAATTAATAATATTAAATAAACTTTAATAAAAAACCTAAACTAAACCCACTCCCCTCCCCACCCACCGCACCCCCCCCCCCTCCCCTCCCCAGGCACGCCACCCCCCTCCCTCCCCTTCCCCGCACCACGACGACCCCATCCCTCCCCATCCCCACCACTACGACCCCCTCCCTCCCCTTCCCCAGCCACGACACCCCCCATCCCTCCCCTTCCCCACCCACGCCACCCCCTCCCTCACCTTCCCCAGCCACGACGATCCCCTCCCTCCCCTTCCCCAGCCCACGACAACCCCCCTTCCCTAGCCACGCCACTCCCATCCCTCCCCTTCCCCAACCACGACAAACCCCTCCCCTCTTTCTCTCTCCTCGCCATCCCCGACCTAGTGACCCACATAATAACAACCACCCCTCCATCCCCGACTCCAGCCCCACCTCCCCCCACCCCGAAAAACCATCAATAAGCCTTGAAAGAGGTGGTTGCAGCGCCGCGCGGGGGGGGAACTCTGGGGTTGGGTTGGTGGGTCAAGTAGAAGAAGGGAGGGGGCAAAGATGGGGTGGGGTGAGGGTTGCGGTGGACCCGGCGGTGAGGAAAGAGGTGGCTCAGGTTGCGCGAGAGGGTGGCTGGGGGGGGAGGAGAGAGTGGCGTGGCAGTGGGGTGGGGGGAGGAGAGAGAGGGGTTAGGGGGGTTTTATCATTTTTTTTTTTAATCTTTTGTTTTTAAATTTTTTTTACGAAATTTGTTTATGGAACCAATTATTATGCGACACGTGTCCCATTTTACCTATTCTTCAGGTTATAATCGATTTTGACCTACCCAAAGTTAATGGGGTATAAAGGTTGTCTTATTGTGGAATAATCAAAAGGTTGCTCTATTATTTGCGAATGGCCAAAAGGTTGCATTATTAAAATCAAATAATCCTATATTAAAAGATGTTCTTAACCAAGGAACGACGCCACATGGTGTTCTCGCTTAGAGTATTTTACTACACATAATCCATATACAACAAAAAAAAATAGTAAATACATTGTATAAGATTTGATCCCGTGACTTCAAATTTATATACTAAAGTTTTAACCACTAAAGTAAATGATATTTGGTGATATCATTTTAAAGTAAAATATTAATAACGGAAACTATATGTACCCGGGACATAGGCTGGACCTACAAACTAATTAGAAGTTTACATTGAGTATGATTCACAAGTAGATATAAATGATACTCTTTTTTCACTCCCTTGCTTCAAAATTGGTGTTAATTTTCATGGAGCACGCACATCTCTCCATTAACATATCAAAAACTCCCCTTCAAATTCTATGATGCACTTCTCACCACTTATATATCTAATTTGTTGATGCACATTATCACCAACCTTCATTAGCTAGAGCACTTCTCTCCATACGATTTTGTGAAGCACTTTTCTTCACTATGATGCATATAATCATCATCAACCACTTTTGCCTTGGTGGTTTGCCTTTCTCTTTTTTTTACTCATAAATTGGAAGATGGCCTGCAATGGCTTACTTCCTATTCTCTCTCTCTTGGAGAGTTTTTTCACCTCTTTGGACAATCCATATCATTGTCTGAAGAACTGAAATTATGCAATCTAGATTGTCCGATCATAAACCATATGAGTGATTGCAAGTATGTTCTATCTTTTTGGTGTATTATATTTTAATTTGTGTTGCATGGTACTTTTTATGTCCTTGTTCATTAGGCTATTTCACTGCTTATTTTCGATTATCTAATTTCGTATCTCGCTTTGCATTGCATTTGCTCGTTTTTTATTATTTTTAGTCAAGGTAAATAAATAGGAAAAATTATGAGAGGCAAGGAGCTTCTTTCGACAACCTTACATGATTCATGATATCAACCATAAGTGTAATGATTTGGCTTAACATAGTTATACCATTCATTTCATTTATGAGATTTTACTACCTTGGCCAATAACCAGTTGTAAAAAAAATAGTAGTTGATGTGGGCTAGCTGGTGACATGTGCATGTGTTATAGTCGAGGGAACACTTTATTGGCATAGGCGGGTCTCTGGCTCTCTGTTTTGTCAGTGGAATCTAACTGATAGTGTAGTAAATCACTCAAGTATTTGATCAATTATCATAATGGCCTTATTGGCCAGAGGTATAGGCGTTTACTAAGTTGCTGTTTATTAATCAAGGGCGATATTTGGCGGTTTTCGAAGTCATTAGATATATACTAGTAGTATACATGTGTTAATTGTTATAACTTACAACCTTATAGTATCATATAGTCTTACCCTTGCTCTCCTTGTCTCGGTTTTGTTGTTAACTTACTCCAGTAAATTAAGTAAACTTTAGAAAATTGGATGAGAAATTATAATAAAAGTTTAATAAAAAAAAATATACTTTGGAAAATAGATATAAAACTCTGTTATTTTTCGCTTGTAAGTAATAAGTTCCGTCCAATTTAGCTTAAGAAAATATTTAGCTTAAGAAAATAACTTATGAAATTTCATGTACAATATATGTAACTAAAAGTTGACTCTCTACCATCCATATTAATAGTATTATGCTTTGATTTGGTTAGAGAATATTATTCTTTGATTAATAAAACAAGTTAAATATAACTTTGTTTTGGTACAGAAAAGAGTAAGAGACGATAGTCATATATAGTTGAATACAAATAGCATATCTTAATAGGCAATAGGTCTAGCAACCTAAAATATAGACTGGATTAGTGTATCCTACCACAAAAGCACAAGATCTCTTTGTCTTTTTTTTTTTTGACAACGAGAAATCGTGCATTAATTAAAAGAGGAAGTACAACCTAATGCTAATACAATCAAAACTAAAACATACAAACAAACCAAAAGGAGCTTTATGAGCTCGTACATTCCATCTAAAACGAACATACATAAAACTGGAAAAAACTCGCTTAGGAAGGGGAGCTTCGCTGGTCAGATGTGATGATGGTGGAGTCAAACATCGGATGGTTGATGGAGGTGGTAGAAAAAGCGGATGAAGTTCACAATCAGGACAACGAACGACCAACGGCGAGCATCGCGTCTCGTCGCAAGAGCAATCCCAACAATCTGCTATCGCTTGGGATTCTAGGCTCATGATCTTGTGAAGAGTCACGTTCCGTTGTGACTCATTACTCTCGCTCGAGAGTATTGCATGTTTCTCCATCATGAAGTAGTAGAAACGCTGATAAGTGGGCATGCTGAAAACCCCCAGATGCAACTCGGGTGCCGCATGCAGATTTGAAGTTGTCAAGGCAAGGACCATGAAGATCAATGCCAAGCTATAAAGAGAGCCAAACAAGTTAAGCTCTCGAATACACCACCGGTTTGGAAAACTAGAAAACATACGTTCCAAGTCCCAACCATGAAAATGCTTCATCGCCTCGTCCATACTCACAAACTTGGTGAGTCACTTTTTCCCTCAGTACATATTCCAAAAAAAACAACATAGACTACTATTACAATCTTGAACCACCAATCCTGACGTAACTGACAAATACTTGTCGAGTGCCACAACCGATCACAGACAACATCTTTAGCAACTCGAAAACAACGCACTCCTATTATTCAGAGTTTAACACACATATAAAGAAAAAACCAAACATACTAACATCCAATATAACTAGTTGGATAGCGCAACAACCAAGGGGAGGGGGAGGGGAAGCCCGACACTAACTGAGGGAAAGGGAAAAGGGGAGCCCGACACTAATAAGGGAAAGGGAAAGGGTATCCCGATACTAAACTAAACACACTTAAATAATGGGGAAGGGGAAAGGGAAAACCTAATGCTAACACCACGGGGGAGGGGAAGGGGAGGGGAAAACTCAATACACAACAATAACGGGGAGGGGAAAGGCGGTGGAAAACCGAATCTGGGGACCGACTTGGGGTGGGGGACGGTGGAGGACGACGTGACACAAAAGGGTTGGGGGCCGACATAACTGGGGAAGGGAAACGGGGAAGAACAGGGGGAGGGGGACACCAGAGCAAACACCGACACGGAGGGGAAGAACACGGGGAGGGGGAGGAGGCCAAGCAGACAACTATGCGACGGCGGGGGTGGGTGAAAACACCAGCGACACTGTAGGGGAGGGGAACCTACGCGACTGCAGGGGTGGGGGAAAACACTAGACACCAGCGACAGAAAACACCGGGACCACAACAAACGAAAAGGAAAAAAGAGGGGAGGCTCGATTGCCAGGCATGAGGAGCCCGAAGTGGCTCACGCGGCAGTCGAGCCTGCTAGGGTTGAAAGTTTTGCGACGAAGTTTTTTTAGGGTTTGAAGGCAGAGAAGATCATGCTTTTGCTACCTACATATAGTACATATCAAGATCTCTTTGTCATGGATGTCATTTTCCCCATATTGCATAAATGGACTTCCAACGAAGTTTTACATCTTGATCCCATTCTCCATGCGACGCCTAACTCTGTATGTGGATTTATTGTTATTTCCTTTTTAGCTTTATAATTCGTATGTGCGTTAAATTTTAAATAATAAGAAATTGGGCCAGCGATTGAGGTTGCCCAAGACAACGTAGGACGGTGCGAGCCATTTGCAAGCCCAAAGGCAATTTCATGTAAAAAACATTGGTAATTTTAAAAGTAACGCTTCAAGCTTATAAGATGGTTATTTTCTTCTCCTCTTATCGAATGTGAGACTAGGAGTTTGCATAAATATTCGATGGATTCAATCCGGTAAATCGAATATCTGATCCGATATTTTAGTTTTCGGATATACTGGATCAGATATTCGAAAAGTTTCGGAACAAATCGGTAATTTACAATTTCGGGTATCCCAAAAGATCCGAAACATGGGGATTTTTTGCAATATCCGATCCGAAATACCCGAAAATTTCCGTTTTCAAGACCAAATATCCGAAAATATCCATTTTCATGACCGAATATCCAAAAATATCCGATTTCATGACCAGATATCCAAAAATATCTAATGATCCGGTCCGAAACTTATTTTATGACCTTTTTATTTGAAAATTTCATTATTTATCTCATTTGATCTGATCCGCAATTACGGATATCCGATTTTTTCAAATCAGATTTGGATCGCATTTTCCCCAATCCGAATTTTTCGGATATCCGAAATTTCAAATCAGATCGAATTATCCGAAATAAGCACCCCTATTTGAGACTACATGCGTGTGCACTTTAAAAAAAAGGATTCAACAAAAAGCAAGCTGGTTTATTTTATTCTTGATACTCGTAACTTACAAAAAGGAAATCCAAATTATATTGTTTAATTATAACAAAAACACCAAGATCTAGGTTTACCACACTAAAACCAGCTTAATATGTTAGCTTTAGATCTTTTAGGTTTAAGGAAAATCATTATGGTCACATGATATGATACATATGTTGAGGAAGTCGTGGTTCAACACAAGCCATAAGGGGATTCTTCTTAGGATTTGAGAGGCCAAAAATCTCTTCCATATCCATGTCTTCAGCCTTCATATTACTTGGTAATTTCCATGTAAATCCATGAAGAAGATTAGCTAAACTTGACTCAATAACTTTGAGACCAAGACTATATCCAGGACACATCCTTCTCCCTGATCCGAAAGGTAACAACTCGAAATCTTGACCTTTTACGTCTATATTCTTTGCAAGAAACCTCTCTGGCCAAAACTCTTCAGGTTTTTCATACACGTTAAGGTCCCTTTGTATGGTGAAAGTATTCACAAGCACAAGGCTACCTTTAGGAATATCGTAGCCTTCAATTTTGACTTGCTCCATAGACATGCGAGGCACAAGCATAGGGGCCACTGGGTGTAACCTCATTGCTTCTTTTGATATTGCACGAATATAGGGTAAGTTTTGTATGTCTTTCTCTTGAACCCATCTCTCTTTTCCGATTACACGGTCAAGCTCTTCAGTTGCTTTTCTGATGATATCTGGTTTTCTTAGGAGTTCAGCCATCGCCCACTCTACTGTCACTGCTGAACTTTCTGTACCTCCAGCAATTAGATCCTGAAATGTATTTTGTAAAATAAATTAATCAATTTGACTAAGTCAACTTTTCAAATAAAATTATCTATGTATAGAACATAAACCACAATATTGTAAACGATATTCTATCCGAAGTTTTGGGTACAGCCTCCACAAATTTACCAAAGTTAAATCTTTAATGTACTTCCTCCGCTCTCATTTAATTGCAACGTAACATTTCTTGTATGCACAATTTTTTAGGAAAGCATTTCTGGTGGGCCTTGAGACAACTTTGCCCATGTGATTATGTGAATTGGAACAGAGAGGGTAGGAAAGGTAGGGCATAAAAGTCATTTTAAACAAAAAAGTTACCAAAAATAAAAAGTGTTGCAATTATTTATATAAACAGCCTAAAAAGGAAAAGTGTTGCAATTATATAGGAGTGGAGGAACTATATAAGCATCTGTTGATGTCAAAAAACTTATCGTGGAGAAATTTCTAAGTATCATATTGATTTTTCTTTAATTAATCAAAATATTGCTAGAAAAATATAAAATGAAAGTGAATTATTTAATCCGCTATAATGTAGTCACACAATATCAAGGCTATCCAGGAAAAAAATTGTACCCTTGTTACGATTAATAGGATATAAAAAAGATTATATAGATGTTGTAGCAAAATAATTAATCGTGGCTGAAAAAAAAACTCTATTGCAGCACGCACTTATTTTCAATCAGAGAGTAGGAGTACTAAATACTACTGGACATACACTAAATTACCACCACCGCCCTCATAATTTTTGGCTCCACTTCTAATAAATCATTACCCACTCAAGGCTATTTTTATTTAACTTTGATCAATGAACAAAATAATAGCCTAGCTTTCGAATGAGCATTAACTAGTCAGTAGTCACTTCTTCAGTATACTAATATTAAATCAGTAGTTTTTGTCTTACAGGAAAATATTCTTAATCAGGGAGATAACAACTAGTATTATTAATTTCTTTGAAAGTCTTTGAAGTTTATAAGTATAATTTCTGTACGGCCAGAAGTATTCAATCCCACAAAAATCAAATATTTATTCATAACTAACCTGATACCTAATCCTATTAAAGTATTCTCCTATCTTAAGAAAAAAGTAAGATCAAGTAGACTAACCAATCCAAGAAAAGTTAAGTAGACAAAATTAATTAGCACGTTTTGTACTTCTCTTGATATAATCTAGTTCTGAAAACTTTCTTATTACATTGTAAGCCAAAATTTTTTTTTTGTGGCTAAAGATAAGAGTATATTTTTTGTGGCTAAAGATAGTATATACAAAAATAACATTTACCAAAGTGTAAAAAACTTATATGGACTTGGTCCACACTAAATTAGTGTGAGCCTAATACTATTACACGTGATTTATAAAAAAGAAAAGGTTACTATATCGAAAAAAATAGATATAAAAGATAAGTAGATATAAACTGAAAAGGATGATTATGTCAGAAAAACAATTACTATCTTATAATGTGAAAAATTTATCATAAAAACTGTCACTATGTTAGATAATGATAGACTAGTATAAGTTAACATTTTGAAAGGTAACTATATAAAAAATAAGGGTCAATATGTTATATGAGTTGCTTTGGTCCACATTAATATGAGTATGGACCAGGTCCACATTAATATGAGTATGGACCAGGTCCACACAAAACTAGCTCTACCAAAATATATTGATCATAAATTATTGATGAAGTTTTAGATTTTTTATACACGAAAGTCAAATATGTTTTTTTTATTAAGAGCATCGAGTGTATTAAAATAATTGGTACGAGCATACATACCTGGCTGAATGCCTTGACACCAATTCTCTCAAGCTTGACTTCAAGATTAGGATCATCAGCAAGTTGTAACAATACATCCACCATATCTTTAGGCACCCAATCTTTCTTCTGTTTTTCCTTCCTAGCATTATGTTCATCCAACACATGCTCCATAAACCTATCAAATTTCTTAGCCAAAACCTTCATCCTCTTTACATAACCTTGAACATCAAGGTACTTAAGACAAGGGATCCAATCTCCAAGATTAAACACCCCATTTAGTAGAAACAATTCATCAAGCATCTTCTTGAATTCATCCGGCGTAATGATTGGTTTCTCGTCATTACTTTCATCTAAGTACCTCTTCCCAAATACCATCCTACTAATCACATTTAGGCTCAATGTTGAGAGGTGGTCTTTTAACATCATGGGTTCACCATTAGTGTTAAATATGGCTCTTAACACGGAATTAAGCTCTTCAATACGAATATACTCGAACGATTCGAGCCTCTTGACACTAAAAAGCTCCATCAAGCACATTTTTCGCGCTTGGCGCCAGTATGGACCGTACTGAGACCATGTTATATCAGAGTAGTTATAGGTTGTGTATTTTCCTGCTGAGGTTTTAGGCCTTCCGGCAAAGGCTACATCATAAGTTCTTAAGAAAAGTTTTGCCATTTCCACTGATGAGCCCACTAATACTGGGACAGACCCAAATTTGAGCATCATTAAAGGCCCATATTTTTTAGTGAGCTCATGGAGGGAGCGGTGGGGGAGAGACCCAATAAGATTGAAGTTGCCAATGATGGGCCATGGTTTTGGGCCTGGTGGTAGGTTGAGTTTACGATGACTGCGAAGGTGGTTACTTAGGACTACTAGGGCCATGGCCACTAGCCATGCAGCCGCATAGGCCGCCCAAGTTGATGCCTCCATTGGTGAACGGTTTGTAGAGGTGATGAAATGAAGAAAATCTTATATGTCGTTTTTATTTTTTTGGAGGGGATTATAGTTAGAAGTGGCTTGGTCTACTACGATAGAGTAAGGGGTACTTATAATAGGTTAGGCGAAAAGAAGCAAGAAAAATAATGCATAAAAGATGAGGTTGGTAGATTTCACGCAATTTGGTTTTTGCACTTGACATTGCATTGTAATTGCTAGACAATTTCGTTAGGTGTAAACACCAGTCTTCACGTTTTCCACTCCTTTAGGTATGGGAATAAATGCTGTATTTATGTTTTTTTGTTTGGTGTGAATGCTCCTTTTACTTTGACTCTTCTTTATAACCATCGAAAATTATTCAAGTTTTGAAAAATTTCAGTGTTTAGTAGCTACAAGTATGATTACTAGTCTACTAGCTAGAGTGCTAGACCATGCTTTTAGAAGACTGAAGATTGCAAATATAGAATCTAATTGTACATACCCTCCTAAGTGGCTAGTAAACGTCTAAACGATATGATATAGAATCTAATTGTAATTTACTAATTTGTACATACCCTCTTAAGTGGCTAGTAAACGATATGTGTGTTTGCCTTTGGTACAAATTAATCAGAAGATTTAAAAGATTATATTAAAGAAAAAGAATATTAGGATTTATTATATATTATTGTAGTATATTTTATTTTTGAAGAATTTGTTATGCTTCCAATGCTACTATAATTTCATCATAGGTAACGTCTAAAAGAATTATGGCTAACGTGTTTTTGGACTCTTATAGTTAAGTTGTTGCGCATATACATTCCGCAATCATGAATGAGACAACTAAGCCAAAATAAGGCAGATTAGCATACCAAAACA
Organism: Beta lomatogona; assembly: GCA_947646795.1. Classification (NCBI taxonomy): domain Eukaryota; kingdom Viridiplantae; phylum Streptophyta; class Magnoliopsida; order Caryophyllales; family Amaranthaceae; genus Beta; species Beta lomatogona. Next base: position 2,288,914 of record CANSNZ010001115.1, read on the forward strand.
GACACAAACATCTTGGCCGTTTTAGTGAATTTCTCTGGTTGATATAAAAACAGAAGTCGTCCTTTAATTATATAGTACTCTCTCTGTTTTTTTTCTTTCTCACTTGTAATCTTAACATTATTCATACTTAGCGAGAATCTCTTCAATTTTTCTCAATTTATAAGAAAAAATATAGTCATGTGGGGTCTTGTTTAATTCGTCTCAATTAGTAATTTATTAATATTCAATCGTTATAATTTTTACTAATATATAATGAAAGATATTCTAAGTAAAAAGATGTGCATTGAGAAACGTGCACTAGAAAGTGAGAATGATATAAAAAAACAGAGTGAGTACTAGCTTACAAGTACATTTTATATTCCCTCGGTATACATTTTTTATTTGCTTTTAGCTAGAGGTGTCAAAAACTGGGCCAACCTACTGGTGAACCCGCATCCGATCCAGACCCAACCTGTTCCGAGCCAAGAGTGGAAGGTTGAAAAATTGACCCATTCCGACCCAGCGTCTACCCGTGCCCAGTTGGACCCGTGGAATTGGAAACCCAAACCGAATTGCGCCGACCCAGATTGGACATGTGGCCAATTAGACCCGTGAAGTATGACCTAGACCCAACCTGTTTCCGACCCATAACTAACCCGCACCCAACTTCACCCGCAAATGACCCAGTTAGACCCACCCAGTTACTACACGACCCAGTTACCACCCGACCCAGTTACCACTCGACCCAATTATCACCCGACCCAGTTCCTACCCGACCTAGTTTTACCCGACCCAGTTCCTACCCGACCTAGTTTTACTTGACCCAACCTTACCAAACCCAACCATAACATGTTATATTTTTATTTTGTATAATACTATAATTAGACTTTTTTCCCCATGATTTATCTTTTATGCTTTTAGACCAATTAGGATTGAGTTAGAGAAGTACACGGATTGCTAACTTTGCTTACACTTTGATTTTCTTGATTAGTGGTTGACATATCTTCTTTATCAAATCACTGGCCTATAATTTTCATATAATTACATTTGAGAATTCTAAAATTCTATCACATAATTTTACTATTATTGGTTTAATTAACTTTAAAAATTATTAATTATTGACTTATTATTGTTAGAAATGAATATAAAATTGTAAATTAAAAACCTTTAAAATCCAATTAGTATTAATGTATTATTAATTTTATTTTTAAAGAACTTATTGTTATAAACTTAAAAAATTATAAATATGACAATATGCGAACTTGCGAACATCGGAAATTCGGAACATATTATCAATTATGAGTTGTTTGTTATTTAGTATTTGTATATCAATATTTTTGTACTTAATACGATAATATCTAGTAATCCAGTAGACTAACTTAGTAAATTACTACTTAGTAGTTAGTAGTTAGTACCATAACCAAACTACTGAACTAACAATTAACAAGTAACAATTACAAAGTAACAAGTTTATGAAGTTCGTGTCTTAGTGAATGTTGAATTGTTGATTAACACAAAAGAACATTTTACTCATTGATTTTGTTTTTTAAAAAGCTATGAATTTAGAACCATTCGAACAAATTAGGATTATAACAATAATAGAAACCAAACAAGTTTATATGAGTCATGCGATGGTTGACCTATTTGTCAAATGTGTGGTTTCATCGTTCATGTATTAATCATTAATTAGTATTCACTAATCACTATTAATGTACAATACTACTATACTAGTATACTATCTACTATTTTATAAGTTCAAACAAACTTCATACTTTTCAGTTTTCATGCATTCCTTTTTATATTATAATTCCATAAGTTAATAACTTCATACTTCTTTAGTTTATGTCTTCATTGCTTCATGAGTTCATTAAATCAAACTCATCGTTTCTTAATTTATAAGTCTTTAATTCAATATTTCAACTCATCTTTAACTATTTTTTTTGTTATATAGTAAGACGGTGAGACCGAGACCATTAAGTAAGTTACTAACTAACTAAATGCTAAGTTTAATGATTCTAATAAATAATAATCTAATTAATCATTAATCAGTATGGACTCTGGAGTATAGACTTATAGATTATAGTCATAGATTATGGTTGTTAATTGGTAGGTGTTTCGTGTTCACAAAGAAGTGAAGAACAAAAGTATTTTATCTCAATTATCGAATGCCCAAAATCCAAACTATTATCCTAATTTGATAAATTAATGATTGATAATTATTCAATAATGATTAATCACTTTGAAGTTGAAGTCTTTAATGTGTATGTATTAATTCAAATATGAAATATGCAATAAAGACATAAAGTCAATAATCCACTAGCCATTAGGCATTAGCCAATAATATAAGTTAAGACTTTAATTCTTTAAGTTAAGTGACTAAGTATTAGTTTACTAGTTTAATCTAGTAACTTCTAAAATTAGTAATATAAGTTTCAATGTACATTGTATTATCAGTTTATCACAATGATAAATGAATTCCAATATAACACTTTTCCAATCGTCCAATCACATGTTAATTGTTATAACTTATGATTTTGGAACTTAATATATGTGAAAATTAATTATCCGACCAGATTTTCCGAGTTCACACCCGACCTAAATTCATATAGAGAGTCGGCTTGACCCGACCCAAGTGACCAACTCCACCCAAAAGACGGCTCGATCCTAACCAACTCCACCAGAAACCGATTTGTTATGACCCAAGTTATTCCGAAAGCCGACCCAACTTCACCCGTTGTCGCCTTGTTCCAAGAGTCGTTTTGTTCTGATCCAAGTTTTTCCGAGAGCCGATTTGTTCCAACCCAAACCAATCCGGCGCCGGCTTGAGTCGACCCAAGTCCTTCCTAGAGCCGATTTATTCTGACCTAAGTCCTTCCGAGATCCGATTTGTTCCGACCCAAGTCATTCCGAGAGCCGATTTGTTCCAACCCAAGTCCAGCCGAGAGCCGAGTTGGGCCGACTTCACCCTATTCCATTCCGACCCAAATTCACCCATCCCAGCCACCAGCCGACCCAGTTAGACCCAACCCAGTTCCGAGAGCTCCCTCACCCAGCTGTACCCGACCCAAGTCCACCCAGACCCACCCAGTTCCGACCTATGGCACACTCTCACCCAGATTATTTCGACCCAAATCATCCCGACCCAGGTTGGGTCAACGAAACCCACCTAGTGACCCAGTTTGACACCACTACTTTTAGCACAATATTCAGAAAGGAATATGAGGTTGTTCAAAAGATAGCGTATTTAGCAAAAAGAAAAAGTAGATTTGTTCTTAAGTATTTATTATAAACTTATAAGTTGATAACATATATGTTTAAAATGATAACATATATGCATAAACTAATAACATTATATTGAAATTTAGAATTTGATGGTCTTAACCAAGACCTTTTCATTGTTTTAAGATATATTAACTTTAAGTTGCTCAAGATATTGAAAAGACTGTTTTTATTAATTTTATCATCGTGATGTTTTTTAGGATAAATTTCATGGAACTACCTTTTATAACAAAAAAAATTCAAAAAACTACCTTATAATTTTTTTTTCAAAAAACTACCTTATAAAACAAAACTCGTTTCAAACGACCACCAATTGACGACATTCATTAACTTTGACCGTTAACCCTCCTTTGGCCATCACATAATGGTCACGTGAGTTCATTAAAACTAACAAAAACTCAATTTCAACCCTTAAATAATCCAATACAAATCTAAGATCATGACTCACGTGAGTTTTAATGAACTCATGTGACCATCATGTGATGGTCAAATGAGGGTTAACGGTCAAAATTAACGGATGTTGTCAATTGGTGGTCATTTGAAATGAGTTTTGTTTTATAAGGTAGTTTTTAGAAAAAATAATTTATAAGGTAGTTTTTTGAAATTTTTTTGTTATAAAAGGTAGTTCCATGAAATTTATCCTGTTTTTTATTATATTTATGATTGTAATACTATAGAGTTATAATATTACAATATTAGACATATTAGTATACATATCTATACATACTTAAGAGCTCATATCAGATGATACATACTCCCTCTGTTTTTTTTATCTTTCTCACTTAGACTCTTGACACTATTCATACTTAGAGAGAATCTTTTAAATTTTTTTTCAATTTATAAGAAAAAAACATAGTCATGTGGGCTCTTGTGTGATTCGTCTCAATTAGTACTTTATTAATATTCAATCGTTATAATTTTTTCTAATATATAGTGAAAGATATTTAAGTTCAAATAGGTGCATTGGGAGACGCGCACAGGAAAGTGAGAAAGATAAAAAAAACCAGAGGGAGTATTTGTTAACGATTTATACGTATTTGCATTAGTTTATGAGCTGATGTGAAATATTCATTAACTGATAACAAATGCGTATAAACTAATATGAAATATTTCCCATGTATTCTTTTAGTTTGCTCACTTGGAATCTTGACACTTTTTACAGTTGAAGAAAATCTTCTAAATTCTTCTCAATATATAAGATAAAATGTAGTCATGTGTGATCTTATTTGATTCATCTCAATGAGTATTTTTTTTAATATTCTATCGTTATAATTTCTCTAATATGTAATAAAAGATATGTAAGGTCAAAGCAATGTATTGGTAGATGCGCATAGTCAAAATAGGCAAACTAAACAAATACAGTGTAGTCTGATATGTAATATGCATAAACTGATAACAAATACATGTAAACTATACTGAGCAGAACGCAGACGATCCTAGCCAAATTTTTTCTCCAAAACAATTTATTCCATGTCCTATCAAAATAAAGACGAAAATTTAAACTTCAACAATAAACTTCCATTAAGCATACGTCGAGTATATTTATCGTACAACCGAGTGTACTATGTAGACTATTTTTTTTGTCCATTTATTCATTTGAAACTTTTTATTATGAGTATATTTTGCTCATTTGGAGGATTTTAAATGAGTATTGAGCAAATAATAATCTTGAGTGTACCACGTTCGCGGTATTACCTAATGTATGATAAAAGTTGTAGCATACGTCCCTATTGTTATTATACGCGACTATAGAAGTCAAGTAAACGAGAAAAGGAAAAAGAAAGAGAGAAGTTAGGTTGAGGAAAATCAATGTATATGCTCCTAGGTGAAGAAAGGTAATAGAAATTTTGTTGTCATTTCCTTAAAGAAAAGAATAGTATTCATCTAGCTAAATGAAAAAGCAATGGTTTTTGTGTGTAAGCTTCCGTGGATTGTCTGTCTTGTTAGTTGACGCAACTCTTGTTTTTGACTATTAAACTAAGAAACTTTTTGCAAATTCGGGAAAATTTCCTCGAATTTCAAGTGTAGAAATGGGTTGATTTTAAGTTATACTACTTGACCAAGACTGGATGACTTCCTTCCACAAATTATTAGAATTCTCTCACGTATTTTGATGGCCAAAACTAGTAGCAGCCTCTATCCGTCGCTATTTATTACTTCTCGTATAGATTTGCCTTTTTGCTATATTAGTTATTTTGATTGAAACAAATGGATATGGTACAACAACTACTTGTTATAAATTCTACTAATATGACAATTAAAGATAAATCAGCAACTACTCCCTCCGTCCCAAAATATAGTTCCAATTTCCATTTTGGGTGTCCCAAAATATAGTTCTCATTTCCATATTTAGTTCCACATTTTTCCGTAATTTGTGTAGTAAAACCGTGTCCCATCATTTATTTGCTTCTTGAATTTTGTTTTTTGCTTTGTTTATTCAACCCAAGTGTTACAATTAATGATCTTTCACCAATTATTCTCTATTCTCTCTCCTAAAATCATCTTTTTCCATACAACATTTATTTATATAAATAAAAAATCTTTATTATCCCTTTAGATTCTACTTGCATAAATTACCATGAAAAAAGGGAAATGGGAACTATATTTTGGGACGGAGGGAGTATATTATAGCGCGATTAAACAACTGTCTTTAGGATAAATAGCCCTTACTATATTGCTGTTAGGGGTCACAAGCTATTTACCCTCATAATTTACTATTTAACGAGTGATTGAACAACAAGTATTAACCATTCTCAAAGAACATTTTTAAAAAGTAATAAATAAAAGAGGGGAAGAAATAATAATAATAATCATGCTTTATATCTTACCTATATGGCAGTTTAGTAACTTATTAAATAAGGTGTCATTTGATTGATCATAGAAAATAGAATTTCCTAGGAAAACATTTTTCCCATATATAAGCATTTCCTAATAGAAAGTAGCAAATGTTGTTTGGTTGAACATGGAAAGTTATTAACTCCCATGAGAAGTTCTACTTACCTAGGAGGACCTAGGTAAACAACTTCCTTTATTTTGTGGAAAGCATGACTTCCTATATTCTGTCAACCAAATAATACCACTATCTTCCACTTCCTAGCAAATTATACTTCCCATGATTTTTTATGTCACAGTCAACCAAACAATACATGAGTGTCATTATCTTAAACATAATTTAATAATGAAAAGAAAAATTTTTATAGTTAACTGCTAAGTTGATGAGAAATTTATAAACTATTAATATCAATCATCTAGTCTATGATATAACATGACAAAGTCCAATATAAGGCCCAACTCCCCTAGAAAGAAAAGGCGTAATCCACCTTTCCTTATTTCATACATGATCTCATACACTTCTTCTGGTCTTTTAGATGCACTGGGATATTTTTCAAGTTCTCCAACACATCTCTTTAATCATTAATATCCCTAATCGTGTATAAAAAAAAAAAGTTTATATATTGAATCTTTGAATTGAAACAAATCCTAATAAGATCACATGACTATATTTTTTTCCCAAGTTTAGCTTGCAGTTTGAGGAGTTTCTTACCCCACCAATCTTGGTAATTGAGGTATACAAGTATTGAATAAACCCATCGTACCCAACGCTACCATTTCTTTTGGATGGCACACCTGCGTCCAACTTACATAACCAGGTTTTTAGTTGTATTGTGACCCATACCACAAGTATGATCTGTAAATAGAGTTTATATTCCTCAAAACGGCTTGAGGTAGGCAAAAATTTGTGCAACAGGACGAAATTAACAAGCTGAAGTCAACCTGCAAAGAAAAGGTTCTAGACCTGCAAACTCTAATTTTACTAACCATTTTTCCAACAAAGTTTGTCACAATCTGCAACCTTGATACCTCTGGCATTGACAGGTACTCCAACTTATCAGAAAGGTAAATCTCCAATCTGTAATCCTGCCATCAAAGCCAGTTGAGTTGCTCTCAACTTCTGATAAATCAGCTTTGTGATCCCTTATACAGGACTGAGCAACAAGCTATTGGTGATTTGGTGCAATATTATTTTAAATTGTTGCTAATACAAATGGATAATTTGTAAAGACGGAGTACCTTTTATATACCACTTTTTGTAAGAAACAATCTTTTATAATTTTTCTGACAATAAAAGACCTTAAAATTTTATATATTTGCAAGATATAACCTTACCCTATTTTCATACGTTGACCCACTGATTTCCGGTGTTGATGCACGAATTTCGAGATTTTTATGTACCCTTTTTTTTACCGATGTCGTATGTGTGTCGGGTTTTTCCTTTTCCCACCCTTTTCCCTCCATTTTCTACTCAAAACAATGTCAAACCTGATGCACGGATAGAGGCTAGAGCACATGGGAACTTAAGTAGGCCAACACCTAAAACTGGTGGGTCAACATTGGAAAATAGAGTAATTGAGTAAGGTTATTTATTGTAAAAATAAATGGAATTTTAAGGTGATAAGTTGCCAAAAAAAATTATAAAAGTTGGATCTTTGCAAAAAGTACTTCCTCCGTCCCAAAATATAGTTCATGTTTCTATTTTGGGAGTCAAAGTTTGAAAACTTTGACCAAATATTCTCATTAATGTATATACAAACAAACATATTCATGTGGGGTCATGCTGGATTCGCCTCAATGTGTGCATTCATAATATAAACTTTTTATAATTTTTACTATTATGAAATAGAAGATATCGTAGGTCAAAAGTACGTCTTGGAGACTGTGCAAAAAGAAACAGGAACTATATTTTGGGACGGAGGGAGTAGTATATAAAGGGTTGTTTCGACAAATTTTCCTAAAAATTAATAATCAAACAAGTGTCTTAAAAATTGTGACAAAATAAATATTCACTAGTAAAATAATTGCTTATTGCTGCGGTGGTATTACTGCGGTTTTACCCATACGCAGCAATATATCACGTAAAAAGAAAGATAAAATATAAAATAAAGATATTGCTGCGGTTTCGGCCTAAAACCGCAGCAATATGGTATCAACAGGAAATTTTTTGAAAAAAAGTTGACTATTTGACCAGATATATTGCTGCGGTTTTTGTCAAAAACCGCAGCAATATATTAAAATAATATTAAAAAAATAATATTTTAATATATTGCTGCGGTTCTTGCCAGAAACCGCAGCAATATCATTAAAAAAAAAGTATAAAACACATCAGTTAGGGTTTTTTCCTCACTTTTCCCTCTCTCAAACTCACATGCCGGCTCTATTTTCTTCTCTTCCTCTCACGCGGTTCCTCTCAACCTCTCATCTCCTTCCTCTCTCTTCCTCTCTCTTCACTTTCTCCCTCACTCAATTCCTCCTCACCTGAACCCTAAAATTTCAACCGATTTTTCGTCACCTCCCTCACTTCTCAGTTCTCCCATTTCTCACTTTCGCTGCTCCTCTCTTTCGCTCCTCCTCACCGGCGTCGCACAAAGAAAACGGAGGTTCGAAGGTTCGATTGTTCGTTGCCACCGATGGTTGAAACAAGTGCGATTCTTCGAAGGTTCGCCACCGATGGTTGAAAACAAGTTTGAGTTTGATGTTTTTTTTGGTTTCTTCGTCGGCCGTTCACCGGTAAGTTTCAGTTCTTTGTAAGTTCTTTTCGTTTTTTTTTTTTTTTTAGATCTGAAATTACTTGATGGATTTTTTACATTTTATTTTCATTTTTGTTGTTTTTTTCAGATCTGAAATTACTTGAAATCCTCAACAATCTCTCCTCTAACATCCGACTACTCGTGGCCTACAGATCTCGGCGATCTCTACACGTCGTCGTCATTGCTCGCCGTCGTTCGACCACGCGAAGCCCAGCCTCGCTCGCCGCTCTCGTGGCTTTAGTCGCCGCCTTCGCCGTCGATCTGCTTTGGTTTTTCGTTGGTTTTTGGTTTTCAATTTTTTTTTTTTTTTTTTCATTTTCGTTTTTTTGTATGTAATTATGTTAAATTAGTTCTAGTTTTATTTGCTCATTAGAATATCTGATTTTTTTTATTTTATCTGTTAGATATTGTAATTCTTTGTTTTCATTATTTTTTATTTTTCAAGTCATTGCATGAACTTAATATGTTGTACTAGTTCGTTTTAGTTACTTTTGTTTTAATTGCATTTTAAGGTCGAAAATTATATGGATACTTAAATTTTAAAAAGAAATTTTTTTTTTTAAAACGTGCACCTATTGCTGCGGTTTCTATTCAAAACCGCAGCAATAGACCTAATTTTTAATATAAAAAAATACGCCTATCTCTCCGGTTTCTAATACAAACCGCAGCAATATCTTGGCATATTGCTGCGGTTTGTGTCAGAAACCGCAACAATATCTTGGCATATTGCTGCGGTTTAAAACCGCAGCAATAGGTAAATTACCTATTGCTGCGCCCTGAATTGCTGCGCGGTCAAAACCGCCGCAATAGGCCACTTAATGACCGCAGCATTAAGCATTTATTCTACTAGTGATTGCTTTTTCCAAATACCAAAATGTGTGTGTAAGCTATCCAACAATGCAAAAGATTGTGATCAAACTTGTTATATGAAATTCTATGATGGTTATATATATATATATGACTATGAAAATTTAGTAGTCCATACTGATTTTAAGTCTTAACTAAAATCTTAAAATCATTATAAACCATTTAATTTATTTCCATATTTTTTTTTGAGGGGAAAAGAGAAATGCATTAATTAAGGGACAAAGAGTCCATGAGTATATAAGGAGCTACATCACTAGGGACATGGTTCTCTCAACATTGATCTACTCTAAACGACACAACTCTAGCCAGATTATGGGCAACAGTATTCCCATATCTCTTAACATGAGTAAAACTAATGGAAGTGAAAACGTTGCTTATCTCAAGAACATCACCAAGAATAGTATCTAGATCTAAAAGTAAAGGGCGGCTTTTGTTAACCTTGTCGTAACCACCTGCGAATCCGACTCAATTATCACGTTGGATAAACCATGGGCTCTCGCTAGCCTAACCGCCATATGAATGGCCTTGCATTCGGCCACCTTGGGAGGCCAAAATGCACGGACTCTTCTCACAGCCGAGAAAGCTACCTTGCCTACGGAATCACGGGCCACTACACCAAGGCCAATCCACCCCTCCTCTCCCACACTTGCATCGGTGTTTAGCTTCAACACAGCATCAGGCGGGGCGCACCACCGTGAGGAGCTGCACACCCTTCGACCTTGAGTGTCCATATATGCGAGTACCATATTGGTTAAATTCCTCAACTTGTCTCATGGTGCGTTGGATCAACACAGCTACGGGTTGGGATTGATGCTTGAAGATTCTTCTATTTCTCTCAGCCCAGATATTCCACATGATATAGCATCCTTTCTGAACAAATTTCGGGTCTAGATCCTTCCATCTCACTAAAGTTTCACACATTCCTTCCTCTTCAAAATTTTGCAGCAACCCTTGGCAACCTCCTGCCTCCCATAAGCTCGCAAAACTCGTGCAAGAGAACAACAAATGGTGTTGAGTTTCGGGCTCACAAGAGCAGCAAGGGCACACAATTTCATCAATCAAATGGCGCCTATTTAGAACATACATCACAGGAAGAGAGTTTGTGCAAGCCCTCCAAAGAAAATGACGGACCTTTGGGGACACCTCCAAGCTCCATAAAAGACCCCAAGCACGGTGAAAATCATTCAAATTCCCTCCTTTCCCTAGCATGTATGCAGTTTTTACCGAATAGAGCCCATCTTTAGCATATGCCCATGTCAAATCATCTTTTAAATCTCTTGAACTCAAAGGAATAGAAAGAATACACCTTTGATCCCTCTCATTAAAAAGCCGTTCAAGAATGTCCACTCTCCACTCTTTTCTTTCAACATCAATCAAATCTCCCACTACATTCAAGCCTTCCACGCGGTTACTCTTGATGAATTTTCCCTCCTCATCCCCCACCCAAGGATCCGACCATAGGTCAATATCCTTCCCATTTCCCACTCTCCAAATTAACCCCTCCATCACCAAACTCTTCACACTCCAAATGCTTCGCCAAACATAGCTATTCGAATAGCCTAGTCTTGCTTTGAAAATGTCACCATGTGGGTAATATTTCGCACTCATAACACGACTCAAAAGAGAATTTTTGTAATGCAATAAACGCCAAACCTGTTTCCCTAGCAAAGCATCATTAAAAACTGCAAGGTCCTTAAAACCCATGCCCCCATGCACTTTGGCTTGCACATTTTCTCCCAACTCACCCAATGCATCTTCCTCTCCTCGCCCTTCCCTCCCACCAAAATCGAGCCATAGCAAAATGAATTTCTTGAATAACAACCACTGGAATCTTGTAAACACCCATGAGATAAGTTGGTAGAGCTTGAATCACGACCTTAATAAGTACCTCTTTCCCGGCCCTAGACAGCAACTTTTCTTTCCATCCCCTCAACTTTTTCCACATTCTATCTAATAGTTCCCGAAAAGCCACTTTCTTAGATCTTCCACTGATAGTAGGAATACCAATTACAACGATAAAATCATATTTAGAAATATCAATTACTATCTAATAGCTAATAGCTATTAGATAGATAATTTAGATCTAAGAAAGTGGTATTCCTACTATCAGTGGAAGATCTAAAATATGATTTATCTCAATTATCTATCAATTAATATCAAAAATAAAATCATATTTGGAAGATCTCTCCACTGATAGAATCATGCTATCAAATAGCTTTATCTCAATTACATATATATATATATTTCTAAATTATCAACTTTTCAAAGTTTTACTAATTCACAACGATAGATGTTAATGAATGAAATGTTACAACTATTACACAAGGAGACAGAGCACAAGAAAAATTAGAACAATCTTACTTGAAGGGAGGAAACTGGAGTTGAATAGATGGTTTTGACATGGAGAGATCCACTGTCCTTAAGGTGATTTTGCCGCAGCACGGGGCGCAAACTTCCTCCTGACGACCACCATCCAGGATTAGCACAGCGCCTCCCATTTGTGTGCACTCACAAACAGACGGATGGAGTGACTTAATATAATCCGAATTTAGAGAGAATATTATACTGGAGAGAAGAGATTGAAGAATAATTGTATGTATTTCTCTAACCAGAGAAGAGGAATTTAAATAGGCTACAGAACCAAAAAGAAAAGGCAAGGAAAGATACTGGGAGAGAAAGAAGGCATAACAGCTGTGACAATATCGGCAATAACTGATTTGTCGTTACAAATGGATTTCGAGAATCTCACAAATTAAAATTTCGAAAAAAAAGGTTACTAAATGAACTGAGTCATAAAATGAGCCACATGCCCACGTCGCGTGCGCCACAATCCCAAACTTGGCCCAGCCAGTGGGCACGCGCATGTGTGGTTTGCCAATCCTTCTAGCACATTACCAAACAAGACTTAAAGGAGTATGGTGATAAATAAACAAAGCAATGAGTTTGTATTCTTTCAAGTTTGACTTAAGCATTTCATGAACAAAAGCAAACAAATATTCTTTAAAGGTACCTGATTTTGAGGCTTTATTTCCAACATGAAAATGTCTACATGAGAGTGTTAAGGTTTGTCAAGCAATGTGAGTGTTAAGGTTTGTCCAGCAATGAGCTTTGATTCTCACTTTATCACAACATGAAAAACATTATCGTGTGAGTTATTTCAAATTTATTCCAATATATATATTTTGAAATACCAACTTATTACAATTTTGCTAAAACCTTAAACTTTGTTTGTTTTCTATCATTTATGTCTAAGACCCCGGTCCCCCACCCTCCTGCAGCTCAAATATATGGGTCTTTATGTAGCTCGGCTTGTGGGTTTGACATAGACAACCCAATTTAGGGGCCACCCCATCAACCAAAAATAAATAGAGTAACAACATTAAAGCAAGGTTTTCTCTTAAATATAAATATATATCCAAAACACAAAGCAAACAGATGTCATGCTGCCACATGTACCTCCCCCCTCCGAAACAAATAATACAAAGTAATTAACAAAAATATTTGTGTGAAGACCCAAACACACAACCTCTCATTTGAAATATAAACACACTAACCAACTAATCTGCCATCACTTTTTCGTTTTTATGGGGAGAAAAAATAGTATAACATACATCTAAGAAAAACATTTAAAGATATGGTAACTTACATCTCACAATATGCCCCACAATTATTGACGAGACCCACTATTACATCCAATTATCTCAAAAGTTACGGCCCATAATACTTGGTGGCTTATGTGGCCCGCCAATATTGTTAGAGAAAAAGTGCACACTACTACTGCGAATAGTCCCTCCTTCATTTGCTTGCTCCACACCCATCAAAAGATCCACACCAACCATCAAACACACTCGGATGACTAATCAAACCCAACATTCTCATAGAAGTAAGAAGTACAACTGCTAATCTTCCCTTCCCCATTTAGGTGTTGCATACCCATGATGTCACATGTACTCCATCCCTCCCCAAACAAATGATATAAAGTAAATATGATTTGCCATGTTGTCACATGTACTCCCCTCCCTAATCAAATGCCACAATTTAAATTATAAAAATATGGTGTCTAAGGCTAAACATATGACCTCCCATTTGAAATGCAAATGCATTAACCAATTAACTAATCCACGATATCATATTTGTCTTTGTGGGCGAAAAATTATTTATAGGCAATATAATATTTAAATTTTAAAAAAAAATATATGATTGACATATCTGGAAAGTTTATAGCCTAATATTTCATAATTTATAGCTATAAACTATATTGATCCTGCTTTAAGAACCAAATTGTAACTACACTAGGGGAGTTTAGGAGACCCGATATGTTTGACCCGTCATGTTGACATGTCTATCCGAAAAAAGGTAATAAATATGAAAATTTATTTTTATGGGTCGGGTAACCGACCCAAAAAAAGTTGCAAAAATCGAGTCGGTTAATGGGCTTAAACGTGTATCTCGGATAAACACATCGTTGTATATTGTTTTTCTCTTTCTTTTTTCATAGTTACATTAATCTCTTCTTACAATAAACAATTGTGAAAATGTATGAAGTTAGCTTATTAGCTACCCGGTACCACATTGTTGTGCTTGTGACTTTCAGAGAGAAAAGAAAAGATTAATAAGAGGGGAAGTTGGATTAGATGAATCAACAATTCAACATTTTAAAAAAAGGATATGATGAATCGACATGTTAATGGAAAAATTAGTTGTGATGCAATCTGTAAGTGAGAATATTTACGTTATGGTTGATTGGTAGTAGATCCTTTTGAGAAATGAGGATTAGAGTTGGCATGCACTCGACAATTGGCACTCATGGTAGTATCCTAAAATACTGTAATCAACATGGATCGACATTTGACACTCATAGAGTAGCTTCTTCTGTAGCTCTTCTAATGATTTATTTTTCAAAAAAAAAAAAGTTATGACACTTTTGCTAGCACCCGGCTGTTCAGGGTCGAGTCATGGGTTGCTTTTCTTAGCTACCCGCAAATGCGGATACCCACATATTCTGGTACCCGCATATTTGGTACCCGAATAACTAGGTAACTGGTTATGAACACCCCTAAACAACAAACTCTCATTACTCGATTACATTCTTTAAAAAAAAAAGCAAAAAAAAAAAGAACGACATTAACCATCTTGATTAACTAAAATGTAATGCAAAATATAGATTAACTTCGGGGCATCGCCCGGTCAACAACTAGTTTTCTTCTATATAATATTGTCATGTGTATCATTAATCTCTTATAGCCCATTTGATAACTGTTAATGCTAATGATGATGAATATATACTATTGTAATTATGTGTAGAAAGTCTCATGCTAACGCCTATAGAGGTGGTAATAAGTAGTAATGGAAATTTGTGAAGAAAAGTATATTATTTGAGGATAGACAAGTATTTTTATAATGTCGTGGACATCATGATGAAACTTTTATTAGAAATTCAATTCATCTATTAATTCATTACCAATTCACTAAAAAAAATTATTGCCATTATCACCATTTACTACCATTTATTAGATGGACCATGAAATTTCATTGCTTTTTTTTTAAAATAGAGGGGAAACCTTAAATTTTTAAGGATAGATTTCATGGAACTACCTTTTATAACAAAAAAATTTCAAAAAACTACCATATAATTTTTTTTTTCAAAAAACTACCTTATAAAACAAAACCTATTTCAAACGACCACCAATTGACGACATCCGTTAATTTTGACCGTTAACCCCTCCTTTGACCATCACATGATGGTCATGTGAGTTCATTAAAACTAACAAAAACTCAATTTCAACCCTAAAATAATCCAATACAAATCTAAGATCATGACTCACGTGATTTTTAATGAACTCACGTGACCAACATGTGATGGTCAAAAGAGGGGTTAACGGTCAAAATTAACGGATGTTGTCAATTGGTGGTCGTTTGAAACGAGTTTTGTTTTATAAGGTAGTTTTTTGAAAAAAAAAAATTTATAAGGTAGTTTTTTGAAATTCTTTTGTTATAAAAAGTAGTTCCATAAAATCAATATATATATATAAAGGAGGAACTTTTCGGGAGCATAGGGAGCTCATCAAGATTTCGAGGCCATAGAGCGCGCCACGTAGGATTGCCACGTCATCTAATTTTATTTTTATCTTTGACAAAAATAGAGTTCTACATATATTTAAATACATATAAAGAGTTTTGGATAAGCGAAAATTAGAGTTTGATTCTGAATGAACAACCTAAATTATAATATTATGTAAATTGTGTATAACTTTTGCTACGTAATTCGGAATATTATAAATTTTGTACTATTGGATAGTGCTCGAAATATGATTCGAAATAAGATCCATTTACGGTATAGTTTTAAAAATTATGAAATATAGAGTGCCACATAGGATTGCCATGTCACCAATTTTTATTTTTACTTTTTAAAAAATTGAGTTCTACATAGATTTAATCATTTAAATATAGTTCTACAAATTATGAAATAAATTATGAAATATAGAGCGCTACATAGAATTGCCATGTCATCAATTTTTATTTTTATTTTTTAAAAAATTGAGTTCTACATAGATTTAAATATAGTTCTACAAATTATGAAATATAGAGCACCACGTAGGATTGTCATGTCATCAATTTTTATTTTTATTTTCTAAAAAAATTGAGTTCTACATAGATTTAAGTACATATAAGGAGTCTTGGATAAGCTAAAATTAGAGTTTGGTTTTGAATGAACAACCTAAATTATTATATTATATAAATTGTGTATAACTTTTGCTACGTAATTCGGAATATTATAATTTTTGTTCCTACATAGATTTAAGTACATATAAGGAGTCTTGGATAAGCTAAAATTAGAGTTTGGTTTTGAATGAACAAATTAATTATTATATTATGTAAATTGTGTATAACTTTTGCTACGTAATTCGGAATATTATAATTTTTGTTCCATTGGATAGTGCTCGAAATATGCTCCAAAATAAGATACATTTACCATATAGTTCTACAACTTATGAAATAGAGAACGCCACGTAGGATTGTCATGTAATTAATTTTTATTTTAAATATTTTAAAAAATAGTGTTTTACATATATTTAAATACATAATAACGTATTACTTATTATTTATTCTAAATACATATAAAATTAACTATAAAAATAGCGTATTAGATGTAACAATAGCAATTATGTCTTTCAAAATCATATTTTTAAAAATTGAGCTATATAAAGATAAAAATACGTACATATAGTTTTGAACCTATAGCATACCATGATGACATTAATGAAGAAACAAATGAAAGTTTGTCAACGACATTGCAGAGGTATTATGCAATTGACTAATTATTTTATTCCTAGAATATTTGTTGTATAAATAATTATTTATGTTTTTCCTTTTCATATATCTATATGTCAGATCTTATTCTTTTCTCAATGAACTTAATTCTACTAAAACTAATTGGGAAATCAAGGTTCGAGTTTATAGACTATTTAAGGTCGCATATCATAAAAAAGGGGGAAGTTTGATAAGCCTTGATATGGTCATGATTGATGAAAATATTTTTTTTCTCTTAAATAGTATTTTCGATTATTAATAGAGGTTAGTTTTATATTTATTTTATTTTATTCATGATACCATCATTATGATATTCTTTTTGGCTTTCCCATCTTCTATTCTATATGCGTTAGTGTTTATGTGCTATATTAAAAGTTGATGTTGTGGCTAACACTCATATTTTTTCACTATTCTTTTTGTCCTGCATCTATTAAATTTTTACCACCTACTTTCTTAAAGTATCATTCGGGTATTTTTCATGTTAAAAATTTGTTAGTCATACTAATTATTAGGATAATATTTAATAATAGACTTAGCTACAATATTCAACTGGACATTAAAAATATAATGTTTATATATCACAATAACAAATCTAGAAATTAAAGTATAATGACAAATACTTTCTTTGTCTTTTTCTACTGCAACAATGGGTTTGGGCATGGTTTGTAAGAAAATAAAAAAAGGGTAGTTTAGCATAGAGGGTTTAACTAGAGTAGGGGATAAGTAAATCCTTAATAAAATAAACGCAACATTTATGAGGCAATTTGAGTAATTAATGATGGTTAATATAACACCCCCACGACCCCTCCTTATATATACTAGGAGAAATTGCGGGAGTTGTTACGCCACGCATGATAATACGTAAGGCTAATCAGAGAATACAGCGGAAGTCTTTTAAAATAAACTATAAATACTTTAACACAACTGAAATAAGAAAGTATGTAAATGAGTTACAAACTCGGAAACTATCCCATAATAGTCCCGTTTTCAAAACAAGTCAAACCTTGACCCCAATGGTGTACTATATAGGAAAGTAATCGTGTACTATAATTCCCATCCGGATGCTTATGATTTCCATGCACATCAAGAACTTGTACCGAAACTTCTCCTCTAAGCTCGCTCGCCAAATGGGTCATCACGGGGTCGTTGAGGAAAAACAACAACCAAAAGAAGACAAAGAAACACATACATCAGCAACGCCGAGTACATAACACTACTAAACTAATGCAAATAATGATGCATGCAATCCTCAAACAACTTCGGCTTGCTCTTCTTGTGACACTATATGCGACAAGCACATGACCGAACTTACTAAATACTTTCTTTTATTATTATTTGGCAATGAACGGGCACCGTCATCCTCTTGGAATCATACGGGCTCCTATTTCTTGTGTAAGAGATCCCACACCTCTTACTAAAGTTCCATGAACTTTAAATAACTTGACTCGAGAAATTAAGCTTGTTAGTAATGAAAGAGGGTGAGAGTGAGCCTCTAGACTCAACATCTCAGAAATACTGAATACGAGTGACGCCTAGTCCACTCAAGATCTTGATAATTGGAATTCCATAAACTTGCTTGATAAAATAAAAGCATTAGCATCGTCATGCTAAGCTTTATGCAGGAGTGTAGTTTCACACTAACTCCCCCTTATGTTCAATACTCATGGGGGATCCATCCCAAGAGTTTTATTGCCAAATTCCATTATGTGAGACACAATCACAATCATAATACATCTAGCAAATAAATTAATTTCTTATCTTTCTTTAACAGGTGAATGCAACAAATACCATAAATAACTCGATTCTAAATTCTTTGAGACCTTGCTCATCTTATCACTTTAATGACTCCATGAGTCCTTTCTTACTTTCTTAAGGATCCATGATCCAATCAATTGAGTCCTTGCTCAATGATTCAAATACTCGTGAGACCTTGCTCAATAACTTTAAAACCTGTGAGACCTAGCTCAACAATATATATAACTTCTATTGAGACCTTGCTCAATAAAACATATAACCGCTAATGAGACCTTGCTCAATAAAACATATAACGCTAATGAGACCTTGCTCAATAAAACATATAACTTCTAATGAGACCTTGCTCAATAAAACATATAACTTCTAATGAGACCTTGCTCAATAAAACATATAACTTCCGATGAGACCTTGCTCAATAAAACATATAACTTCCGATGAGACCTTGCTCAATAAAATATTCTCATGCAAGCCCTAGCTTCAAGAATAACATTGAATAACTTTAATCATGCTCAAAAGCAATAATCATCAATCACATGCTTTTCAAATATAGGAATAACTCAAAAGTTCCATTCCTAATCTCCTTTCTAAGTTCTCAACATGTACTCAAACAATTATAAGGCATAAGCCTCTCCTTACTCCTCATGCTCAATAAATAACCTTTAAACACTAAAGTCAAAGGTCAAGTGTATGTACCTTGATAACACACAAAATCAACAATTCAAAGGTTTCACTTGCTTTTACTATGCTTGAAACCTATCAAGAACAAAGTACTATTAATTAGTACTTACCAATAACAATTCAAGGCTACTAATAATAAAAATCAGCATTTTAAAATTAATAATAAAGCTGATTTTTCTTTAAAAAATGCTTTAAAACTATTTTTGAGTCATAAACTTGAAAACCTTTACTAGTAGGCAAAACCCACTATAATCTAATACTTGAAACCTCATAAAAATCGATAATTTGTTACTTAATTACTGCTGTAAATTATTTAATAAATAATAATTTTTTTTTTTTTTTTTTTATTTTACATGTGGTTCGAAAACCACAAAAAAAAAACCGAAACAACAATCAACCCGGCAGCCACCACGAGCACCGCTCTGCACCACCACCGGCACGGTGGGCAGGGGTTGTGCTCGTCGCCCAGCAGCTGCCGCCCTACCGCCGGGCACAGCAGAGAGCCACGGCAGGCCCGGGCGGCAGCCAAAGACGGGCAGTGGCCCAGCCACCTCCTCGACGAAGCCTCGCCGGCGAACCACCGTGGTGGCCGGAAAACGCAGGGAAGAGAGAGAGAAAAATAAAATCAGAAAAAAAAACAACTAACTTCTTTGCTTCCTTTTGATTATTTGCAAGATCCTCTTATAATTTGCAAGGTAAAACTAGATTAATTTGAAGCTTGAAGATTTGAAGAAAATTTGAGGAAGAAGAACTAAAGTTGAGAGAGGAAGAAGGAGTCTTACTCCTTTGTTGAAGAAAAAGGCTGGTGAAATGGATGGGAACTTAAGGTTTTCTCTTTTTTTTTTTTTTTTTTTTTTTTTTTATAATTGGTGGTCTTTCGGTAAAAAGACTAAAACACCCTTACTCATCGAATTACCGAAATACATTTGATGATAAAATTGCGAAACTAATCTTCCTACTAATATAATTAAAACACTTTCTTGAAAAGACTAAAATACTTCTCTGTGAAAATACTCAGATACTCTTTTGGTAAAAATGACCAAAATACCCTTTTGCTCTGAAATACTGAAATTAAATAGCTTTAATACTTCAAAAATGATTAAAACTATTTAATTAAATAACTTAAAAATATGGGGGATTACAGTCTACCCCCCTTAAAAGAAGTTTCGTCCCGAAACTTAAACAAAACCTCCTCTCTTCTCCAAGCTTTCAGCTTCGAAAAACTTATTAGCTTTACGCCCTAATATAGTTCTTTCTTAAGAAGTAGCCAAAAAATACGCTACTAAGTAAAACAAGTAGCCAAATAATACGCTACTGAATAAAACTTTTGCCTTGAATGTTTAAACTATGAAATGCTTACTTTGCTTGAAAAAGTTTTCCTTGAAAAATCGTGCACAAATGCAACAAATTCTTACTAATTTCTAGCAAAATGCGCAGATTTCTAGCAATGTGCGCAAATTTCTAGCAACATGCGCAAATTTCAAGCAAAGTGCGCGCACGCACTCTACCCCCCTTAAAGGAGTTACGTCCCGGAACTCAACTCACCTAGTCGAAGAGCTCAGGATACTTCTTTCTCATCTCATCTTCAGCCTCCCAGGTAGCCTCTTCGGTACGCTGGTTAGACCACAAAACCTTGAGTATCCTTATATCTTTATTTCTTGTACTCCTCACCTTAGAGTCCAAAATCTTCACTGGTCTCTCTTCAAAAGAAAGCGTCTCATCCACTTCTATAATCTCGGGATCTAACACATGAGACTTATCGTGTACATACCTCTTTAGTTGGGATACATGGAACACATTATGCACCTTTCCCAAGTTATTCGGCAAATCCAAACGATAAGCTAATCTTCCAATTCTTTCAATAATGTCATAGGGACCTATAAACTTCGGGCTAAGCTTTCCTTTTTGCCCAAAACGCATCACCCCTTTCATAGGTGACACCTTCAATAAGACTTTCTCGCCTAGTTGATACTCACTATCTCTTCTATTTCGATCTCGCATAAGCCTTTTGACGATCCTGGGCCACCCTCATCTTTTCACGGATATATCTCACTTGATTCACGGTATCCTCAATCATTTGCGGACCCAAGGTAACCGTCTCGCTAATATCATTCCAAAGACAATGGATTGCGACATTTCCGACCATATAGAGCTTCGAAAGGAGCCATCTTAATGCTAGAATGGTAACTATTATTGTATGAGAATTCTATTAAAGCCAACATCTCATCCCAAGTCTTAGGATAATCTAAGGCACACGCTCTCAACATGTCCTCGAGAGTCTGAATGGTTCTCTCCGATTGACCATCAGTTGCTGGATGAAAAGCCGTACTCTTAAGCACATCGGTCCCAAAAGCTTTCGTAATGCTTCCCAAAAATGAGATAAGAATCTTGAATCCCTATCAGACACAATAGTGGAAGGAACTCCATGATGCCTCACCACTTGGTCCACATATACTTTACCACACTGTTCCATCGACCAATTGTCTTTCATCGGAACAAATTTTGCTACTTTAGTGAGTCTATCTACAATCACCCACACTTTGGTGAATCCTTTCGCTGTCTTAGGAAGACCTACAACGAAATCCATTGCTATATCATCCCACTTCCACTCGAGGCACCGGTAACGGTTGAATCGTTCCTTGAGGTCTCTTGTGTTCACTCTTCACCTTTTGGCAAGTCAAACACCTAGCAACAAATTCAGCTACTTCTCTCTTCATATTGTTCCACCAGAACATCAGCTTCAAGTCCTTATACAATTTATCCCCTCCAGGGTGGATAGAATAAGTCGTGTTGTGCCCTTCTTTCATCACTTTCTCTTTCAACTCGGTGCAACTCGACGGTATACACCACCTTCCATTGAATCGGACACTTCCATCATTATGGATGCTAAACTCCTTTGTCTTCTTTTCCTCGATTAGCTTCTTTATCTTTTCAATTTCCTCATTCCCTTCTTGAGCCTTTAAAATTTCTTCATTCAATGTTGACTGGATTGAAATGGCATTTAAGCATGCGTCCACTCCACCACTCCCAACAACTTCAATGTTGAGCTTCCTAAACTCATCACACAACTTATCGGAAAGTACCAAAGTACTTAAACTATGGCTAGACTTACGACTTAACGCATCGGCAACGACGTTTGCCTTTCCTTCATGGTATAAGATCTCAATATCGTAGTCATTAACCAACTCCAACCATCTTCTCTCGCCTCATATTCAAATCTTTTTGAGTATACAAATACTTCGGACTCTTGTGATCCGTGTACAACTTCACCTTCACTCCATACAAGTAGTGTCGCCAAATCTTCAAAGCAAACACTATTGCGGCTAACTCTAGATCATGGGTTGGGTAATTCACTTCGTACGGTTTCAATTGCCTAGAAGCGTAGGCTATAACCTTTCGGTTTTGCATCAACACACACCCTAAACCATTTTTCGAAGCGTCACTATATACCTCCAACTCAAGCATTCTCTCCTCGGCAACGTCAAGATCGGAGCCGTAGTCAATAACTCCTTAAGCTTCTTAAAGGCTTTCTCACACTCCTCGGTCCATATGAACTTTGTATCCTTCTTCATAAGACTAGTCATTGGTTTAGCTATCCTCGAAAAATCCTTCACAAAACGTCTATAGTAGCCGGCTAGACCCAAGAAACTCCTTATATCGGTAATATTCCTAGGTGTAGGCCATTCGCCATCTGCGGCTATCTTTGACTGGATCTACGGAAATTCCCTTCTTTGACACAATGTGGCCAAGAAACGCCACTTCTTCCATCCAAAATTCACACTTCGAGAACTTTGCGTAAAGCTGATGCTCCCTAAGTGTAGATAATACCAATCTCAAGTGCTTTTCATGCTCCTCCTTGTTCTTCGAGTAAATAAGGATATCATCGATGAATACGACTACAAATTTGTCCAAATACTCTCGAAACACTCTATTCATGAGGTCCATAAACATCGTTGGTGCATTGGTTAAACCAAATGGCATCACGGTGAACTCATAGTGACCATACCTCGTCCTAAAGGCAGTCTTTGGTATGTCCTTCTCCCCAATTCGCAACTGGTGATACCCTGACCTCAAGTCTATCTTCGAAAATATTTCAGCTCCTCTTAATTGATCGAATAGGTCATCAATCCTCGGTAACGGATACTTATTCTTAATAGTCACCTTGTTAAGGTCTCTATAATCAATACATAGCCTCAAGCTCCCATCCTTCTTCTGTACAAACAAAACAGGCGCTCCCCATGGGGAATAACTAGGTCTAATGTACCCTTTCTCGAGTAATTCCTTTAGTTGCTTATTGAGCTCTTTCATCTCTGCTGGAGCCATTCTATAGGGTGCTTTTGATATAGGGGCAGTTCCAGGAACTAAGTCTATGGTGAATTCTAACTCCCTTTGAGGTGGCATTCCCGGTACATCTTCCGGAAATACGTCTGGAAACTCATTCACCACCTTCACATGTTCTACCTTAAGCTTCTCTTCTTCCAACCTCTGCACACTACACAAGAATAACGAAGCTCCCTTACTCACTTGCTTTACCAAACTTAAGGATGAAATGATCTTAATTCTACCTTCTTGTGGTTTAGTCTTGAAAGTCACCTTTTTCCCGTCCTTATTCCTCAATTTCACTTTTTGTTCTCCACACAGAATCTCGGCTTTATACTCCTTAAGCCAATCCATTCCTAAAATGATCTCCAAATCTTCCAATGGAAACTCTATGAGGTTGGTTTCAAAGTCTACATCTGCAATTCTCACAAGGACGTTCTCATATATTCTTGAGCAAGTTACTACTTCCCCAGATGGTAACATAATAGGAATTTCAACATCCCTAGGGTTTTCTAAGCCATATTTTGAAACAACTAACTTTGAAACAAATGAACGCTCGGCTCCTGAATCAAATAAAGCTTTAGCATAAATGGAATTTATAGAAACATTACCCGTAACTACGTCCTTAGACGTCTCAGCTTCTGTAGCACTTATGACATTCAATCTTGCCACTGCAGGCACACTAGGGCCAGCTCCACTCGGAAAGGTCTTATTGCTCCCATTTTGCTTGTTCCCACCTTGATAGTTGTTACCTCCTGAACGGTTTCGATTTCCCTGACCAAACTGGTTTCCGCTCTTGCCCTTGTCAGTCTTCAACTCAGGGTTCTTGGAGAAGCACTCATACTCTCGGTGACCCAATTTGTGGCAGTAATTACACTCCACTAGCTTTCCTTCACAATCCTTTCCAGGATGATTATAGGGGCACTTCTTGCAGAAATACACGCGTTCGTCTCCTTTCCTTCCCTTATTAGGACCATTTCCACCCTTCTGTTGTTGATATTGGCCCCCATTCCTTTGGCCATTAAATTGTCCTCCTTGGTGAGAGTTATATTGAGGCTTGAACTTCTTGTCGTTCCTCTGGAAATTCTGATTAGGGTTATCCTTTCTCTTGTTGTTTGAGCTTTCAATTCCAGCTTGTTTCAAATAGGAACCTAAATGAGCAGCTCTATCATACACTTCCTCTAAGGTCCTGAAAGTTGAACCTCCTAGCCCAAGCTTTACCTCAAGATTAAGTCCAGTCTCAAACCTAATAGCCTTTCTCTCCTCAGTAGGTACTAACTCTGGAGCAAATTTCATCAGTCCTACAAACTTCTCGTAGTACTGCTCCACGGTCATGTCACCTTGCTTCAACTCATCAAATTCAACGGCCTTTTGCCTCCTCAAGAAATTGGGATAAAATTTCTCTTTCAAAGCTCCTCCAAAAGCCTTCCAATCAAAGTCAGGCCTTGCCATTAACGTCTCCTTATGCTGCGACCACCAAAAATCGGCTTCCTCCTTGAGGTAGTACGCGGCTATAGCTACCTTCCTATTATCTCGGACATTGGATAGCATCGAATAACTTCTCAAAATCCCTAAACCAATTCTCAAGCTTGTCGGGATCCCCTTTCCCATCATAAGAAGGCGGTTTACTATCACTAACCCTCTTAAACCAATCAACGAGACTTCTTTTTCGAAGGGACTCTCCTAGCTAAATTCGTAGTCACTCGGACCAAATTCCTCAGCTGAGCATCAACTCGGCGTTTCTATCGCCCATTGATCCGCCCAAAGAAAAAAAATTCGACTTAAAAATCGCTTATTGGACCCCAATATAGATCAAAACTACTAAGCAAATGCCATTCGACATTGAATTCTCAATTTCCTCTCTAAGGGGCTTTATACTAACTCTCTTATTAGAGTAGTAGCTCAAAACAAATCTAGCACTAATTTGTAGTCATACTACACCTTTTAGTCAAAACTGGAATCTATGCAAGTAGAAAATGCCAATCACGTTGCAATCAAACACTTAGTCACATAAAACACATCACAAATGTTACTAGACCTTAGAACACTTACTAATCTAAACACTTAGTGACTAATGCGATCCAGTGTGCATATGCATATGCAATTCCCTTCCCTTTTGCAATTCAACTTTGAAATACTTTTAAGTTCGAAAACTTTTGTAAAATAAAGGTAATATAACCTTTGGAGCTCTGGTAACCACTTTATAACACCCCCACGACCCCTCCTTATATATACTAGGAGAAATTGCGGGAGTTGTTACGCCACGCATGATAATACGTAAGGCTAATCAGAGAATACAGCGGAAGTCTTTTAAAATAAACTATAAATACTTTAACACAACTGAAATAAGAAAGTATGTAAATGAGTTACAAACTCGGAAACTATCCCATAATAGTCCCGTTTTCAAAACAAGTCAAACCTTGACCCCAATGGTGTACTATATAGGAAAGTAATCGTGTACTATAATTCCCATCCGGATGCTTATGATTTCCATGCACATCAAGAACTTGTACCTGAAACTTCTCCTCTAAGCTCTGCTCGCCAAATGGGTCATCACAGGGTCGTTGAGGAAAAACAACAACCAAAAGAAGACAAAGAAACACATACATCAGCAACGCTGAGTACATAACACTACTAAACTAATGCAAATAATGATGCATGCAATCCTCAAACAACTTCGGCTTGCTCTTCTTGTGACACTATATGCGACAAGCACATGACTGAACTTACTAAATACTTTCTTTTATTATTATTTGGCAATGAACGGGCACCGTCATCCTCTTGGAATCATACGGGCTCCTATTTCTTGTGTAAGAGATCCCACACCTCTTACTAAAGTTCCATGAACTTTAAATAACTTGACTCGAGAAATTAAGCTTGTTAGTAATGAAAGAGGGTGAGAGTGAGCCTCTAGACTCAACATCTCAGAAATACTGAATACGAGTGACGCCTAGTCCACTCAAGATCTTGATAATTGGAATTCCATAAACTTGCTTGATAAAATAAAAGCATTAGCATCGTCATGCTAAGCTTTATGCAGGAGTGTAGTTTCACACTAACTCCCCCTTATGTTCAATACTCATGGGGGATCCATCCCAAGAGTTTTATTGCCAAATTCCATTATGTGAGACACAATCACAATCATAATACATCTAGCAAATAAATTAATTTCTTATCTTTCTTTAACAGGTGAATGCAACAAATACCATAAATAACTCGATTCTAAATTCTTTGAGACCTTGCTCATCTTATCACTTTAATGACTCCATGAGTCCTTTCTTACTTTCTTAAGGATCCATGATCCAATCAATTGAGTCCTTGCTCAATGATTCAAATACTCGTGAGACCTTGCTCAATAACTTTAAAACCTGTGAGACCTAGCTCAACAATATATATAACTTCTATTGAGACCTTGCTCAATAAAACATATAACTGCTAATGAGACCTTGCTCAATAAAACATATAACTGCTAATGAGACCTTGCTCAATAAAACATATAACTTCTAATGAGACCTTGCTCAATAAAACATATAACTTCTAATGAGACCTTGCTCAATAAAACATATAACTTCTGATGAGACCTTGCTCAATAAAACATATAACTTCTGATGAGACCTTGCTCAATAAAATATTCTCATGCAAGCCCTAGCTTCAAGAATAACATTGAATAACTTTAATCATGCTCAAAAGCAATAATCATCAATCACATGCTTTTCAAATATAGGAATAACTCAAAAGTTCCATTCCTAATCTCCTTTCTAAGTTCTCAACATGTACTCAAACAATTATAAGGCATAAGCCTCTCCTTACTCCTCATGCTCAATAAATAACCTTTAAACACTAAAGTCAAAGGTCAAGTGTATGTACCTTGATAACACACAAAATCAACAATTCAAAGGTTTCACTTGCTTTTACTATGCTTGAAACCTATCAAGAACAAAGTACTATTAATTAGTACTTACCAATAACAATTCAAGGCTACTAATAATAAAAATCAGCATTTTAAAATTAATAATAAAGCTGATTTTTCTTTAAAAATGCTTTAAAACTATTTTTGAGTCATAAACTTGAAAACCTTTACTAGTAGGCAAAACCCACTATAATCTAATACTTGAAACCTCATAAAAATCGATAATTTGTTACTTAATTACTGCTGTAAATTATTTAATAAATAATATTTTTTTTTTTTTTTTTTTATTTTACATGTGGTTCGAAAACCACAAAAAAAAAACCGAAACAACAATCAACCGGCAGCCACCACGAGCACCGCCTGCACCACCACCGGCACGGCAGTGGGCAGGGTTGTGCTCGTCGCCCAGCAGCTGCCGCCTACTGCTGGCACAGCAGCAGCCACGGCAGGCCCGAGCGGCCAGCCACGGCAGGGGTGTGACCACCTCCTCGACGAAGCCTCGCCGGCGAACCACCGTGGTGGCCGGAAAACGCAGGGAAGAGAGAGAGAAAAATAAAATCAGAAAAAAAACAACTAACTTCTTTGCTTCCTTTTGATTATTTGCAAGATCCTCTTATAATTTGCAAGGTAAAACTAGATTAATTTGAAGCTTGAAGATTTGAAGAAAATTTGAGGAAGAAGAACTAAAGTTGAGAGAGGAAGAAGGAGTCTTACTCCTTTGTTGAAGAAAAAGGCTGGTGAAATGGATGGGAACTTAAGGTTTTCTCTTCTTTTTTTTTTTTTTTTTTTTTTTTTTAATTGGTGGTCTTTCGGTAAAAAGACTAAAACACCCTTACTCATCGAATTACCGAAATACATTTGATGATAAAATTGCGAAACTAATCTTCCTACTAATATAATTAAAACACTTTCTTGAAAAGACTAAAATACTTCTCTGTGAAAATACTCAGATACTCTTTTGGTAAAAATGACCAAAATACCCTTTTGCTCTGAAATACTGAAATTAAATAGCTTTAATACTTCAAAAATGATTAAAACTATTTAATTAAATAACTTAAAAATATGGGGGATTACAATATTAACATAAAGTAAAGGCGGTGTTGTCAACTATAGTTGCTTTTTTTACCAAAAGTGAAATGATTCCTGCCAATAGATAAAACTACCTAAAGTGGTAATTGTTGCAATAGAAAAAGAATGGAGAAATTATATAAATACAATGGTGTTGAAAAATCTCATTTCACATCCACAAAAAAATCAACAATGTTAACAAAAAATTTGCAAAAAAATAAAAGAATAAATAATAACCCGTGCAACGCACAAGCTTCAAAACTAATTCTTAAAGAGTATTTTCGATTATTAATAGAGGTTAGTTTTATATTTACTTTAATTTATTCATGATACTATCATTATGATCTACTTTTTTGCTTTCCCATCTTCTATTCTATATGCGTTAGTGTTTACGTGTTAATAATTAAAAGTTGAAGTTGTGGCTGACACTAATATTTTTTTCTCTATTATTTCTGTCCTGCATCTATTAAATGTTTACCCTCTACTTTCTTAAAGTATCATTCAGGTATTTTTCATGTTAAAAATGTGTTAGCTATTGTTAGTCATACCAATTATTGGGATACTATTTAATAATAGACTTAGCTACAATATTCAACTGAACATTAAAAATATAAAGTTTATATATCACAATAACAAATCTAGAAATTAAAGTATAACGGCAAATATTTTCTCTGTCTTTTTCTACTGCGACAATGGATTTGGGCATGGTTTGTAAGAAAATAAAAAAGTGAAAAGTAAATAAATCCTTAACAAAGTAAACACAACTTTATGAGACAATTTGAGTAATTAATGATGGTTTTATTAACATAAAGTAAAGACGATGTTGTCAACTATAGTTGCTTTTTTTACCAAAAGTGAAATGATTCCAATAGATGAAACTACCCAAAGTGGTAATTGTTGCAATAGAAAAAAAATGGAGAAATTATACTAATACAATTGTGTTGAAAAATCTCATTTCACAGCAAAAAAAAAATCAATAATGTTAACAAAAAATTTGCAAAAATAAAATAAGCAATAACCCGTGCAACGCACGGGATTCAAAACTAGTTTATCCAATTCTTAAAAAGAAATAAGTAGGTTCACCGAGAGCATTAAAATCACTTGAAAGTTAAAACCACGTCTTCAAAGCAAGTTTGTGCAATATGTGCCACACTGCCACGACAGCGACGACACTTACCATCAGATGTGGGCCGGATATGTGTACTCCTATCCATGATTTTTAAAAAACTAGAAATCAATAGCAATGCATAGGGGTGCTAATGAGCCAGAATGGCTCGCAAACTATTCGAGCTCGGCTCGGTCAAAGCTCGGTCAAAGCTCGGCTCGAGAGGGCTCGACTCGAGTTCGGGATCGGCTCGAGACCTTAACGAGCCGAGCCTGAGCCTCCTTAAGTTCGGCTCGAAAGCTCGTGAACAAGCTCGAAAATATTTTTAGATAGTTATATGTAAAATAATAATGTCCCACATCGATAGAGAAAGTAAACACCAATCTTATTTTCCTTACATAATCTAATTACCCTTTGTCTATACTTTTTGTTTAATTTGTCTTATTTTATAATGTTGGACTATATATAAAGTCCTCCACTTGTATATATAAAATTAAATCTTTTACTAAGTAATTTAATCACTTTTAGTATTGTGTATATATACACATTTTGGAAAAATGAGCAACACATGGCAGCAAGCCAACAAAATAACATTTGCAAATATAATATATAGTAAAATAGAACATTATCCAGCAAATCCACCTCTTGCATATAAAACTTCTTTTGTTGGGATTTTGTAAGTCCTACATCGTAGGTTGGCCATTATATTTGCAAATTTAATAGTAAAAGTGAAACAGAACACGCAGCATGAACGCACCTCTTCTTGTTGTATTCATAATATCCCACATCGGAGAGGGAGAGGAGTATCAAGCCAACTGTTGTTATAAAATGGTTTGTATAGAGAAGGAAATAATGTATGGATGTTGGGCCTTCTATTGAAGATGAGACCGGCATTTATATTTATCAATAGTTTTAACAAAATTTTATTGGGCTTTACCTATATCAAAGCCCGGTGAATGTATACATGTTAAGCTGAACTTTTTTTTATATTTAAAATTTTGAGTTTTCGAGCCGAGCTTTGAGCCGAGCTTGGCTTAGATTTTTTCGAGCTCGAGCCGAACCCAAATTTCTGGGCTCGACGAGCTTCGAGCTCGAGCCGAGCTCAATCTCAAGCATTCTCGAGCCGAGCCGAGCTTGGACGTGTTCGGTCTCGGTTCGGCTCGTTAACACCCCTAGCAATGCACAAAGTAGTATTTGTTGGGCCGACAACAAATTCAAAGAGTGGCTATTGCTAGCAACGGCCAACGTAAGCTGCTCACCATTCCCTGATTTCCCTGTTTTTTCTTTTTAATGATCTCTATTATATAAGGCAATACATAAGGGATACCAAAAAATGAAAAAAAGGGAAAAAAATAAAAATAAAAAGAGAAGAATAACTGCCAAGTGTCAACCATATTTAAAAAAAAAAAATAAAATTAAAATCCCTAAATTTATCTCTTATCCTAAAAACAAGTTACACTACAACATCTTCTTCCTCATCATTATATTCTCTTCTTCATCATTTGCAAACAAAAAACACATAACTACAATTCCCCTTTTCAATATTTGTAAACAATGTTTGACGAAAATTATTACTAGAAGTAATTAAAGAATATATGATTTCGCACGCATAGCGTGTATATAAAGGCTAGTTTGATCTATACACTAAGTATTTGGACACTCATTTTACTCTGACTCTCTAAGCATTGTTTGTGATTTAGATACAAGGAAAAACATTTTATTGTAGTGTATATTATTAAGCATAGTTTGTGATTTAGATGCAAGGAAAAACTTTTATGAGGGTAATATTCAAGCCCTTAGATTGAAACATCTCTACATCACCGCACTTAGTCATTTTTTAACTCCAAAAAAATTAACGTGTAGGATCTTGTTGGAGTTATCATAACATATGTATCAACTTTTTTTAATTTTCACTTAGTAATTTAAAAAATTTATGGTCATAATTTTGCATTGTCCAACCTGATAATCAATCGGTGTATATTATAAACAAAGGGATGTAGTACTTTGTAACTTCATTTTCCATGGCAAAAATATGTTACGCACTTGAGTATCAAATTTAGATGTTAAATATCACTGTTCTTTTTTTAGATATAGCATTTGATTTTTTATTAATTCGCTCACCGAAAAGGCAAATGTTTTTTCTAAAATAAACAGAGGAAGTAAATAGATATAACTTTTAAAACCGCCAAGCTAAAAGTCTCTTATAGTTAGGCTAGTTTAAGATTTATCATGTTCTGATTTGGCACATGTTAAGCTTATTTATTAATTAAGTCTAGTTCAAGAGGCTTTTGTTCTCGGACGTACAAATTTTATCATACACTAGGGTGTACCATATTAATTAAGTATAGTGTGGTATACCCAAGGCTATTATTTTGCTCATTGCTCATTTGAAATCATCCCAATAAGCAAAATGTACTAAAAAATGATAGTTTCAAATGAGCAAAAATTAGTTTTAGATGTACCATGTACATGATACACCTGGGACGAATTTCGGTTCATAACGATTTTCTCATTCTAGAAGGATACTTTTGCCATAATCCACTGCCCAATAAATATTCATATACAATAATTGGTCATTACATTTTAGTTATTTGAGTTTATACAAAACATAGGCGGTCCAATACCATATTAGTTATTACAAATAGTTGACTCTCTAGATACACTTAAAACTATATCACGAGATCCCAACCACTAATTTGGGATCAAATTCAAATAGTTAAAATCCCAAGTTTAGCCCTTATATAGTAATACTATTGGGTACTCCTCTACAAGTAACTCCAGGCTCAGAGCTAGGAGCCATAAGCTCATAAGGGATGACACCAGCACCACACCTATTTCTAAGGCTAGTATCAGAGTTCCTCCGATCAATCTCTTTCTCCACCCTTCTTATCTCCGACGAGAACTCGAAGAACTTCTCGACAATCTCTGGGTCCCCGGTCCATGTCGAGGGCTGGGCTCGCTCCCCAAGGTACTCCTCATCAGGAGAGTGTGTAGAGAGGGTGTCAATCACCGCGATAAACTTGCTTGACTGTAAGACACTAGGCAGTGCAGAGAGGTAAAACTTTTGTGGATCAGACAAGAAGCTTGCATACTCGGGATCATTCTCATCGGGGATCAAACGACGCATCAAAACAGGGCGGTTTGGGACGTACCCTCCATATGGGTACTGCCCGAAATTAAGAGCAGCATGCTGGGCCGAGGCTAACCAAACCAAAGTAGTGATTATTTTTACAAGGTCATCTGTAGTGTTTAGTTCTGGCCACCAGCTTGCATCACGCACATCAGCATGACCTACATTGACTGCCTCGTAGTACCAAGCCTGAATCTCCCTATCATCGGACACTAGGTTCGTGTCCTTGTAGTAATGGCTCACATAATCTCGAACCCAGTTTTCGATGGCCTCCCAAATTAGTAACCCATCAGCGGCATATGGATAATCCTTAAGCAAAAGCCTCAGTCCATGTGGTTGTGTGCTGTCTGGTACTGCCATTCCTCTGAATAAAGAAAAAAAAAAAATCTTAGGCACTGATGTTTAAGATAGGTTAAACCCAGTTCCGACAAGATGGGCTGACCAAGTTCAATTCGCAACTAAAATAAGTTCAAACAAGGGAAAATGATTCTGTTAAGGGCTAATAAGCTCAAATAAGTTTTGAGAAAAGTTTTTCAGGTCAATAGAACGAAGAATTAGTAATGCATATACTCTTCCTACCTTCGGATAAGATCAGACGGGAGGTCTTCCAAGTCAAAACGCCAATCCTTATAGGCAGCCGCACTAATCTCCATGCTATAGCGGCCAGGGGTGAAACAAGCCTCAATAACACCATCCCCATTGATCAAGCTTTGGCGAGCTAAAGCATTGATATGCAATGTGTATCTCATATGCGGCTCCAAGAGCTTGTAAATAGGATGCATATAACTCAACTGCCTGTGAGCTGCTAGGATAAATGGCTCTAATGCTGCATGAGTCCGCAACCTAAGCATTCATTAGATTCGAGTCAGATTTTATAAGTACACGAACTTATAATGAAGTATTTGATTTGTGATTTAAGAGAATAGTAGAGCTTCCAAGATTTGCTTACCAGTGATGAACAAGTTGGTGAACACTAGCATCATTGGCACAGACATGAGCCTTAGCTAGCTGCCAAATCCAGTTACTGGTGGCATCAAGCGCAGGACTCACCACCCTTTTCGAGTTTGGATTGGGCCCAGATGGTGGTAAACTCAGCTCTATGGCGATTGGCTTAAGGGTGCCAAGTGAGGTTAAGAAGAACACAGTTCTAGTTGCATAAGATTTTCGGCCATCTAGAGCATTCAATCGCTCCAGGAATGGAAGAAATGTGTCATGATAGTCCACAATGAATAGCTTGTTTGCATCCAGAGCCTAAAAAATAAAACGAGTTCCATACCACACCATAAGCCACTAAAACAGAACATATATAAGCTAGACATGATGAAAGTTTAGAATATGTTTCTACCTCTTGCACCGACATCCTATCTAGGTACCCAACAATGTGCTCTTCTTTGAGGGCAGATTCTACAGGACCATAAGTATTTGGGTCAAGCTTGCTCACTGGTGGAAAAGACTGCATCCTCTCAATGCTAGCAGGGTTAACACCGGCTAAAAATTGTCTTGCAAATTCATCATCTCGCATCCAGGCCAATTTATCCTCTGGATATCAACCAAGCATTAGTTAGCAAAAAGATACTCGCTATAATTAAGGTTATGTTTGGTTGGACGGAAAACATTATCGATGTAAAATTGTCCATTACAAACATCTTTTAATGAAAAATATAATTGTAGATGTATTGATGAACGGAATCATTTGGTAAGACTTACTGGCAATTATGACAGGGGTATCAAACTTAAGCAAGCCTTGACTTGTGGTCTGGATTTTGCTGACAACCTGAGGCAGTTTCTTAAGAAGTTCATCATGTAAACCAAGGTTAAGAAGTAACCCTTCACTGAAGAGGCTGTCAAGGTGCTTAAACCCAGTGAAATCGTGCTTAGAGGAAATGTTGGTTGTTAACGATGGTAGCAAATTGTGAAGAACTGCTTTCAGCCTGCAGAAAGAGAATGTTCCTGCCTTTGATTCCTCGAATTGTTCGTCTCTAGGAACATATATTGGTAATGGCTTCTCCACACGGCTCTCGATCATGATATCTAAGTTGCATTAGAGAAATCACATTTAGTTGTCCATCCATCACATATGACTTCAAGTTTCATTTAGAGGGTCATATTCTTTATGTTTCAAGTCTTACAAATTGTACCTAGGTATATGCAGTAGAGAACTGATACATCCATCTCTAAGATAGATATTTAGATAGACAAATTGTTCATTCATGCTTTCAGAAGCTATCATGAATTACTAGGACACTATTATACTTCTGTTCTCTTAATTGTTCTAATTTGACTTTTTACATATCCTTAAATATAGAATATAGGAGCAAGGTGTAACTATAAACAGGATTATAGAGTTACAAGTGAGCGACCGTCAGTTTATCTTAGAGATTAAAAAAAATACGAAGTATATAGGTCGTTTTATTTACAAAACTTGTTCATCTCGGAGATAAACCGGTGATTTCTCACTCATAACTCAACTATAAGTAATGCATGCTTAATGCTAGAAATTAGACTAACCAGTTTCCATAGGAGGTCTGCCAGTACGACACCGTCTAGGGTATGGAATCTTTTCACCTCCAAGAATTGGACGTGAATATTCTGCTCCTTTATCTGAATTGCCCAAGTCATTATAGACATCATAGTCATAAATCCTGTCCGACAATTTTCTCTCTCCTTTGCCATTACCCCTTATTTCTTTCAACTCCTTCTCTCTTAACGCTCTCAGTCCTGCAGGTGTCTCATGTGGTAGATATGGCTGCACCCACCAACTTAGTAAATTAGATTTTTTTTTTTTTTAAAAAAAATTTTTACACATATTTTTTTTGGTGCAAACTTTTTTATACTTATAAATAAGATAGAGCAGTGGTATTGGGATTTATATGTCCATATAAATAAGATAGAGCAGTGAGTAGTGACACACTACAAATTCCAATGAACAAACGCAATCATAGGCCAAAAATAATTATAAAGTAAAATAAGGGATTATTTTTTGGGGTTAAGGGTTAAGTATTTAGATACTAGTTTTAAGGGTTTCTTAGATAGTATAATCTCTTGCATCTTTTTAATGCACTTATTATTTTTCAAAAAGAAAAAAAAATGCATTAATCTATTTATTTTATTTGGTAATTAACTGGTCCAAGCAGGGTCACCTCTCATGAGATTGGGGGGTAAGAAACTAGGGATTTATACCCAAAAACAAATATTTACACAAACTCCCCAAATTGGGGTTGATGAGAGTTGAACACCGGACCATGATGTTGGGAGCTCCAACCATTGGGCTCCCACATGATTCTCAAATAATAATAAAAAAAAAGCATTAATCTATGATAAAATAAAGAGCTCTGTGTTTTTTGAAAAGAATATCTCTAGTTAATTTAAGTCATAAAAGTATAAGACAATTATGCATACCATTTCCAGACCCTGATAATGGTCGCTATCGAAAGATGTTAGAGCTCATCTTCTGTGAAACGGTCTAACCAAATATTTTTAAATCAAACAAATTATTTTGACTTACTTTTTTTCCCTTAACTTTTGTATATTTTTATGTAACTATTATACTTTAATAGATAATTTTATACCAATCTAAACATATCATTTTCTACCTTTTTTTTGTAACTTCTATGAGTGACTTTTTACCTAACTGCTAGCCAATTAGCCATCTTCTCTAAGCACTATTTATCAAGATCTCAATAGTAAATAAAATCTCATCCCTAATTTGCAAATTTGTTACGGAAATGATTATAAAGTTAAAAAAAACCCACCCCTTTTCCTACTTAATGTGTACAAAAATATTAAAAGTAGCAATAAAAAAAATGTGTAACTCATTGTTGTGATTTGTGACGCTTGACATTGGAGGGAAACACTAAGAAAACATGGCAATAAAGTGGGGCTTATGAGTTATGATGAGTCAAAAATCAACATAATATCATGTGGTTAGGAGATTTTTATTAAAGGTGGTCGCAAATTATTACTCGTGAAAAGATGAACTTAGTGGTAAAATTATATAATGGTGCCCACAAACCCCAGAAGTATGAAGGATGCTTAATTCTCAAAAAGAAATAAAACGTGACAAAATTGATGCTCTATAGTCTATATCATTATTACCAGTTACCACCAAGGCACCAAATGCACCACAAAAAGGAATCGGCTAAGCATGTCACATAAAGTAAAAGATTTAAATTATTGCAATCTTTTGATGCCTTTGTTGAATATACTGGATTTGAAAGTGACACTAGTCTAAGTAACGGTCCTTTTGATTATTATTTTGGTGTGAAGAACTCAACTTTGTACAAATTTCCAACTTATACTTCCTAAGTAATTGTACGGAATAACAAATAAAATAGTATTTTTGTCAGAGTTTTATACTATTAACTAGTTATTAGCCGGCGTCTGCTTATTAATATTTTCGTGTTTAATGTTACATAGACCAATTTGGTTAGAAGTTTATTGTATTAAGCTTGGGTCGCGTGGTCGAATCTTATACTGGAGCATGTTTTAAGTTTTTTAATGTATGTTGATGACATACGAAACGAAAACTAAGGGATAGTGACGCGTGACGTGTAAAAACTGCTTAAAACGCTTTTTAATATATGTGTATAGATTTTTGTTTTTTTTCCTATGGTGGAAGATTATTATAATTTATTTTACTCTGGGTATTTTTTTATGGCCTACTTTGAGATTTAATTTATTTACATTAATGACGATTTATGAGCCCTATTCATTTCAACTTATGAAATATTATTTTATTATATTCCATTATAATCAGTTAAGAAATTATTTTGCATTAATGAAAACAATTTCAGTATAAATATAAAAAATCAGGTGAAATAAACACATACATAGAATAGTAATTTAACAAGTTCATGACTAAAAGCACGTTTATAATAGTATTATTGATCAATAATCTGATTTAAATTTAACTTACTTGTTCATATGTTGCCAAAAAAAAAAAAAAACTTACTTGCTCATATAAAGTCAGCTATGAATAATAATTTTGGAAAGAAAGAGTGTTCCCCTACCTAACTCTAATTCGCCCAACCATTAAGCCATTTAAATGTACTCTGAAGTTACGTTGCACCACTCAAAATTCCAAATCTTGGAATTTGGAAATCATAGATCATCTTCCACTCAGAAGACAATTTTGTAAAGTTGTTTTGACATCAAAGTATGAGTATTGTGCATTCTAAGATTGACATAATCAAGAAGAAACCACGTTTATATTTAAAAAAGAATGGAACAATAATCAAGGGATTGAAGAGTAATCAAGGGATGATTATTTATTAATGCCACCACTCAACCGTTTTGCAACTTTTGTTGGTTGTATGTCACTCTTTAAGGGCTTGTTCTCCTCGACATAAAACAACTGAACTCAACTGAATTAAACTAAATCGAATTGAATTAAATTACAACTAATTAATAGTAATAATTATCATTTAAGAACTGAACTGAACTGAAAATAAGTTGGGGAGAACAGGCCCTGAGAGGCTATACAGTAATATAATACCATGACATGGATATATATTAATGTGTATAGCGGTTACACATGAAAGAAAGAAAGAGACGTGTGTGCATGTGCAAATGAACATCTTGTCTATTTAATTATATAAGTCTTTCCCATGTATTTAAAGATTATGTCATGTTCTCTTCAACTGATTTAATCTACATTAGAGTGATTATTACTGTCCGTCTGTCGCCTAAAATAAATTTTTACTTATTAGTGATTTTTGAGAGGGTAAATGCAATATATCCTAATTAGAAGCATTAATTACCTTATTATGAAAAAATATCCTCTTGGCTTGAATATCTTTGTAAGATTGAACCCAAGAATTGCAAGGGAAGTGAATAGGGCCACATGCAAAACCTTCAATAGTAATACTCTCTAAGAAAAACTCTTGTTGGTGGTTGTTGGTGATTAAGATAGCTCCTGGCACACCAAAATTGGAGTCCACCACAAATTCAGCCAAATAATTCACCCTTTCAGCTTTCAATTTTGATTTTTTTGACCAATCCTTCAATACTGCTTCGCTGCTTTTCTTTGGTCCTCTTGCTCCTAATACGCCAAAACCATATCATATAATAAATCATATTATATATTTTGAGTATATGATTTAGGATCCTCTAATACACGCAAGAATAATATATTTGCATGCTTATCCCTTATAAAATAAATTATTTGCATGATCTACCTAATACATTAATTTAATTTGCTACTTTTTCAGGATAAAAAAAGTGAAAATGGATCCGAAATCTGTCACTAATGACTAATGGCACCTAATGAATTGTGTATGTACTTTTTTTTTGACAGAGTATGTACGTTCAAATCGTTCAATTATGTCATGCCATAAAATTATAGTTTTTGTTGGACCCAAAGAAGAAAGTGTAGGTTCTTTTTTACCTTCATCACATACGTAAAGGGAAAAACTAAGGTTTAATATAATGAAATAGCTCAAATAATACTATTTGAGAATAACAACATCATTTCATTAAATTAAATTTCACCAAATATACGTAAAATACCACCACAATTTTTGCTATTTTGCTTAACTTTAGTTGTTTGTGTGTAATTGATAGTGGTCTAATCAAATACTTATGTTAGATAGTAGCACGAGAGTACAAGTTATAATTAAATAATGGTCTAGCCAAATACTTATGTTACACTTGGATCCAAGAGTATATGTTTCTAAACAATGTATTAGCATGTGTTTAAGAAACCAAAAAGTTCCTCCGTTCTGAATAAACAAAACACTTCTCTCAAAAAGCTCTCAGATTGAAATTGAGGAATTGTTCTGTTGCAATTCTATAATACATAGAAGCATAATATATACATCTGTGAAAGTTGAAATAACCAAGCCAAAACTAAAATTATATTGATCAAAATAATAAAAATATTTAAAATTCTAGAGTTCAAGAATAAATTAAATAAAAGTATTAAGAAGTAAAAAGGAGAGAGAAAGGAGCATACTTGGATCAATTTCAGAGCTAACAAGCTGAAGAACAACATTTCTGCCAATCTTATCAGATAAATTATCAATATGTTTAACAAGTGCTTCTTTTAAATCTTCCTTAATCTTGTTCCTCACAGTAACCACAGCTCTAACCTTAAATTTAGCATCACCAGAATCATCATGATTATAACCAAGCAAATCAGACGGCTGAGATGTTTTGATCAAGTAATAATCCTCACTAACAGCAGCTACAGGTTTCACAGACAATCTTTTCCCTCTTAAATAATTAGGTTTCATTGAAACAGGGCATTTTTTAGTATTAGGGAATGTTTGGATGAACTTAGTGGAAGAAATAAATGAAGATCTTTCCATAATTGATGTACCCAAGATTTCTTTAGCTCCTGCCATTTTTAGAAGGTTGAGATTT
Source organism: Beta lomatogona (assembly GCA_947646795.1). NCBI lineage: Eukaryota > Viridiplantae > Streptophyta > Magnoliopsida > Caryophyllales > Amaranthaceae > Beta > Beta lomatogona. The sequence continues at coordinate 2,329,263 of CANSNZ010001115.1, forward strand.
GTAGGTGAGATGAAGAAGAGTATGTATGTGTGTATGTATGTATGTGGAAGAGGATCTAAGCAAAGAATGAAGTGGTGGGAGTGTATATATATTGAAGAGAGAGAATGGTCAATGAGGAGAATGGTCGCGTCAACACGTTTGATTTTTCCGAGTGAAAGAGTATGAAAAATTGAAATTTGATTATTGAAACCAAATATGGTAGAATTATTTGATGAAAAAAAAGCTGCTGCTTCTTTTTTCAAATTTTTTTTGTTGGTGAAAAAAAGTTTGTGAAAGAGTGAAAATGATCCCGGAGTCTCTACAATCTTGTTAATTGTCTTGTTAAGTTTGGGCATGAATATAATAATCGACAGTAGGTGAGTGTCGGCTTTTTGGGTGGATACTCGATAGTAAGACCTTGTTCTTTTCATCTGAATTTTGCTTAATTGATATTGTTTTTGTTGATTGAGATTGACCTATACTTATGAAAAGTACTCCCTCCGTCCCATAATATAGTGCTTGTTTCTTTTTTACACAGTCTCCAAGACGTAACTTTGACCTTTAATATCTTCAATTTTGTATTAATAAAAAATATAAAAAGTTGATATTATGAAACTACACATTAAGAAGAATCTAACAAGATCACACATGAATATGTTTTTTTAAATATACAAATGAGAATATTCGGTCAAAGATTTTAAAGTTTGACCCACCAAAAATGAAGTAGGCACTATATTATGGGACGGAGGGAGTAATTATTAGTGATTAGAACGGATTTTTCAATATTCATGATTTGTTATATAAATTAATTGATTTCTACTTATTTTGTTTTTTATTTGGTCAAGAGAATTCCCTTGTAAGAAGGGGGGAAATTGGGGATTTTTGTTGCAAAGGTTGAGAATCGAACCCCTATTACAGGGGTGGAAGGAGAGCCTCACAACCACTAAGCCAACCTTGATCCTCAATTGATTTCTACTTATTAAAACTGGTTTTACTTGTTGGAGTTGATTTTGTACTTAATATAATGCAAACAGGGGCTAAAAGTAATAATTAACAGTTGATGGAGTAAAAGCAAATATTAGTGGAGGTTTCATATCACGTGAATGTGAAAAGTGAAAGTTTGAGACTTATACTTAACTGAAGGCCCCACATCGCTTGAATGGTCAGAGTAAGTATTTCATTAAAGTAATAAGATAATTATTTATGGACTGATTAAATAACATACTAAATAGTTATTTAAAGAGGGAGGGGATATGTAACAATTTTTTATCAAAATTAAGTTATTCTTTGGGGATGTAGCTCCCTAAATTAGAGTCGGAAACCGATAATTGGACCCAAATTCGGCGTGAAGTTACACCGATTTGTCATATTCGATAAGCATGTTTCAATTTTATTTTTATATTTAAAGGGGAGTTAAGCATGTTTCAATTTAGTAGTTGCTTAATTTGTGATAGGACGAAACTTAAAATTAAATATTGAACTTGTCATAGATTTATAGGGAGTCAGAGACTCAGAGTAATATAATGCTCGAAGAACATGGAAAATCCACGTACCACAGTCAGCCATCATTTCGGCTGCCAAGAGGATAATATCAGCTCCTCTTTAATTTCTTGCTTCAACATCTACGAAGCCACTGATAACAAACTATATATTGTTACGCAACAAACTTTGATTCGCCTTTAATTTATTTTAGTGGAATGGTCAAATTGTAATCGTTGTTTCTAAAACCATGAACACTTAAGATATCCTATGATATGGAATGCTACTAGTATTACTAATAACATGTAATTTTATTGAATTATCAAACAAGGGGAATCCAACCGCATATCTATATCGCATATAATCTAATACATTACATAATCATACCGAATTCTTTAACTTATTTTTCCTGAAATTATTCTTACTGAACTTGTTTTTGCTAAATTTAACTTACTTTTGTTGAATGTAAATTATTTTATAGAACTGAACTCATTTGTGGTTTACCTTAATTTGGGTTTGCTAGACTTAATTAAGTATTTTTGAAATCATATTACTTTTTGTTGAACATAACTTAGTTTTGCTGAAAATATTTTAATAAGTTGAGGAGCACATATCTGAAACTAGCTCCTTGCTTAGAGTTGTACTTAGGCCCTGACCGCCCCGTTCTTTTGGACTTATTTTTAGTTCAGCTAATTTCAGTTCACTTTCTCTCTACAATTCAGTTTCTCTTAGTTCAGTTCAGTTCTGTTATTTTCAGTTCAGTTCAATTCACTTTCTCTCAGTCTAAAAGAACGGGGCCTTAGAAAGAATTACAATATATAATATAATGGTCTTTGCTTGCAGAACTTATTTGAATAATGTTCTTAAGCTTTCCATTATGATGTAAGTTGGATGATACAATTGGATCTTCTCTAGCTACTTTATTTTTTAGTTCATTTTGGATTTTCATGAATTCCATTTTTATAATTTGATGTAAGCTCCAACAGAATTCAATATGCTCCAAAATTTAAATCCACTTGTATGCCGATATCTATGTGATGTCGTCCAATCAAAACCTACTATATTACAACAATAAAAAAAAATTTAGACTAATAAACTAATATTGAAAGTCAAAGAGCCTTCGCTTTAATTTGATGACATTTGCTTTCATCTTTTAAGGTGGATTTGATGTCGAACATACTTAGGAGCAAATAATGGGGGTTACTAAAATGAGCTTCTGAGATTTAACTAAAGTTGGTGGCTTGATCCGGACCCACATAGACCAATCTACAAAAGTAATGAAAATTCCAAAGAATAATCAATTAAATACTAATTACAAATATCCAACTACAAAGTTTCTAAAAATCCCAATTCAATAGATCACCAAGCATCTCATCTAATGAAAGCTAGAGGTCTTGATGATTATAACATAAAAATTCCAAACCTAAATAATTGCAAGACATAAAAACATGTTCCATACTCTATATATGTCTTATACTCATTGTTCCTAACAATTTTGACTTCAATAAACAATTTGTTATTTTGATGATAATAAACACTCTATGCTATAACATGTATGTGTGTAACAGTGATCTAAGAAAGCTATCAAGATTGGATGTTCATGAAAGATCATGAACTTGAAGATATGGAAGCTTAGGTGTAGTTATGTTCTTAGTCATGTTTGTGATCTAAGAAAGCTATCAAGATTGGATGTTCATGAAATATCAAGAACTTGAAGATATGGAAGCTTAGATATAGTTATGTTCTTAGTCATGTTTATGCAATGTAATTAACGTATTGGAACTTTGTGCTAAACTAGAAATATGAAATTAGGATGGTTAACTATTTTCTTAGAGTTAAGAAAATAGGTAATTATATTAATTTCATGTTTCTATATTTAAAGAATATAAAAAGGGGAGTTTTTAATTTCGAAAATTAGTTTTGAAAGGAAAATATTTTTTACAAAGATTTTCGGAAGAGTTTTGTAAAAAATATTTTAAAGAAAACGTTTCTTTAAAAATATTTTTGAAAAAAAGAGTTTTAAAAAATATGAGTTTTAAGAACAAGATTTTGATAAAGATTTTCGAAAAAAAGAAAAAGAAGAGTTTTAATAAAAAACTGATTTTAAAGAAAACATTTCTTTAAAAGATTTTCGAAAAAGATTGTTTATAAAAAGAGAAAAACTGATTTTTAATGATAACGATTTTTATAAAGTTTGTTTAGATAAAAACTGATTTAAAATCTGATTTAGAGTTGGCAAAAGATATGGAGGAATCCTTATCTTATAAAGAAAGAAGGAAATTAGTTTTTATAAAAGATAAAATTGGATTTTGAAAAGGAAAAGAATTATATCCCTTTATTTTAGGAATAAAAACTATTCAAGAAGAGAATTATTTCTTGGAGAATAATTCTTATTCAGTTGATGAAGTTATATAAGGGATAGAAATAAGTATACTATCACACGTTTTCAGATTTGGAGAGAAAAAGATTTTGAGAGCTGAAAACGGACTCCCACAACACAGTGTACGGCACAGAGTTCTAGTAAGTTAAGGTCTCTAAACAACGATTGTAACGATCCTCTATTTGCTTGAATAAGAAGCACGCTTGTGAGGAATCTTTCTTTCTGTAATTCTTATATTATAGAGAGTAGCAACACTTAGGGTTAAGTGTTGGGGAGCACTACTAGAGTTAGTAGTGGGGGAATCAAATTGTATCGAGAGTTTGATATTTTACGATTCAAGTAATAAAAGAGTAGTTTGTGTGGACGTAGATATCAGAGGTGAGATTGAACCACGTTAAATTCCTGTGTTTTATTATTTCATTTAATTGTTTTAGTGTTTGATTCATTTTCATTCGAGTAAAGACATCAATCGGAGATTTTACGAGTGAATAACACAGTGCACGGCACTGTGCCATAAGGGTGTTTTTGAGAAAATCGATTAGATTTAGCCACTCAATTCACCCCCTTTTTGATTGTCACCTTGTGTTCCAACAAATTTGAATTCCAAAATTTATACAGTAAAAATTGCTTATTGTGTGATTATGATTATAGGCAAATTCTTACTGTTGAATTGGCGAAAATATTAGTGGTGGAAATTGTTGAAAACAAGGAAGCAAGTAGAAGAAGAGACTAGAGAGAGAAAGGGGTCCTCAATTGTGTGATCTTTTGAATGGAACGTAAAGATTTGTTGGGTAGAAAAGTCAATGCATAATAACGGTACCAAGACCGTAGTATTTGAGAATTTGCTACACCGGCCACAAAAACAAGACAAAGCCTCCACAAAACCATGTAAAAACGGTAGAGTTCGTGCCGGTGTCCCGCATGTGTATAGCATGTATATATCGTCGTTGTCAACCAACCAACCAACCAACCAACTGCCCTCTCTCTAATTTTCTCTTGATTTCTTTTGGTTTTTGCATTCCAGACTCCGATATATAAAGAAGTGCGATAATGGTTTATAGTTTCACATACTATTTCTGTATGAGTTATCAACTAAGCTAGTTGCTATTGTATTTATACAATTATATTATATATGACTTTTGCATCCGATGTTTGATACAATTTCGTTTCGTACATATAATCATTTGTACGCAAATTTTTTTTTAACTAGTTGAACGCAATTTTAGCTACATGTAAAATAAGAAGTAACATGTTTTAGAAAGTAAAGTAACTTAATAGAAGAGAATGCAAGACAAGGATATGGAGAAAGTGTTCAGTGTTCTGTCTTGATTGATCCAAGAGGCAAGATATATATATATGCATCCTAGGAGAGCAGGAAAACCACCTAAGATAATTTTATCAATCAATCTTATCCTAATATAACAGATATTCACATAATAACAATAATTACAATATTTACAAGATATTCTAATATTTATAAGATATGCTAATACCCCAGCTCAAGTTGGAGCATGAAGACTCGAAATGCCCAACTTGACAAGAAGAGATTGAAACTGCCCTCGTCCCAAAGCTTTAGTCAGAATGTTAGCAAGTTGAGAAGCGGTATGAACGTAAGAAGGAGCAATAGTGGCACGTAAAATTTCATCACGCACAAAATGACAATCGATCTCGATATGCTTTGTACGTTCATGAAAAACAGGATTATTGGCAATATGCAAAGCTGCCTTACTATCACAGTGAAGAGAAACAGGTTCTGATGTCCAATACCAAGACTCTGAAGCAAACTTTTTAACCAAATAATCTCACAAGTTGCGGAAGCCATGGCTCGATATTATTCTTCAGCAGAAGAGCGTGAAACTGTCACTTGTTTCTTTGTTTTCCAAGAGATTGGAGAGCCTCCCAAGAAAACAAAGTAAGCAGTAATAGATCGGCGACTAATAGGACAGCTTGCCCAGTCCGCATCACAATAAGAATCAAGAATCAAAGTTGAGTCAGCACGAAGTAAAATACCTTGATCAGGACTACTTTTCAAATAACGAACAACACGCAGAGCAGCGTCGTCCCATTGAGACTGAGTTGGATTATGCATGAACTGAGACAAGATATGAACAGAGTAGCAGAGCTCAGGGTGTGTAATAGTAAGATAAATCAGCCGCCCCACCAGTCGTCGATATCGCGCGGGGTCTGCCATTGGTGCGTCTGTTGCAAGGGCCAATCGATGATTCTCCTCCATGGGAACACTAGCGGGTTTGGAACCAAGAAGACCAGTTTCCTTCAAAATATCAAGAGCATAATTCCGTTGACAAAGAAAAATCCCACGAGAGCTTCTAGCCACCTCAATGCCAAGAAAATACTTTAACTTGCTTAAATCTTTCATATGAAATCAGTGACTGAGATAAGCTTTAAACTCAACAATGGCGGCGTTATCATTCCGAGCAATAACAAGATCGTCAACATAAACAAGGATATTCAAAACAACATTTTCCTTGCGATAAACAAATAAGGAATGATCAGATGAACTAGCAGAAAAACCATAAGAACGCAAGGCACTTGCTAGTTTGGCATACCAACAATGGGGAGCCTGACGCAAACCATAAAGGGACTTGCGAAGTCGACACACCTTACCAGTCATCCCATGACTAAAACCAGGAGGAAGTCGCATAAAAACTTCTTCATCTAAATCACCATGAAGAAAAGCGTTGTGGACATCCATTTGATGTAATTCCCAATTCTTAATGGCAGCAACAGTAAGAAAAGTGCGAACAATGACCATCTTAACAGTTGGAGCAAAAGTCTCACCAAAACCAATGCCCTCAATTTGATGATTTCCAAAGACAACTAACCTGGCCTTGTATCATTCGACTGTCCCATCGGAGCGATGCTTTATGAGAAACACCCACATACAACCGATTGCAGATTTGCCTGCGGGAAGGTCCTCCACAGTCTAAGTTTCATTTTTTTAAGGCAGCTATTTCTTCCTCCATGACCTTTCGCCACCGAGGATCCTTCATAGCCTCTTTAAAAGAGGTTGGCTCCACATCAGCAGATATAGCAGAGGCGAGGACTGATATGGGTGAAGCTTCAGGGGGAACCAATGTTGTGTTAACCTGCTCATTCACATCTGTCCATTTGACAAAATTCCTATGCCGAGTATTGGTAAATTTCTCGCGTTTGCCACGACCAAGCTCATCAGCATCAGACAAAGTCCCTTCGGCAGTACCCCTTACTGAAGTCTCGTCAACCACAAGATCTTGATGAGTGGACTCGCCCAAGGTTGGGGCGACGTCATAGTCATGGTAATGAGATGTAGCATCAAGGGATTAAGTAGGTGAATTGTCAATAAGTTGGCCAGGGACAATTTCACCCATTTCAGAAGATACATCATGATCAAATTTGTGATTAATGTCATCAGAATACAAAGAATGTAGGTGCCGCAATTATGTGGGATTAGCTAATTAAAGGGAAAATATCCTTAAAGAAATGTACGTCACGTGACTGGAAATAATCCCCCGTCTCAAGATTAAACAAATGCCAACCCTTTTTGCCAAAAGGATACCCAAGAAATATACAACGGCGACTCCTACTATCAAACTTATCAAGACAATTCAGATTTTTCACATAACAGAAGCACCCAAAAACTTTAATAAAGCTAAAATCAGGAGCGTGTCCAAATAGCAATTCATAGGGGGTCTTTCCGTGAAGCACGCGGGAGGGAGTTCTATTGATCAAATAAGCAGCGGCTAGCACACACTCACCCCAAAAATCAATAGGTAAACAACCTTGAAAATGCAAAGCTCGAGCAGCATTTAAAATATGACGATATTTACGTTCTATACTCTAGCATTTTATTGAGGTGTTTTAACATTGGAAGTTTGGTGAATAATCCCATTCTCCCGAAAATAAGTAGTGAGACTAGTAAACTCCATCCCATTATCACTCATTATTTTGACCCTTTTGTGAAATTGTCGTTCAATTAGAGCGAAAAAATTGAACATCAAATTCGGCACTTCATCCTTGGTCCTCATTAAATATACCCACACACATCTAGAGTAGTTATCAACAATTGACAAAAAATAACAAGAATTACAAGCACGATTCTCACGATAAGGACCCCAAACATCACAATGTATCAACTCAAATAAATCAGCGGCCTTATTATTACTTAAAGGAAAAACATTGCGAGTTTGTTTGGCTCTATGACAAATATCACAAGATTTAATGTCTAAAGTGGATTGATTACCACGAACACGAGGAAGATGCTGTAGTACTTGTACTGATGGATGTCCCAGCCGTTTGTGCCAAAGATCGATGGTCCCCGCTGTAGTCACGACATTAATTCTAACTGGTTCCCCCATCGGCAGGTAGTAGAGCCCATCGATCAACTTACCCACACCAATCTTCGTCCTCAAAGTATGGTCATGTACAACACATTTAGAATTAGTGAATTGGATGCTTAACTGTTGAGTAGATAAAAGTTGGGAAACAGATATGAGATTGCAATGAAAAGCGGGCACAACAACACATTTGCCAATTCAAGAGTTTCATTTAGCTCCACAATTCCAACTTTAACAGCCTCAATATTAACTCCATTTGGCAGACCCACAGCAACAGGATGTATAGAATGACAGGAAGCAAATAATGTTTCATCACAACAAACGTGACGCGACGCGACGCGCCGGTATCGATAATCCAAGTATGAATATCCTTACCGTTCAAGCGGACATGATTAGTAGATGCCGAGGCCTCACCGAGAACAGCATTGCCCTTAGGTGGGGGGCGGTATTAGAAGACCCCGAGCCACCTTTGCCGCAGCCGACAGTCGGCTTGCGTTCCGTGCCCTTAGGGTAGCCATTCTTCTCCCAACAGGTTTCTTCAAGGTGCCAAAGCTTACCACAGTAGGTACATTTCATGGGAGAACGTGCAGCCCCCACAATTTTCGAACCCTGCATTGTGTTGCTCTTGACAGCAAACGCCATGGATGCAGGCTCCGCGGTACGACGTTCAGTCAGGAGGCGCATCTCCTCCTCTTGAACAAGCCGTGAGTAGACAGTATGAAGAGAGGGCAGAGGCTCGACCCCTAAATTACTTGAGCGAACATTAGCATACGAAGGTGTAAGACCCATTAGAAATTGACGAACCTGATCATTTGCATGTCGTTGATGAAGCGTCGCATTAAGACTGCATTTACAGCCATCGTACGAGCAAGAGGGCAAGGCGTCATAGTCATTGACATCATCCCATAATTTCTTCAAACGACCATAGTAGTCCATAATCGATTCTCCACTTTTCTACTTACAATCAGAAATATCAGATTTTAATTGACAAAATTTGACACCATTACCTACAGAGAAACGTTTGCGAATGTCCTCCCAAAGTTCGCGAGCGGTGTCACGATAAGAGATGGTGGAACAAATACCAGGCTCAATAGTATTGAACATCCAGGCAATGATCATTGAATTAACAGTCCACCAATCATCAATAGCACTTGAACTTTCAGCAAGTGCTTTCAACGTTCCATCAATGAAAGGAAGCTTGTGTTGGGCACGCAAGGAAACATGGAATGCCTTAGCCCATTCTTCATAGTTTGAGCCTCGTAGAACAACATGGGTGATGGCCGTTCTAGGATTGTCATTAGAACTAAGGGTATAAACTGGATTATGTGTGGAAGACTTTTCATCACAAGGCATAATGAATTATAAATTGAGAGAGAGAGAAAAAAAATGATACAGAATCAAAACCTGCTCATGATACCATAGAGTAACTTAATAGAAGAGAATGCAAGACAAGGATATGGAGAACGTTGTCTGTGTTTTGTCTTGATTGATCCAAGAGGCAAGATATATATACATCCTAGGAGAGCAGGAAATCATGCGAACATATCTCCTAAAAGAGGTAAACTACCTAAGATAATTCTATCAATCAATCTTATCCTAATATAACAGATATTCACATAATAACAATAATTACAAGATATTCTAATATTTACAAGATATGCTAATAGAAAGTTAGTGACTATATATTGCGGAATTTATATGAGACATCTAAAAGTTTAGTAATAATTTACCCTTGATGTAACAAATTTATGTATACTCATGTGTATAAGCAACATATTCTCTCTTTGTGTCTTTTCATCCATACATGCAGGTTTTACAAGGTTCATCGCCACCAGATTCACAAAGCGCATGAGTTGGCTAATTTTCATAGATGTAATCCTTAACCTATGTTTATTTAGTTTTAGATGTAGCTCTTGTCAAAAAAATAAGTATATAAACAACATGTTGAATGTTAGTGTAAATCATATACTCCATCCGTTTACTTTTAATATACACACTTTCCTTTTTGGTTTGTTTCTTTTTCATCTACACACTGTTGCTTTTTCCATTCCTGGTAACATGTCACAATCTACCTTCTCATACTTTTATACTTCCACCTTGGTTATCCCCCAACGTAAAGTGAGTAAATTAAAAAGAAACGGAGGGACTATCACACAAAACCCTAGGTTATACAACTAAGAAAAAAACAAAGAAAGAAAATAATAGCTTGACAGCTGTATATAAGAAAAGGTAAAATTTACGCAAAGATACTATAGTGAGCTAGGGAACACTGTACACCACAATACATATTTTTAAGGGAAATTCTCCCTAGTAGCCCCAATGTTTTGGGTTTTCTCAGTGGCAGCACTTCTTGTTTGTTTTTCTCAGTGGTAGGCCCCAACTTTAATCTTTTCTCCCTCGTATCACTTCCGTTAAGTTTCCGTTAGTTTTACTTTGTTTTTAGTTTAGCAAGCATAAGCTGACGTTTTCAACATGCAAAACGAGGTATTTGACCCGTTTTGCATGCCTAGGAAAAATACTCTATCTAGAATTTGTGGGGTCAATTTGTCCTTTTAAAGAGCTCAATTTGAGGTCGGAATTATCAAAAAACGACCAGAAATACCTCATTTTGCGTATTAAAAACGTATCGTTTTGCGTGTCAAACTAAAGCAGAGCAAAACTAACGCAAACTTAACGGAAATGCTACGAGGAAAATAAAAAATAAAGTTGAGGCCTACCAATGAGAAAAAAAAAAGAAGAAATGCTACCACTAAAAAACCCAAAACCTGGGGGCTACCAGAGAGAATTTCCCAATTTTAAACCCCCCACCCTCTTCAAACTGGGTGAGGAAGCAATCCAAGCTTAGTAAGTCAAAAATCGATGTTGTTTAGATAGCAATGCCTGGTGAGAATGTTAACAAGCTGCAGCTTGCTAGGAACATGAGCAGTTGCAATCAATCCATTTTGAATGTGCTCTCTCATATAATGACAATCCCTTAACAAGTGTTTTGTCCTTCCGTGGAACACAGGGTTCTGAGCAATGTGCTCACCAGCCTTGTTGTCACAATGTAGCTAGGGGTATAGACAGGGAAATATTTACTTGTAAATCATGGAGGAGTTGATTAGGCCACACTAGCTCACTGGTGGTGCTTGATAGACTTCTATATTCTGCCTCAACATCAGACTTGTTCATCATTGTTCTCCACTTTTTTGTTTTCTAGGAAATAAAAGATCCTCCGAAAAAACACACAATAGGAACTCTAAGGTTTGCAACTATAAATACAGGACCTAAAATCTGCATCACTATAGGCTGATAAACAAGGCCGGTTTATGGCTTGTGTAAACATTGCCTTGGAACAGGGCCTCAAAATTTGGTAGGGCCCCATTTCATTCATGTGATGGTTAAGCAAATAATGACCCCCCTTCCTTAAATAATTTTCCCACTGCCTACCTCATTCCTTGATTAATCTCAAGCAAAAATCATGTCGTCATCAGATGCATTATTGATTTATTTTCCCCATATAAGCTCCTTTAAACCATACATAGGTTGAGTTATACTACCTCCATATTTTTTTAGTTGCACCATTTGCTTTTGTGCCACCATTCATCAACCAACTTTGTTAAACTATCTCGCATCATTATATAAGAAAAAACATAGTCAAGTGGGGTCTTGTTAGATTCGTCTCAATGCGAGGATTTCAAATATCAAATTTTTTTAATTTTTACTTACACCCAATAAGTGATATTAACGTTTAAAGAAGCGTCTCGGCAAATGTGAAAAAGCAAATGGTGCCTAAACATAACACTTTTTTAAAACGTTGCATTCCAACAACTTTTAAGTTCGATGCCATCCATTATCTTCAAAGCAAATGAGTCGGGACCAATTTCTTTGGCTATCTGATATGGCCCTTCCCAATTGGTTGTAAGCTTCCCTTCTGTGTGAGCTTTTCCAGTAGCGGCAGTTCTTCGCAATACCAAATCTCCAAGCCCTAACGACCTTTCCAAAACCCTCTTATTATAGGCATTGCTGATACGATCCTTGTATGCTGCAGCTTTAAATTCCGCTACCAACCTTATCTCTAATAGGAAATCCAGATTCTCCCTCAAAGCCTGATCATTGCTCTCTAGATCTTTGTGCTTGATCCGATAGGACGGTAAGCCAACTTCTACGGGCAAGATTGCCCGTCCCAAAGGCTAATTTGAAAGAGATTTCTCCAGTCGCTTCCTTTTCAGGTGTTTTGTTGGCCCATAATACTGCTGGGACCATGTCGGCCCAAGCCCCCTTAAACTCATCCAACTTATTCTTAAGAGCCCCCAAAATCTGCTTGTTCGCGGCTTCAGCCTGTCCGTTACTTTGCGGATGGCACACGACCGAGAATGCAAATTTCACCCTGAACTCGGACAGAATACTCTTGATTGGTCGACAATCAAACTGCGCTCCATGATAAAAAACTATTGCAGCTGGTATTCCAAACCTTGTTATTATGCTCTGCCAAATAAACTTCTTGACTTGGTTTGACTTTATCTTTGCTATCGGTTCAGCTTCGATCCATTTCGTGAAATAGTCGATACCAACAATCAAAAATTTCCCGCCGCCAGTAGCCGTTGTAAACGACCCCAGGATATCCAAGCCCCATTGTGCAAATGGTATCGGACATAGTATTGGCTGGAGGTCATTCGCGAGCCTGTTAATGATAGGAGCAAACTTTTGACAATTGTCACACTTTTTGACGTAATTTTGCGCATCCGCCAAAGATATTCGGCCAATAGAATCCCGCTCTCAAAGCTTCAATGCCGCGCCTTTCCGCCAATATGATTTACGTAAATTCCTTCATGGATTTCATCCAATATTCTTCCAGACTCCCATGCCGTTGCACATTTCAATAATGGCAAACTGAAGGACTTCTTATACAACTCATTCTGGTAAATGACAAACCAACTGGCTTGTCGCTTTAACTTCGTGGCTTCCATGGCATTTTGAGGAAGTGATCCCGTCAGTTTCTATGCTACTAGTTCACTGAACCATTCTCCATACTGATTGATGGTATTAATGGTCACGATCTTCTCAGTAATGCTTTTCTCTTTCAAAATTTCGACCATGACTGATCTCTCAATGTTCAAAGAATAAGAGCTTGCCAGTTTAGAATGTGCGTCTGCTTTGGTGTTGTCGGCTCTAGGAATGGCTTGAACTTCGAAATGATCCAACTAGGCTATCATTTCCTTGGCCTTCTCGACATACTTCTGCATATTTGCTTCTCGGACCTCAAACTCTCCTTTCAACTGTCCATTAACTAGTTGTGAGTCCGTTTTCAAAGATACGCTCTTTGCCCAGGCAGCTATGCACATTCTCAGTCCAGCAATAGCGGCCACATACTCCGCTTCGTTATTAGATGCTGGAAAGGTGAACTTGACAGCGTATTCAAAAACATTTCCTTCCGGGCTAGTCATCACAATGCCAGCCCTTGATCCACTTACGGCAGATGAGCCGTCTTCTTCCAACATCCATGTTTCCTTTTTGAACTGTTCCTCTTCTTCATAAGATGCTTCTACGATAAAGTCCGCCAATGCTTGCACCTTTATCGCGGTTCTAGGTTTGTACTGGATGTCATACTCGGACAATTCAACTGCCCACTTTAGAAGGCGTCCTGAACTATCCATCTTTTGCAATGCCTTCTCTAGAGGCTGATTCGTCAAGACATGAATGGGATGACAGTAAAAATACGGCCTAAGCTTTCTTGCCGCTATTATCACTGCCAACGCCATCTTCTCGACCAATTGATAGCGGATTTCCAGCCTATTCAGGATATGACTGACAAAATATATTGGCTGCTGCCTTTTCTCCTTCTCTACCAACAATACAGCCGCGACAGTTTTTGGTGAGGCCAAGATGTATAATTGCAGAATATATCCCATCTCTAGTCGAGAAATGGTTGGAAGAGTTTTCAAATGTTCCTTGACCGCGACGAAAGCTTTGCTCTGCTCTTCTCCCCATTCAAACTTTTTATTTCCTCTTAATAATGATAAGAAAGGTAGGGCCTTATCGGCCGACTTTGAAATGAAACGGGTTAACGCAACCATCCTTCCTGTTAACCTCTGTATATCTTTGACACATTTGGTTCCGGTAAGTCCATGATTGCACGGACCTTGTCCGGATTGGCATCAATTCCTCTCTTGCTAACCATGAAACCCAAAAATTTTCCTGCTCTTACTCCAAAGACACACCTCTTTTGGTTGAGCTTCATCTTGTACCTTCTCAGAGTGTTGAAAGTCTCCTTTAGGTCGTTAATGTGTTCATGGTCAGTCTTGCTCTTGACGATTGAATCGTCCACCTATACTTCTATGTTTCTCCCCTTCTCGGTCCGTGAACACTTTGTCGACCAATTTCGATATGTGGCTCCAAGCATTTCTCAAGCCAAAAGGCATTGCTTTGTAGTTGTACACTCCACGATGCGTGATAAAGGTAGCTTTCTTTCTATCGGCTTCAAGAAGGGCGATCTCGGTGATATCCCGAGAATGCGTCCATGAAACTTAATAGCGCATAGCCGCCGGTGGAGTCCACCGGCTAACCTATCCTTGGCGGCGGATATCGATCTTTCGGACGAGGCTCGTTAAGATTTTTAAAATCCACACACATCCCGCACCGGCCATTTGCTTTTTTCACCATAACGACATTGGTCAGCCATTCTGGGTAATCACAAACTTCAATAAAATCGGCCGCCAACAGCTTGTTAACTTCCTCTTTGATACCTTATTCTTTACTGCTGAGAAATTTCTTTTCTTCTGCTTCACGGGACGGACTGCACTGTCGACATTTAGACGATGAACCATCACGGTCGGGTCTAGTCCTGACATCTCATCCGCCGAGAACGCAAAAACGTCAGCGTTTTCTCGTAGGAGAGTTACTAGGTTGATCCTGACCTCTGGGTCCATGTCCATTCTGACAGCGTCTGTTCTTGTGGGATCATTAGCTAGCATTTCTTGCTTAGATTCGCCATCAGGCTTAGGCCTTGGTAAATCTTTTGGTCTAGTTTCCAGCTCCTACATGGTTATTTCCATGGCATTTTCATTCTTCTTCTTCAACTGCTCCTCCTCTGCCATTGCTTTCTTTCTAGCTCTTTTTTCTTTCCTTGTTGGCGGGCTCAAATCATCAACAGGGATCCTCCGTGCCGGCTGCTTCAAAGTCGTTAAGTAGCACGATTTAGTTGTCTCCTGGTTTCCTCTTATCTTTGTTGTCGTACCCAGGTTAGATACGTACAACATTGTTAGATGATATGTGGATACCACTCCCTGGACATCATGAATGAGTGGCCTTCCAATTATTGCATTTACACTCTCGGAACGTCAACTACCAGAAATTCCGCCATCACATCCCTGCGTTGTCGTTCTCGCCAACTCTGACTAGGAGCTTTATAATTCTCTCGGGTATTGCCGACGCCCCAGTGAACCCTATCACCAGGTAACATACCGGCTGCAAATGCTCTCGTCCAATCATCAACTTCTCAAATGTTGATAAAAACAAGATGTTAGCAGAACTTCCTCCATCTACCGGGATTATGTGAATCAAACAATTTGCAACTTTGAACGTGACCACTAGCGGGTCATCATGAGGGTATATCACATGCTTTGCATACTCGACTAATAAAGACATGGCCGGCATGACTGGTGGTTTCTTCCAATGGGAACTCCCACTAAAGTTCACCTGATGCCTGAACTCCTTTAGGCTGGCTTTTGCCCCGCTGACACTTCCGCCATGAACTGGGCCGCCACTGATCACATGTTATTCTCCTATCCGAGACTGAACATTCTGATCTCTAGACTTCACCAAATAGCCCTCATTCGTTTGAACCTTATACTGAGTGAAATATCCTCGGTGAATAAGATCTTCCAAATTATCCTTCAAAAGTCTGCAATCCTCAGTTACGTGGCCATGATCTCCATGGAAAGCATACCACTTAGTCTTGTCACGGTTCTTGTGAAACATCTTTCTTGGCCATTGCCATTTATCACTTTCCTTATTCACGGGGAATATATGTGCCCTGGAAGTCGTGAGCTGGGTGTACGCATCAAACTTATCTTTGCGTTCACCTCTTTCCTGGTCACCAAGCTCTCGGTCATTACCTATTTGACCATGTTGAATTCCTTCCTTTCATCTCGGCCACAATCACTGTCGCGACCCTTGTCCTTCCGTAACTTGTCCTTTTTTTTCTTATCGGACTCACGATACTGACTGCTAGTTGCCTTGTCAAATTCTTCTCCTCTTATGAAATCGTTTGCTTTTCCAAGCACTGGCCTTAGTGACGTGAAAGTCTTTCGGCCGAGATAACTCCTGAATGCAGATCCTTCTCTCAGTCCCGTCATCAAGGCTAGGACCGCTACATCCTGCTGTAACCTAGGAATAGATACGGCCTCAACATTGAAGCGTCCAATGTAATCCCGGAGAGATTATGCTTCTCCTTGTTTAATTGACAATAGTTCCCTAGTAGTACGCTCACGGCGCTTATTGCTCACAAAGTGAGTAATGAACATAGATGAAAGTTGAGAGAAACTGGATACATTACCAGGTTTGAGACTCTTAAACCAAGTCTGAGAAATGCCAATGAGAGTGGATGAGAACACCTTACACCAGATAGCATCCACTTGTGTTGTTCTCATCCACTCTCATTGGTGCACCACAGTTCAATTCGAGGGGACGTGATCGTCGGCATCTGAGCTGCCATCATATTTGCATGATGGCATTTTGATTCTCAGCATCGGGTGATTCAAAACTTCTGGCATGAATGGAGAGAGTTTGGGCTTGATTAACAATTGTCCGCCAGCCGAATAGTTACTAGCACCATTGGTGATGTACTCTCGGTGGGAGTGACTTTGATTCTCATCTTCTGAATTATCCAGCTCTTCAGTTTCCATTAGCGTCTCTTCATATTCACGGTCATCCAACTGCCTCTCCAACTGCCGTCCCTCCTGAGTGAAGGAACGCATTCTTCTAAACGGCGTACTGTCAGCATTTCTACCAGCCAACGGCGGTAGTCGCTTACGGGATTGACCGCCTCTAGCATTGGGGGTTGGAGTGTTATCATTAGGTTGTGGAGTGCCTGTTAGCATATGAATGAAAGATGCTACCGTCTTCAGCTGCTCCGGAGAGAATTGACTCAGCTGAGCCAAACTAATTGGAACTCCATTAGGGTTTACCTGAGATACATTGTACTCAAGAGTTTGCTGCTCATTGTTGTTCTCTGGCACCCTCGAATTGAACTGTGGTGCACCAATTGGTTCGATAATCATAGGTTGAGAAGACCCCTGTCCGATCTCAAATCCTAGTGGAGCACGACTTGCGTTACTTGTCTTATCCATGACTACTTCACAAAGATGGGATTCCCCTCCTTCTAGCGCCAAGTTGTTTCGGTGTTGAAACGGTGGCGGACACAGAGATGTCCGTCAGTAATTGAGTGGGCGTCCGAGACTGGAAGTCTGCAAGGAAGACTAACGTAAACTACCCTCCGGGGGGGATGAGAGGAAACCCCTTCCGACGCTCAAGTCAGTTTGTGTCTGATAAGGATTTAGAGAGAGAGAGAAATTAGTGTTTAGAATGTATCTACAGAATAGTACCATTTGACTATTTATAGGAGTACTGTTCATCTGACAGGATGCGTAATCCTTTGACACGTGTAGGACGAAGATGACTCTAACTGGAGGGAAGATTCCCTTATTTTGTCTTTATTGGTGGTCGCGAACGCCATCTCGGACTAGAATCAGGAGTGGCTTGATTCATCTCGGTATGATCGTGTCCTAGGAGATTCATATCGGCCACGAAGAGTGTGTCCGACAGTGGACTTGGGTACTATCCATATAGTTTCTATTTCTCATAAGTCATGATTGCCACTTGTATTCTGTGTCTCACTGAGTCACTTCTAATATATTTGAACCTATTTGTAAACTTCTGAAGAGAAATTAGTATATGGAAGCAAGGATGATAATTATATTAATTAGCTTAGCTTTTACTTTAATTTGGTTCCGCAGCCATGTAAATATTTTATTATACCAGCTTTGGGTCATTACCTTAATAAGCTTGTTCTGCTATTCGAATTGGTGGCAATTCATATTCTTGTTTGGATTTAGTTTGCAACTTGAGTTTATGTAATGTACAAAGATGCCTTAGCTTATCCAGTTCTTTAAGGTGTCCGATTAACACATTATGTCTCAGGCAGACTGGCAATACATATGGTCCTCACAACTCTGAATCATGAGAAAATTATTAGTAACTATATTAATGTATTGCTTTTTTTCGCATTTCATTGGACTGGCGCTATGCTTTGCCCAGCATTATACGATGCAAGTCTACACACATTGTGTACTCGAAACTATATATGCTGAATTAGAACATGGATGAATACACAGATTTGGAAGTGTTTTATGTTGGAATATAGTCTTCAATATTTAGTTAGAGAGTTTGAGTGTGGATCTTTGTCCAACATAGAAGGAATAGATTGTTATTGATGCTTTCTATTAACTCTTGTGCTAGTTTTATTCAATTGGACAATGACCTAACTACTTGGGCCAAGTGGAGCACTACATTGGATGCGCGAGTTAACTCGAAACTAACTACCATTCATAGAAATATCGAAAGCTAGTAAAAAGTGAATACAAGAAATTATTGGTATGACGAAAGCTAGTAAAAAGTGAATACAAGAAATTATTGGTATGATTTTATATTTTGTCTTTAGCCAGCCCTTCATGGTGCTCCAAGCTATGCTCATTTCTTGCTGCCAGTGGCACCAATGCTATAGATTCCCACAGTTTCATAGATAGGGTAAACATCCTTCCTGATAGCTTTGTTACCAATGGATGTTTTACGTGCTCTGACCACATACTAGCTGTTTAGGGCAATTTTCACACTAAGGCTAATTTGCTTGGAGAGGGGGTTGATAATTAACTTGCAAATAAAAGTAAATTGCACAAAGTAAAGTTGCGATAAATAAAGGAAAAAACGCAGCAAGTTTTACGTGGAAAACCCTTTGGAAATGAAGGAAAAACCACGGGAGGATTTGTATTCAGCCAATTCACTAAGTTGCTCGAGTTTTTGAGATAGTACAAGTATTAGCTAGAGAGAGAGTTGAGGGAGCAGTGATTCATTCTTTACAAAGTGTGAGCTAGTAGATTAGTTTACAATAGTAACGTTGCTTTTTAGCCGTTTTGCCCTTGGCACCTGATTGGCCTAGATCCTATTTTAATGGAACATGTGCATATCTTCTTCCTTGGCGGTTATCTTCAATCCCATTTCCTTCTCCCACTACGCCCTTCTTCCTAGAATATAGGGTGCATCTCAACTGCTGGCTAAGTCATCAATCCTCTTCTTCCATACGCGCTCAATGAGATGCTGCCACTTGGCTTGGCGAAGTAACACATCTTGGTTGCTTTGTTCGCTGCCACGTCACATTAATCTGACCCCTAACAATAGCCCCTAATTTTCTTCTTTGGGCGGCAAAACAAACGAAAGAAAATTATTTTAACTTTCAAACCTTGCTAACCGTCTTGCAAAACGCGCCCAATCATGACAGTTTCTTCCTTTTGCATACGCTGATTGGACAGTTAACTTCCCCCTTGTCTCTCTATAAATGCGCTTCTTTGGAAAACGATAAAATTTCTTCATCCTCTATCTTTGTCCGTCCAAGTTTTTCTCAGGTAATTTTTCCTCCTTACTGATTTTCTTTGCGTTTTTCTTCAAGTTGTTCTTCGATTTTGCACGAATTTGCCTTTGCTTCCTTTTTCTTTTTCTTCCGTCATGACTAGAGCAAACCCTAAGTCTTCTTCAAGGAACAGTTCCTCCCCTGAAGGAGCAAATACCTTTTGCTCTAGAAATTTTAGAAGACAATAATCTTTACCCTAGCATGCTAACTGCAGCCGACTTGCAAACTTTTAGGAAGAACTACGGTTTTTCCTCTGGCGCTGTGATTAGGTTGCCAATAAATCAAGAAAGAATGGATTGGGTTTGCCCAGGTTGGTTGGTTTTTTATGACTACCCTTTTGCCAAATTAGGACTGAGATTCCCTTTTTCGCCTTTTATCCGCCAATTCTTTGCTGCAACTGACATGGCACCTTGCCAACTTCTCCCTGGGGCATGGAGGGTTTTGACAAGTATAGAAACTCTAAGCAAGAACTTGTGTATTGACTTCACAATAGATGATTTTGCCTTCACTGACCAAATCAATACCTTCGGAAAAGGGAGGTTCACCCTCAAAACCAACGAAGGCAAAGATGCTTTGATAGAGAAAATCGACAAGGGTCTAGACAGGGGCTGAGCCGCAAGATATTTTTTTGTAAGAGCAGACTCTATCGGTTATTTTAGCGGTTTTTTCAAGGATACTTGGAGATCTGAAGGTAATTTGCCTTATTTGTTGTGAATTTTGCATACTGATTTTTGACAACTTGCTTACACTTTTTGTTGGCCAGGCTCTTCTCTACATTCTTGTGGGCGTGAACAATCGATCGGCTTTATAAACTTGATCTTGGCTCTCAGTGCTGAAGATAGAACTTTCCCTATTGTTCCCTCGCACCCTGGTGCCAATTTGCCTGCTCAAGCGGATTCATCCAACTCCCCAAGAAGAAGAAGTACTAGAACTCACTCGACCTCTAACATGTCTTCTGGTATGCAGGCACCTTTATATTCCCTTGCATAGTTCCCCTTTACGAGTTGCTTATTTTTCCTTTTCTTATTGGCGGAAACATCTGCATCCCTGCGGTCTGCTCCAATTTCGAACTCCGAACTGATCTCAAGGATGCGCAATGAAGTGGAGATTTTGCTACTCCTCCTCGCTCCCCCGGACTTTTCGATCGATTGCAACACCTGCAGCCTTCTACGCTAACCGAACGTAAGAGAAAGAACATGGAAATCGAAATCCCTGAAGACTTATGCTCCGTCGCTGCTGAGGCACCTCCGATATGGCCAAGCGCCAAAAACTTGTGGTTTCCTGCTGCCAAGTCGCGTCATGAAACTATGGCGCCTGCTGCCCTCGCGTCTGAGGGTGTCAGCTTATCTGTCCAGGTTAACTTCATTCATGCCTCTGATTATTTCTTTGTTTTCGCTGCACAATGACTTCTGTTGCATCTTACTTTCAGTGTATGCAAGCCTTTATCGCCACGCACCAAAACTTATCTGACTTGACTACTAAAGTTGTCGCTCTTACCAAGGAGAAAGAAGACGCTGAGGGAAGATGCCAACACTGGTTGGACCAGCTGATGAAGGAGCAAACAGAAGTGCAGCGTTTGAAAATAGAAATGGAGAAAGCTGTTGAGGAATCTGAGGCAAAATTCAATGAACTCCTTGACAAGACTAGCATGCAACTGTGGTTGGCCAGGATCGAGGCTATGGAGGAGTATGCTGCTGGAAAGCATATGGAACGGAATCCGGCTGCGGAGAGGTTGTCCTATGAAGAGGCCAAAAAGAACCAAAATGTCAAGGTTGCGGCCGCTTTTGAAGAAGTTGCTGACGACGCATCTACTCATGCAGCAGCTTCCGTAGTTGGCGTGCATTCCCAGCCTATTGATGTTGACGCTGACAAGCCCAAGGATGATGCCGCTTAATGTTTGCTGCCTTCTGTTTAGGATTTAAGAAAAATGTTTTATTTTTTATGTTGCTTGACTTGCTCATGGGAGCAAGGTTTGATACTTTGGTGTGTTTGATATCTGCTCATAGGAGCAACTTTTCATTTGCGTGCTTCTCCTGCTTGCTAGGAGCAGGTAGTTAGGAATTGACTTTATTTCTTTTGAAGGCAACTTTTATCAAATTTGCTTTATTTTGCTTAATACCATTCTGTTTTTGAGAATAGCTTGTGTTTTTATGATTTTGTCTCATGCATGCATGTTGTAGCAAACTAAAACGTCGACCCATTTTGAAGTTGCTTTCTGAAACCATTTGTTTTGCTACTGCTGTGTTATGATCTTTTCAATAATTGGCATAACTTGCAAGAAGGCAATAATTTGTATTTGGACAATTACGAATGAATTGCGCGTTTTATTAATACAATTCAAAGGTTTACAAATAATGAATAAAAGGAGTAACTTGCTTACAAAGAATGTCCTTCAAAAATGATTGTAAAGTGTCTCAGTTAGGAACCACAATCTGGTCGATTTAGTATCTTGCTTCTCGAGTTCCCATTCTAAGGTCGTTTGGCCGTTGATTACACATAGCTGACTGAGTTTCAATCCAAATTGCTTTATGCGTTGCTGCATCTGTATCTTCTCAAGGGTCTGTAGTGAAAGTTGCTTGCTAAGTTGCCGAGGAACTTTGTATAGGGAATCGCTGGAGAAGTTACTGGACAAATTGCTTAGTAAGTTGCTTAAGAAGTTGCTCCTAATATGCTAGCCCCTTGCAAAATGGTTTGTTAGACCTAGACTGTTGGCGTTTCGCCAACGACCCTCCGATGCTTAAGTCAGTATGTGTTCTTGTAAATTAGCAAGATAAAGTAAGTGCGATAAAAGAATGGTATTAGGAGATATTACCAGAAGTGTTCTTGCCACGCCCTTTGTATTTGGATGTTACCTGGGTAGCTGCCAAGTTGTGTCCTGACAGGTTGCCGCCCTTTGCGAGGTGATCTGGCAAACCTAGACCGTTGGCGTTTTGCCAACGACCCTCCGATGTTTAAGTCAATAAATGTTTATGGAGGAAAAGAAATAAATTGCAGAAAAGTAAAATGATGAGTTTAGAAGTGATACTGTTTGAGGTGAGTTGCGTTCCAACTACGTGGACTTTGTACGCCATTTCTAGTGACCAGCCTGTATGCTCTGTTGCCTATTACCTTTTCGATTTGGTACGGTCCTTCCCAATTTGCAGCAAGTTTGCCTATATTTGGATCTTTGGTATTTTGAAATGCCTTTCTGAGGACCCAATCGCCAACTTGGAATTGCTTGACCTTGATGTGCTTGTTGTAACTCGTGGCGGCGCTGGCGATAAGCCGCCATTCTTACCTTAGCATGATCTCCGATTTCGTCGATGGTATCCAAGTTGTGTGCTAATTTCGCATCATTCCCGCTTCGTCATGAGGCCAAACCTTGCAGTTGGCATGTACACTTCCGCTGGGATAACTGCTTCACAACCAAAAACTAAAGAATAAGGAGTTTGATTTGTTGCGTTCTTGGGAGTTGTCCTGTCTGCCCAAAGGATTAGAGGCAACTCGTCCGCCCATCTGCCACCTGCTTTGCCGATGCGCTTTTTAATGTTGTTGACGACGATTTTGTTGCTAGACTCAGCTTGCCCATTATTTTGCGGGTATCTTGGGGTTGACGTGTCTAGTCTGATGTTCCATTTTTGGCAGAATTTTTTCGTCTTGCCGCTTATGAATTGTGATCAGTTATCGCAAATTATCTCTGAAGGGATGCCAAACCTGCATAATATGTTGCGTTTTATAAAAGATATTACCTCAGTGTCGGTGATGTTCCCATATGCTTCTGCTTCGATCCATTTGGAGAAGTAATATGTCATAGCGAGCATAAATACGCGTTGCCCTGGAGCTTGCGGAAGTTTGCCAACGATGTCCATTCCCCACTTCATGAATGGCCAGGGTGCCAAGATTAGGTGAAGTTGCTTAGCATGCTGGTGTGAGATTGCAGCGTGTCTTTGGCAAGCATCACATTTTCTAGCATACTCCATGGCGTCTTTTCTCATAGTAGGCCACAAATAGCCCATCTTGAGTGCTTTATTAGATATACTCCTTCCGCCAGCGTGGTTGCCACACTCACCATCATGTAGTTCGCTCAAGACAATGGGTACATCTTGCCTTTTGAGGCATCTCCAATAGGGTACTGCAACCGACTTGCGAAACAGTACATTATCGATTAAGATGAAGTGGGATGCTTTGACCTTGAAAGTTCGCAGATCTCCGAGTTGCTGGGGTAAGATGCCTTCTTTTAGCCATGGAACGTACTCCTCTGTCCAGTCCGCGTCTTCGCAGGCAACTTCAATGCTGGTTTCATTTACTTGTTGTCTGTCTATCGTAGGTTGCAGGATATGCACAATGGGAATGTTGCTCAAGTTGAGCGTTACCGAAACCGAGCCTAGGTTGGCTAAGGCGTCCGCTTCTACATTTTGCTCCCTTGGTATTTGCTTTATGGTAAATTCATCGAACTTGCTGGCAACACTCTTGGCAATGTCCAAGTATTTCGCCATCTTATGACCTTTTGCTGCATAGGATCCATTAAATTGATTGACAATTAGTAATGAGTAGTAACTTACCTCGATACGTTTTACTTTGAGTTCTGCCGCTACGTTGAGGGCAACAATCAAAGCTTCGTATTCAGCTTCATTGTTGGTTGCTTTAAATTCGCAATGCACAGCTTGGGCTATGATGTCCCCTTGTGGCGATTTTAGTACAAATCCAGGTCCTGCTCCATTTGTATTTGATGCTCCGTCAGTGCATAGTGTCCATGTGGGACTTGTAGTTTGCTCCAGCAACTGCAAGAGTTCTTCGTCAACTTCAATTTGCAAATTTGGACTGAAATCAGCCACAAAGTCTGCCAAAGCCTGCGATTTATTGGCTGTCCTTGGTTTGTACCTGATTTCGTAGCCACTTAGGTGCACTAGCCATTTGGCCATTCTGCCTGACAACTCAGGTTTGTTCATCACAGATCTTATAGGATAGTTAGTTTTAACGCAAATAGGATGACATTCAAAGTAAGGGTGCAACTTAATAGAGGCCATGACTAAGGTAAGTATAAGTTTTTCTAATGAAGTCTACCTTGTTTCAGCGTCTACAAGAGTTTAAATTACATAATATATGGGAGATTGGATGCCATCTTCTTCTCTTACCAAAACGGCACTTACAGTTGCATGCGTAACAGCTAGGCAAATTTGCAGCTCTTCTTTGTCCTTTGGTTTCGCGGGAAGTGGTGGTGTCATCATGTAGGTCTTCAAGTTTTGGAAGGCTTCTTCATGCTGGCTGGTCCATTCAAATGACTTGTTCTTCCTTAGCACATCATAGGACAATTTGCATCTATTTGAAGACTTGGATATAAATCTGTTATGCGCTGCAACTCGTCCAGTCAGCTTTTGCACATCTTTGACGCATCTTGGAGACTGCAAATTGACAATGGCTTTGATCTGCTCTGGACTTGCTTCGATCCCTCTCTGGGTTACGACATACCCTAGGAATTTGCCAGAGGTAACGCCGAAGGAACATTTGCTAGGATTCAGCTTCATTTGATAGCGTCTTAAGATTTCAAACGCTTCGTCAAGGTGCTGAATGTGATCGTCGGCTTTTTGGACTTGACCAGCATGTCGTCAATGTATACCTCCATGGTGTCCCCAATCTGTTTTTCAAACATTTTATTTACTAACCTTTGGTAAGTTGCGCCAGCATTCTTCAAGCCAAAGGGCATTACTTTGTAGCAGTAGATGCCTCTATCTTTGATGAATACCGTTTTTACTTGATCTTCAGGATGCATGAGGATCTGGTTGTGACAGGCGTGTCGCGCACCTAACAAAAATAATTTCCTAACTAATCCTCCTAACTGTGTAGCAGGGTAAGTCAAGGTCGAATCCACAGGGACAAACGGTATCAAACACTAGAAATCTCGACTCAATTTAACAAAACAAGTGACAAACAATGGTGAAAAGGTATTGAACTAATAATAATACTAAATTATGACAACTATCAAGAACACGCGAGGTAAAATCAATTAATAAAGACATCTAGAATTAATTAGTATCACCTCTAGCACGAATAATACATGAATAATTCCCATCCCAATAAACATAATCAATGATTCCAAAGGAGTAATGCACTCTATAACTACCAAAGATCTCTCCCGAGTACATATGGCTACTCTAAACAAGCAATCAAACCTATTCCCTTGGAATCATGCAAGAAAGAGACATTAAGCATGGCATCACAAATAAATTCCTAGTAATCCTATCTACTTATTCCCATAGAGATATTCATACTCTTGATTAAATCAACAAATCCATCTAGATTCAATTCCCATTGAAAACAAGACATAAGGAATCAATTCAAAATCACCTATCCCTAGTATGATAATGAAAATAAGCACAATTCAATCAAATAAGAACAATTAATCACATCAAATTGGAATTATTGGGGGATTCATGCATTAATCATTGCTAGGGTTCAACTTAACCCTAGATTATAAAACTACTCACTCATAATTGAAATACAAAGCAATTAATAAATAGATTGAAAGACATAATGATAATAAGGAAAAGAGGAATTTAGAAAAACTTAGTCTTTACTTGAATGGATCAAACTTGTAGAATTAAAGGTTTACTAATGGAGTTTCCTCTCAAAAGCTCTCTAAAAAGTAATACTCTCTTTTCTAATAATTAAAAACTGCTCAAAAGTCTGTTTCATAAAACCTAATATCGCCTACATAAACTAGAAAAAGAAAGAATTAAAAGTCGAGAAATTTTGACGAGTAGCAGTGTGCACGAGCAAGCAGGATCTTGCACGGGAGTGCAACATGGTGCGCGGGCAAGCATAATCTCGCTTGGGCGTGCACGCGAGACAGAAGGTTTCGTTCTCTTCATTCACATATCTGCACGGGCAAGTGGCCATCCACTTAGGCGTGCGCCATGGTGCATGGGCAAGCAGAATCTTGCGTGGTCCCGCGAAGACAATATTATTCAATATCATCATTCTTTCAATCCCAAAGCACTCAAACTTATCTTCTCGCATCCGGAAACCGCCAAGTAGACCATCTACGAACCATATTAGCTTCTCTTAGTCACAATCGGCATCAAGAACCTGAAAATCACATAAAAGAGCCGAAAGTATCTCGAAATAACACAATGGTTCAAAAGAATGTTCAAATCATGTAATTAGACCTAAGATGCACTAAAAACTACATGAAAATGAGACTTAAGACCTACTTAAATGCAACTAAAAACCGACTTATCAATCTTCCCCAAGCTAAACTATTGCTTGTCCTCAAGCAATCCAAACTAAGAAACCAACGAAGGAGTTCAATAGCCGCTTCAAGCAAAATATGCATGCCAATTTCCAAAACCAATTCAAACACAATTTCAAAGTTATCATGGTAGAAAACAATCAAACCTCCCAGTATAACACAAGGAAAAGCAACCATCTTACCACAAGTTCTCTCCTAAGCTTGACTCAATCATGAATATAGTAGCTCTCACTTTTCTGCTTGGGCGTGCGACTTGCAGTAAATCGTCAATAAATACAAATTTTTTTTTTTTTTTTTTTAGAACTTGAGGAATAGCAAATGAAACTATGAAAGATATTAAATAAAGCAATAAAAATCTAGAAAAAAAAAAAATGAACTAAGAAAAAGAAAAAGAAAAGAGAAGAGAAAAAGATAGAAAATTGGGTTGCCTCTCAATAAGCGCTAGTTTTTAAGGTCATTAGCTCGACCTCCTCATTAATCAATCACATGAAGGAATAGAGAGTATGATGTCAAATCTCTCAGCAATGGGATCTCCAGCTCGGTAGTGCTTCAATCTGTGGCCATTCACCTTAAAAGTTCCATCTTGGCGGTTCCATAATTCCACCGAACCTTAAGGAAAAACCTTACAAACCTCGAATGGGCCCGACCACCGCGAACGGAGTTTACCAGGAAATAGCTTCAGATGGGAATTAAAAAGAAGAACTGAATCTCCTTCCTTGAACTCTTTTCGCACAATACCTTTGTCATGCCATCTCCTGGTTTTCTCCTTGTACAACTTTGAACTCTCATAAGCATCAAGCCGAATTTCATCAAGCTCATTAAGTTGAAGAAGTCTCTTCTCACCCGCCGTTTGAGAATCGAAATTGAGGCTCTTGATAGCCCAAAATGCATGATGCTCTACTTCAACAGGAAGATGACATGCTTTCCCATAAACAAGGCGATAAGGGGTGGTTGATGTTATGGTTTTATATAGTGTTTTTCCCCCTATATTTGAGCTAGAAGGTGTATCAATAGTGCTCTTAGGAGCCATTTCACGCTAACTTTCTCCATCTAGTTGTGGTTTTCTGTTCTGTGTCTGATTGCAGGTTTTAGGGAGTTATCTCCCTATTTTCTACTATTATTTGACCATTACACTGGACTAGAGAGGTTCTATGCGGAGTTTCAAAGTCCCGAGGATACTTTCTGGGACCCTTGAGCAAAGAAGAATTGAAGACTTGGCATTTAGAGCCAAGAATGAAGAACCGGACCTGAGCCCGATCAGATCGGGCAGGACACACCCGATCGGGCACTAGCAAGGGTGTTACCAGTTGTTGTTGCGGGCCCGATCGGGCGACGTCGCCCGTTCGTTAGTTCGTTGTCAAGCCCGATCGGGCGGTTCGGCCCGATTCAGTCGGGCGTGCTTGAGCATTCTTATGGCGTGGATTCTCAGAGTTGATGGTCCGCCCGATTGCATCGAGCGTGTCGGCCCGATTGCATCGGGCGAGGTCCATTTTGTAGCCTAGCTGCTGATTTGAGCCCGATTTGATCGGGCAGATGTAGCCCGATCGGGCGACTTAACCCGGCACGCGTTTTTGATGATTTTCGGGCTATTTTTCTAAGACTTTTCCTAGTTGTTTTAGGATTAGTATAAATAGAAAAATTAGAATATTACTATGGCATCTTGGTTTGTAGTCCTCATTCTCTCAAGAACCCTAGTTTTTATTACTTTTCATTGTGATTCAAGATAAAACCTTTGGATTATTCGCAACTTCAATATAGTTCTTTAATTTGGTAATCTTCTTCCTTGTTTTCTCCATTATTGTTTGCTTCCTCTATTATTGATTAGAGTAATTTCTTAGTTATTTGCAATAGTTCAAAGTATGGATTTTTATATGGAATTTGTTATTGGATTCTCAAACATGAGTGAGTAGTTTTATTTATAGGATTGTGGGGATCTATGTATGCAATGAGGGACTAATAGATTAATATAATTACCCTTTATTTCAATTGTTTCCTGTGATTGAATCGTTCATGCTAGATTTATGAATTAGGCCTGATTTGTATTTCTATTATCGCAATATTGAATCTACTTCGAGAGGAGAGATTTCGTATAGGCTTTCAATCATTAGGCATAGTGATCCTTGACCATGCGAGAGCAGCTAGGTGATCTTTGAGGGAGGTAATGTTCGAGAGAAATTACATGTGCCCTAGATAAATTGACTTATTGGGTAGTTATTATTCGTCTCTGATTTCTCGAATTGTATGCATAGTGACCCATAGTCCTAGTTCTTTATTAATTGATTCTTACCTTCATATTTAGTTCTATCATTTGCCTATTAGTTTAGTCACACACCCATTTTCAATTGATTTAGTTAGTATAATATTAGAATTCAGATACAATAATATAACTTTCTCCCTGTGGATTCGATCCTGACTTCCCCGATTACTTGTTAGTGGACCTTAGGTTATTTTTGATAAGGTGATACGACTTTAGCCTGTCAAATTTTGGCGCCGTTGTCGGGGAGACGGTTTATTTTTATTTTATCTGAATTATAGTATTACACTAACCTCTACTCTGAAGAACACCTGTTCTTTGGAGCATCTCACGTTTGTTTTAGTGTTTTTGGTGTATGAGTAGGAAATTGAAATCCTCAAATCTCATTCCATTTGATCCGGAGATTGAAAAGATCGCTCGTAGACTCGGAAAGCAAGCTAAGCAAGCGAAGTTGTCTCATAGGACACCATCCCAAAAGACACCTACTCCACCATCTTCACCTATTACTGCTATAATGGGTGACGAAGCTAAACCAACCTTCAGAGATTATGCACAACCTTCGCCTGACAATGTACCCACTAGGGTCCGGATGCCTACCATTGCTGCTATAAACTTTGAAATCAAGTCTCATGTTCTGAATATGGTTCAGAATAATCAGTTTGTTGGGTTACCATCTGAAGACCCAAATCAGCACCTGCAGCGGTTTTTACAATGTTGTGCTACTCAGAAACAAGCTGGTGTTACTGCCGATGATATGAAACTCATCCTATTTGGTTTCTCTCTGCGCGACAAGGCTCTATTTTGGTATAATAAGCTGCCTTCCACCATCACCACTTGGGCAGAACTATCCAAAATCTTCCTCATCAAGTGGTATCCTTACCAAAAGACAGCAGATATGTGTTATGCCATAGTAACTTTCACCCAAGACCCTGGAGAATCATTATATGAAGCTTGGGAGAGGTTCAAGGATCTGCAACGCCTTTGCCCTCATCATGGTTTAGACCAGTGGTATTTGTGTCAGATTTTCTACACTAGAGTTGATGCAGATACAAGGAGGGTAATCGATGGAGCCTCCGGTGGGTTGTTCATGGATAAAGCCATTGATGAGGGGTATGAACTTCTGGAGAAACTCGCTTCTAATCAAGCATCTACCATTCGTTCCTCCATGAAGAAGGGAGGGAAACATGATGTCGAGGACATTTCTTTATTGTCCGGGCAACTAGCTGCTCTAAACCAGAAGATTGATTCCTTGAAGCTAGGTACTGACTCCTCTCATATGAGTGTTAATGCGATGGCTAGTGCTTCTAATTATATTGCTCCCATTTGTGATGCTTGTGGGATACCTGGGCACAACCGTCAAGAGTGCCCTGCGCTCCTATCTTCTAATGTCGGGAGCAACTGTGAGGTGGTTAATGCGTTTCAGTCACAACCTAGCGGCCAGTTCAATCCATATTCTAACACTTACAACCCCGGGTACAGACTTCACCCCAACCTCTTATATCAGAGCAATAATGTGTTGAATCCTCAACCTCAACAACCATATGTCCCACGTAATCGGGTTCAACAATATCAACCTCAACAACAAGCTCCTCCCTGGTTTTCGGGAGAAATCAAGCTCCACAACCACCTGCTCCTCCCTACCGACCCGGCCATGACAGAGCCGAAGAATGTGATGTTTCGGATGCGAAAGGTTTTAATGCCTTTCAAGCCGACACAAAGGCTCAGTTGGAAAACTTGGGTACGCATAACAAGATGTTGGAGACTCAACTAGCTCAGTTGGCTAGTTCTTCTGCTAGTAGGCCGCCTGGGTCATTGCCTTCACAACCCATGCAACGAAGAGATACTGCCAATGCCATCACTCTTAGGAGTGGAACGCGGTATGATAGTCCCGAGATGCCTAAAGATGATCCGGTTGGGTCCGACAAGGATGAAGTCTGCCACGACAATTCCACAGCTCCTACGGGAGGCCAAGAATGCGAGAAGAAGACATGAGCCGAAGAGGTTCTTACATGTGAAGAGCTTGACGGTATTACCACTCAAGACAAGGAACGGTTAGTATATGATACTCAACCGGTAGAGGTAAAGAGACCTGAACTGAAACCTCTTCCCCCTTCTCTACGCTATGCTTTTCTGGATGAATCGAAAATTATCCCGTGATTGTTAGTGCTTCATTGAATGATGGTCAAATGTCTCAACTTTTGTCTGTTTTGAAAGAACATAAACAAGCCATTGGATATAATATTGATGATTTGAAAGGCATAAGCCCTGACTTCTTGATATGCCCAATTTATCCGTTGTATTTACGTTATTTTGGGTGCACTTTGCTAAGGGTTTGATTGTAATTGTTAACGTTCGTGTTTTATTTAACCCTTAGCGGAAGTCCGGAGTTTTGCGAGATAATTTGTGTTAATGTCATGTATTCCGAGCTTTCAAGGTGAAATGCATGTGAGCCGAGCAAAGTACCAAGCTGCATCGCATCGCAAGCACAACAAAGAAGCCCAAGCCAAGCATGCGAACAACCAAACTCCACCGCACGCTAAGCACTACCGCAAGCTCAGCACTACCGCAAGCTCCGCCAGCCAGCCTCGCCCAAGCAAAGACCGCAAGCTCGGCATAATCGCCCAGCTCTCGCGTGCACGCTCGGGCAAAGACTCGCCAAAGACAGCAGCCTCGCACCTCGCGAGCTAGGTCGCACCTCGCGAGCTGCTTGCTCGCACCTCGCGAGCTAGCTCGCACCTCGCGACTTCCTTGGCTTGCCCAACTCTTCAGCTCATGTTGGAGGCAGTAGCTCATCGCACGGTGCGACCTGTACTGCACGTCGCGACCCCTAGGTCGGTGTAATTGTCGGCTGATTTTTGAGCTTTACTATAAATAGCAAACTTGTTTTTGGACCTAGGGGGCAGCACACTTAAGGGGAGAGAATATCCAACACTCCATTCTTCTCTTCTTATCTTCTCTTTTTAGTTTTTATTTTCTAGTTTGGTTTTCAGAGATTTCAATTATGGAATTGGCTTATGCTATACCGATTGTAGCTTGAACTGTTCTTGAACGAGATTAATATGAAGCTTCAAGCATTATTGTGAGATCCTTCCTCTCTATTTAGTTTCTTTGATTATGTTTTAATTTCTATGATTGTGTTCTATGATTATTGCATGATTATGCGAGGAACGTTACTAGTTTGATTGTGTAATTAATCTAATGCTAGATTTAAGAATAGAATCGGATTGTTTTATTCTTTTATCAATTGATAGCAAACTAGGGAGTAACTTAGATGCAGATCGTCTTGGTTATTTCTTGGGGAAATTGAATCAACTGTTGAATGTTTATCGCTTGTATGACGTTAGCAGGTCTATTGGTTCTTTGTGTTTCTTGCTGCTATTGGATTGAACTTAGACGCTATCGGACTAGGTTATCCTTTAGTTAGGGTTTTATAGTCACGCTGATCGTGCTATTCAACTAAGAATAAGGAGAATGCGAGATTAATTCTCAACAATAGATGGAAATAATTAGAGTGGAGGTTCAATGACCGATAATGAATTGAAGTGGATGTTAATCTTATTCAAGATCTTCCCATATTGATTTCTCATTTTATTTATATGCTAGTTAGTTGTAGTTTATTTATAATCTACTTGAAAACCCCCCTTTTTATTAGGTTACTCGACCGTTAGAGTCATCTGGGTATTGATTCACGTTAAATATAAAACTCGTCCCTGTTTCCCTGTGGATACGAACCTTACTTCCCTTCTACATTTAAGTGTAAAAGAGAGTAGGAAAAATTTTATCTTTTGCCGGGTGCGGTGCACAACGACACATCCGCGCCCGCCAAATTTTGGCGCCGTTGCCGGGGAAACGGTGTTACTTGTTTGTATTTAGTGTATGTTTTTGGATTGTATTGCTTATGGTTTTTGTTTATGGTTAATACTCGTGCTACTAACCAAGAGCCTTTGCAGTACGATCGAGATCTAGAACTAACCCTTTTTAGGTTGAGAAGAGAATTGCGTGAAGGCTTTAGAGAGCTCCCTTTTTCGCTTGAATTTGAAGAAGAGATGCCTCCTAGAGTTGAGCACCGCACTTTAAAGGAGCTCACTTGCTCCTAACCTTGACCAACACCTTTGTGTATCACATTTCCGAACCGGAAGTGGGGGACACATTTGAGCTAAAGTCGGGGTTGATACATTTGCTTCCCTCATTCCATGGGCTAAATGGTGAAGATCCAAATAAACATTTGTCGAGTTTCATGTGGTATGCAAAGCATGAAACCAAGTGGAGTTTCAGAAGACAGAATCAAGCTTAAAGCCTTCCCCTTTTCGCTAAAAGACGCAGCAAAGGACTGGATGTACTACCTTCCGGCCGGCAGCATCACCACTTGGGCACAATTAAAAAAGAGCTTTCTCGAGAAATACTTTCCCACTTCTAAATCATCTACATTGAAGAAGGAGATAAGTAACATTGAGCAACGGGGTGATGAGTCATTTTATGAGTATTGGGAGAGGTTTAAGAAATTATGTGCTAGCTGTCCATACCACGGTTATTCAGAGGAAGATTTGGTGCTATATTTTTATAATGGCTTATGTGATGAGGATGCTAGGATGGTTAATGCAGCAAGTGGTGGATCCATTGTGAATAAAACTGCACTCGCTGCTAAAGAACTGTTAAATGAGCTTGCTGAAAGCTCGAGGCAGTTTAGTAGAAGGTCTGGAACTCGACGTGTGGTCACCGAGGGTTCTAGTTCTTCTAAGTTGGAAGATCAGGTGCAAGCTCTCACATCCGTGATGCGAGAATTCATAGTAAAAGAGAAAACTCACCAAGTGAAGGCTTGTGGCATTTGCTCTTCACATCATCCAACTGATTTTTGCCCTCATCTACAAGAAGAACCGAGTGAAGAGGTTAAGGCGCGCGGCCGGTTTTCAGGGCCAAGGTTTCCAGAAAAGATATGATCCATATTCTGGTACCTACAATCCGGGATGGCGAGATCATCCTAATTTGAGGTACGGGAATTCATCAGGGAACCAGCAGCCGCCACAGCAGTATGGAGCCTCCGGTGGGTTTTTCATGGATAAAGCCATTGATGAGGGGTATGAACTTCTGGAGAAACTCGCTTCTAATCAAGCATCTACCATTCGTTCCTCCATGAAGAAGGGAGGGAAACATGATGTCGAGGCCATTTCTTTATTGTCCGGGCAACTAGCTGCTCTAAACCAGAAGATTGATTCCTTGAAGCTAGGTAATGACTCCTCCCATATGAGTGTTAATGCGATGGCTAGTGCTTCTAATTATATTGCTCCCATTTGTGATGCTTGTGGGATACCTGGGCACAACTGTCAAGAGTGCCCTACGCTCCTATCTTCTAATGTCGGGAGCAACTGTGAGGCGGTTCATGCGTTTCAGTCACAACCTAGGGGCCAGTTCAATCCATATTCTAACACTTACAACCCCGGGTACAGAAATCACCCCAACCTATCATATCGGAGCAATAATGTGTTGAATCCTCAACCTCAACAACCATATGTCCCACGTAATCAGGTTCAACAATATCAACCTCAACAACAAGCTCCTCCTGGTTTTCGAGAGAAATCAAGCTCCACAACCACCGCTCCTCCCTACCGACCCAGCCATGACAGAGTGAAGAATATGATGTTTCGGATGCGTAAAGGTTTAAATGCCTTTCAAGCCGACACAAAGGCTCAGTTGGAAAACTTGGGTACGCATAACAAGATGTTGGAGACTCAACTAGCTCAGTTGACTAGTTCTTCTGCTAGTAGGTCGCCTGCGTCATTACCTTCACAACCCATGCAACCAATAGATACCGCCAATGCCATCACTCTTAGGAGTGGAACGCGGTATGATTGTCCCGAGATGCCTAAAGATGATTTGGTTGGATCCGACAAGGATGAAGCTGTCATTGACAATTCCACAGCTCCTACGGAGGCCAGCAATGCAGAGAAGCGACGGTAGCCGAAAAAGTTCCACCTCCCACTCCCGTGATCAAGGTACCGTTCCCCAATAGACTATTGAAGACTAAGCTTCGATCATCGCCTCGGTAGGTTTTTGGAGATAAGTGAAACATCTCGTAGGTAATCGTCCCTTTTACTGAACTTATTACTCAAGTTCCTGCATATGCTAAATTTTTGAAGGAAATTCTGACTAGGAAAATAGCCTTTAATGAAACTGAGACTGTAGCTTTCACTGAGGAATGTAGTGCTCTTTTGCAAAATCAGTCCCCACCTAAATTGAAAGACCCGGGGAGTTTCTCTATCCCTTGTAACATTAGCACCATTTTTATCGATAAGGCTTTATGTGATTTGGGTGCTAGTGTTAGTGTCATGCCCCTTACTGTATGCAAAAAGCTTGACATGGGAGATTTAAAATGTACCAATATTACTCTTCAAATGGCTGACCGTTCTGTCAAATACCCCTTAGGTATCCTAGAGGACGTCCCTGTAAGAGTAGGTAAATTTTTTATTCCTATGGATTTTGTTGTGCTTGACATGGAAGAGGATATTCAGATCCCAATTATTTTCGGGAGACCATTCCTTCATACTGCTGGAGCTGTCATAGATGTTAAGAATGGGAAATTAACTTTAACTGTGGGAGATGACAAGGTGACCTTTAGTTTGACCAATGCCTTAAAAAGTCCCATGCTAGAGGAAGCCTGTTATAGAATTGATGTCATTGATGTGCTAGTTAACGATGATATGCCTCAATCCCTTCTGCGGGATCCTCTGGAGGCTTTGCTTTGTTTTGCATCTTCTACAAGTGATGGTAATCCCTTGAGTGTTGCAGTGGATGACTGGGAAGCGGTTCTTACATGTGAAGAGCTTGACGGTATTACAACTCAAGACAAGGAACGGTTAGTATATGATACTCAACCGGTAGAGGTAAAGAGACCTGAACTGAAACCTCTTCCCCCTTCTCTGCGCTATGCTTTTCTGGATGAATCTGAAAATTATCCTGTGATTGTTAGTGCTTCATTGAATGATGGTCAAATGTCTCAACTTTTGTCTGTTTTGAATGAACATAAACAAGCCATTGTTTATAATATTGATGATTTGAAAGGCATAAGCCCTGACTTCTGCATGCATAGAATTCACTTAGAGGATGATCATCGTTCTAGTATACAAGGCCAACGTCGTTTGAACCCCAATATGCAGGAAGTGGTTAAGAAAGAAGTTATAAAATTGCTTGATGCTGGAATCATCTACCCCATTGCTGACTCCAAGTGGGTGAGTCCAGTTCAAGTGGTTCCTAAAAAGGGAGGTACTACTGTTGTTAAAAATGAAAAAAATGAATTAATTGCTACAAGAGTAGTAACTGGTTGGCGTATGTGCATTGACTATAGGAAATTAAATGTTGCCACCAAAAAGGATCACTTTCCCCTCCCCTTCATTGACCAAATGTTGGAAAGACTAGCCTGTCACTCTTATTTCTGTTATCTAGATAGGTATTCAGGTTTCTTCCAAATCCCTATCCACCCAGATGACCAGGAGAAGACCACCTTTACCTGCCCTTATGGTACCTTTGCCTATCGAAGGATCCCATTTGGATTATGTAATGCCCCCGCCACCTTCCAACGTTGTATGATGGCCATTTTTTCTGAGTTCATTGAGTCCATTATGGAAGTGTTTATGGATGACTTTAGCGTGTATGGAATTTATTTCGATGCATGTTTGCTAAATCTGGCTAAAGTTTTGAAAAGGTGTGAAGATGTCAATCTTGTACTGAACTGGGAGAAGTGCCACTTCATGGTTACTGAAGGAGTGGTACTTGGTCATATTATCTCTGAACGTGGCATCCAGGTGGATAAAGCATAAATTCAAGTGATTGAGCAATTGCTCCCTCCTGTGAATGTAAAAGGGGTGCGAGGCTTCCTTGGTCATGCGGGGTTTTATCGTCGCTTCATCAAGGATTTCTCTAAAATTGCTAAACCACTTACTCAGTTGCTCCTCAAGGATGCCCCGTTCCTGTATCGATAACCTGTCTTGTATCTTTCAACAGGATCAAGCAAGCTTTGATTACTGCTCCTATCATTCGATCTCCGGATTGGAACCTTCCCTTCGAGATTATGTGTGATGCTAGCGACTATGCTGTGAGAGCTATGCTTGGTCAAAGGAAGGGCAACATTCGCCATGCCATATACTACGCCAGTAAGACACTAGATGAAGCTCAAGTTAACTATGCCACAACTGAGAAAGAGCTTCTAGCTGTGGTCTATGCACCGGACAAGTTCGAGAACTTATTTCTTTGGGGTCTAAGGTCATTGTTTATACCGACCATGTCTGCATTGAAGTACCTCCTAGCCAAAAAGGAGGCCAAGCCTAGACTCATTTGGTGGATTTTCTTTGCTCCAAGAATTCGATTTAGAGATCGAGAGATAAAAGGGAGCAGAAAATGTAGTGCCCGATCACCGTCCAGTTACAAGTATGAAGATATGGAAGAAGGTCTACCCATTGATGACTCATTTCCCGATGATAAGCTCCTGGCGGTGACTTCTGTCACCCCGTGGTATGCCGACTTCGCCAACTTCTGTGTGAGTGGACAGACTCCCCCCAGAGCTAAGCTACCAGCAGAGGAAGAAATTCCTCCATGAGGCTAAAAAGTATTTTTGGGACGACCCTCTATTGTACAAGCTTTGCGCTAACACCATTTGTAGGCGATGTATTCCCGAGAATGGGAGGTGCATGACATTCTCGAAGCACTCCCACTCCTCGCTATGTGGAGGCCATTTGGGCCCTCCAAAACTGTTGCTAAGGTACTTCAATCTGGTTTTTACTGGCCTACTTTATTTCATGATGCTAGTACCTTTGTTAAGTCCTCGCGATGCATGCCAACGAACGGGAAATATTTCCCGAAGACATGAGATGCCCCAAACCCCCATTTTGGAAGTTGAATTATTTGATGTATGGGGTATTGATTTTATGGGCCCCTTTCCTCTTCATCCGGCAATTATTTCATACTTGTTCTTTGTTGATTATGTGTCTAAGTGGGTAGAAGCCCTTGCATCACCAACTAACGACTCCAAAGTCGTTATGAAAATGTTTAAAAAGATTATCTTTCCACGGTTTGGGGTACCAAGGGTTGTCATAAGTGATGGTGGATCTCATTTTCACAAACGCACTTTCGAGGCTCGCTTAAAAAGTATGGTGTCTACTATAGGATCGGCCTAGCTTATCACCCTCGGACAAGTGGGCGGGTAGAAGTGTCTAATCGTGAGATAAAGACTATCTTAGAGAAGGTGGTAGCTAAATCTAGGAAGGATTGGAGTGACAAATTAGATGACACCTTATGGGCTTACAGAACTGCTTTTAAGACCCCTATTGGCACCACCCCTTACAGGTTAGTTTATGGGAAAGCATGTCACTTACCTGTTGAGCTAGAATACAAGGCTTTTTGGGCTGTTAAGGAGCCGAACTTTGATGCTAAATTAGCAGGAGAAAAACGCCTTTTGCGGATTAATGAACTTGATGAACTCCGGCTGAATGCTTATGCTAGTTCGCGTCTCTACAAAGAGCGCACTAAGAGATGGCATGATAAGAAAATTTTGAGTAGAGAGTTCTCAATTGGTGACAAGGTCTTATTGTACAACTCTAGATTAAAACTTTTTCCTGGTAAGTTGAAGTCTAGGTGGTCTGGTCCATTTTCTGTCACTAATGTTAACAAGTTTGGTTCTATTGAGGTGATAAATGCAACAGGTGAAAAATTCAAATGTTAATGGCCAACGCTTAAAGCTTTATCATACAGGAGCTCTTGCTGGATCTGTGGAGGAATTATACCTCCAACCCCCTTCCCCTTCTGTTTGAGGGATGTGGCATTATGGTCGTGCCGGACCCTTATAAACCAGCGCTACTCGAAAGGCAACCCGATTTTCCCCTTTCTTTTTCTTCTTTTTCTTTGTTTTAGTTTTTAGTTTTTCTAGTTTCGTAGTTTTGGTAAGAGAGTGAGAGGGTACTAATCATCATTTTGAGGTTATATGTGTGCAAGAATTTTTCGGGGGCTAAGTAGGTCGGTTTTTCCCATGGAAAAGATCGCAAAATTCCGAGAAAGAGCTGTTTGGGCATTCGCTCGTAGAATCGGGCTACGACGCCCGATCGGGCCCGCAAAGAAAGCTGGGCAAAAGCAAATAAGAAAAGCGCCCGATGAGATCGGGCCATCTCGCCCGATCGGGCACTGCTCCGTCAACAAAACCCAAAACCGCCCATTTTTATCGGGCCATATCCACCCGATCGGGCCGCGTTCCGTCCAATCCTGGGAAGACTACAGAGTCGCCCGATACCATCGGGCCGTTCCGCCCGATCGGGCCCGTGACAGAACCTGGGCGTACCTGAAGAAGCTGCTCGCCCGATGAAATCGGGCTCTTCTCGCCCGATCGGGCTGCGTTTCGGGGTTTCATTAAATCCGGATTTCTCCCACTAATTTTTCTGATTCACCTCCCAATCTCTTTCTCTCTCTTCTTCAAGCCCTAACCCCCAATTCTCACCTTCTTCCCCAAATTCTCCCTCCACCATTAACACCCTCCAATCCAAGCTACTTCTATCTTCGCAAAATCACTCCTCTCATCTTCCCCTACCAATTACCCACTCCATCCTCTTCATTTTTCTTTTACTCCATCTCTCCCATCCATCCTCTTCCACCTTCCTTCCACAATTAAAGTGAGAGAAGAGCTACCTTCACATCATCCCCCATTAGAGTGAGTGTGAAGTCCTCTACATTTTTCAAGCAACATGAGTTCGAGGAGGCGTCGCGGATCCGGCACCGGGCCACCACCACCACCACCACCACCACGGGATGAGACTTTTCCGGATGTCATCTTTTCGTCGCCAGTGCAGCGTGAACGGTTTCAGCGCCTAAAAGGGCGCGAGGTGAGCCCTACCCACTTTCTTGATATTGAATTTTTGAATAAATTGGGTATTGCCTCTGAATTCAAGGATTTCATGAAAATAATAGGGATGGAATCTTTATTTTCCGTGCATGTTAATACATATCCTGTACTGGTCTATGATTTTATAGTAGTCTTAAGGTTACCAAACCCAGAACTGGACCTGTCTTATATGTATCCTTTCGACTGCAAAATCTGGATTTCCACCTAACTTTACCGGAATTTGCACGGGTACTTCGAGTCCAATGTGGTGGGGAGATTGGCCACCCCCCTAACTACCACCATCGTAGCACCTACTTTGCCATCACCGGTGATGGAAATGAGTTCACCCTACAACATTGCAAGGGCAAATTCATCCACCAACCCATCTTTAAAATTTGGGTCCGATTTATTTCTCAGACATTATTTGGGAGGGTGGAAGGACAATTAATCAGGGGGGATGAATTGTACCTAATTGGAAGCTACATGCTTAAAGGGACGCCTGACCATTTTCAATACAACATCCCTCATCATGTTGCGCTCCAGATGGAGCGTATTGCTACTACTTACCCCAAGAGTAGAGCGGACGGTACCTTGACCTCTCGTGCCATTGTGAATGGGGGGTTAGTGACTCTTTTTGCTAGGAAAATCCCCGGTTTTGACGAGTCTCGCTACCAGCCAGCCATAGGACCCACCCTCATGGATTATGCTTTCTTAGATCGTCTTTATTGGTTAGAGAGGGCTGGGGATAAATATCAGTGGCGCATCAACGGGAGGCGCTCTATTGAGCTACCTAGTCCCTTAGCAAAAATCCGACCTGGGCAGCCCCATTACCACCTTCCCATTGCTGGTTCTGACTTTCCCACCCCCGTGCCTGAGATACCCCAGCGCACCTTTCACCGCCGCCTCCCTCATTCTACTGATATTGCCTCTACTTCTGATGCTCCCCCTCCCCATCTTCTGCTGCTCCTCCCTCTTTTGATTTTCAGGAAATGATGAGCATGCTCCAGCGGATGGAGTTTGGTATCACTGCCAACTCTACCGCCATCCAGAGCATCGGTCAGCAGGTTGATGCCAACTCTGCAGTTCTCCAGAGCCTTAGCCAGCGTGTTTATACATTGGCCAATGATCAACACCTTGCTATGTACCCCATGTACGATGACTACTGCAGACTGCATAAAATTGCAGAAACAGATGCTCACCCATCTTGGTACACTTGGAACCCGAGTTACAGTCATCCGGGGTCCAGTAGTATGGGTGGCGGTGGTGAGGATGATGATGGTGATGACCTTTCCATGGACGACTGATATCTATGCGTTCCCTTTCCCTTGTTGCAATGAGGCCATTGCCATGTTCAGCTTGGAGGAGGACTTCTGTAAGTATTAGTTTTGTTTTTATTGCTTTTTAGGTTATTTAAGTTAGTTTAATTGCT
The DNA here is from genome assembly GCA_947646795.1 of Beta lomatogona. Classification (NCBI taxonomy): domain Eukaryota; kingdom Viridiplantae; phylum Streptophyta; class Magnoliopsida; order Caryophyllales; family Amaranthaceae; genus Beta; species Beta lomatogona. The sequence goes on from CANSNZ010001115.1 coordinate 2,370,863, forward strand.
TTGAAAAAAATGAAAAATCACAAAAAAAAATGAAATATTGCTAAAAAAACAAAAAAATACGAGTTGAATACGAATAGATTGATTGCTTCCCTGTGCCCCGAACTTTATTTTGAAAAACGATTTTAACTCTTTATACTGGATAGTTGGGCATTTGTGATTGGGATGTTGTGATGTGATCTCTGATTGCCTTGATCTTGAGTGAATTTTGATGATAAAGTGCCTATTTTAACTGCATGCTTGAATTGGTTAGATTGTGAGGATTCATTCTAGCCCTCGGATTTATCTCTATATCCGATCTATTCTTGTGTGTTAGTTCCTCGTAGCATTCTTATCTTGGTTTTGGCATTGTACTCGTTGAGTTCTGATAACTTTAGACATGTATTGTGATAGAGGCGTTCATTTGTTTAATCTTTAAGCCTCAGAGTTGTTTAATGAATCATTTTCCCCTTAGCCCCGCTGAGCCTAATGACTTCTTTTTGGATCTATATTAAGCCACATTACACACCTCAACGACTATTGTCCCAAGTCTAGCTTGGGGGAGCATTTGTTAAGTTTATATCATATTGTGTGGTTGATTCCGTAGGGCGGTTGGAAAATAATGATATTTTGGTACAAAGAAAAGAAAGGAAAAGAAAAAAAAATTAGAGTGAAAAATGATAGTGAAAAAATTTGAAAAATTTCTATGATCTTCACTCATTAACTTTCAAAGCATTGGAAATTATGTTGAAAGATGCAATTATTGGTTGGTTCGTGAAATTTCAAGAGTTGGCTGTTATCTTGGTTATGTTGTTGATGCCATGGGAGTTGTTTCGACCACACTTAGTCCTACTAGTGTTTTTTGCTCCCCTTTCTTGGCTTTTCCACCACATTCCCTAAATAATTTCCGTACCTTTACCCGAGTCCCATTACAACCCTGAGAAAGACCTTTTGAGCACGTGTTTGATTGTTTATTGGAATAAGACTGAGTCAATATGCCAAAGTTGAAGATTAAGTTTGTTATTTGAGTCGACCTGATTAGGATGAGCGATATTATACCTTTCTAAACACATGAGAGTGTGAGTGGGAAGGGCTATTACGGTTGGGTTGGTGAGCGATCGGGCACATATTTTGCCTGCCACAAAATTGAGAGGAGTGACACCTCCGTGAGCACCTTTCCAAGATTTGCATGATATGTAACAACCCAGAATTTCAAAGCGGAAAAGAAAGAAATAATAATAGTATTAATAGGACGATGGCGGAAACATCGTCTTCTGGGAATGTCACTACTACAAGAATAGTGTTTAAATAATTAAGTGATAAAAACAAACATAAGTAAGTACTATAAGTAAATTAATTACCTAGATTAAAATCAAAATGAGAAAACTATCTCAAACTAAAGAGAAGTCTAGAACTAAAACCCCTAATAGATTATTTCTCGCATCTCAACCCGAGCCCAAAATCAAAGAAAATCCCCATCAACAAAACCTGCAAAATATACACCAAATATCCACAATCAGTGGGGAGTAACTAGCAGTTCTCCCAGAACAAAAGCAATCAAAGTACGATTCAAACATAGATTAATAAGAAAGGAAATAATTAAGTCAAGTTAACTACAATATGCATCCACTTCCATATAACTCACAAATAACGCAAATGAATAATAAATAGCAAGTGAGTTGGATAAAAATAAATAAATCATCTCAAGAGTACTTTTAGAAAAAATAAAAGTATAGGTAAAACAAGTGACTGAGACAGAAACCGAACGCTAGTGAATCGCAATTCACTTCCTAAGGTTTGTCAGATCGCAATCTCCAGGTCAGTCTATGGGCTTATGTTCGCCACTGCCTGTGTCTAAGAATGGCCAAACTCCCGATGCAGGGTAGAACACGCAGAACTCCCTGACCTCTCGGACGACAACAATTAACCCAGGCTTACCCCTACTTCGCAAACCAGGTGGTTGGCATGTTCTTCACCGGGGACTACATCTATCCCACCGGATGTTCTTATCTCAAAATAAAATCATAAATATCATCAAAGTATCAATCATCTCAAAAATATTCGTCAAAAGGGATGCCACCCGGCCTTATACCCATAATTCATCAAAAGTAATTTTTTAAAAATCTTCAAGTAGTAACTTACAAATTTACAACAAATATCTCCAACCACAATACTTTAAACATCACTAAGCATCAACAATGATAGTGGAATAGTTTTTACATCAACCACAATTCAATCAAAAATACACCACCAATTAACTCTAAGTCATATTCATTAAAAGAGTAGTAACAATTAATCATTTTCTTTCATAAATCAAACATAAACATATGGTTACCCAATGATACGTGCTGCATACTACTGAAAATCAGCAACCCAGAATATAATAAATTATGAATTATTTCTGATTTACAAGCCCTCAAATAATTTAAAAGTGTATCCTCAATTTCACAACAAAAACACCATAATAATTATTAAACTAATAAGTTCGAGCAGTAAAACCACACAAAAACTATCATAAGACCCTAATGGCTCTACTGACATGGTACAATTTTTATTTATAATTTTTGGGCTACAAAAGTATTTTTAACAGTTAATATACAGATTACTCAACAAAGCCAATATAATAATTAAAAATATAGACAGACGCCCAAAAATTACCACAAATTTACATAACATGTAAAAACTCACGAAAATACATAATATTCAAAGAAATAAATATTTTGGCCTCTATAAATAATTTTCATGATTTATATACTGACAGAAACGAAATTACAAAAACAGATATATCAATTAAATAAAACAGTAAACAGTAGGCAAAAATTATTCTAAGGCATGGAATACATACTACGCATGAAACATGATCTAAGAAAAATAATATCATCAATTTTAACATTCTTTCAATAATTATTATGCAATTTAGCCAAAAACACACAAAATACCAATTAAATCAAATAAATACCAAAAACAATACGAAAATTATTTTCCTCTACACAGTATTCACATAGCATGCATCAAGTATACTCATGTCAAATTTCGTCAATAATTTCATTCAAAAAGTATTTTAAATAATTCCTAGCGTAGTAATCTAATACCGAATAATACCCTAATCACTATGGTTCTAAGATAACTACTAGTTACCTGGAACGTCGGGAGGAGAGCTGAGTCTAAAGAGATAGTTAAGAGCTATGCATACAATCTAATTCCTCTTCTAACCCCAAGGCACAACGAACGAGAATTGAAGCAACCAGTCACTAGGCATTTTCTTCTTGAACGTTGATAAATCTCATGTCACACTGCTCTGTTCCGACCATGATTCCCGGTTATCAAAAACTTAGATTCTAAATCACGTCGGTTAGAGTGTAGAACAAGATGTTATAAACGTTCTGTCCAAATTTGAAGACGATCCAACGGTTAGATCTCCGGCTACGGTTATTTTCGTGAAGGTGTGACAAGAAAAACCGGGTTGAAACTTTCTATTCTTTTCCTCTTCCTTTTCTCTCTTTCTTTTCTTGAAAAACAGTGAGGGTTAAATGCAAATGATGCTGAACCTCTTTTAATAAAAATCAGAATTTTATGGCAAGGAAAAATGAAGGGTTTAGGAGAATGATTAGGGGGTTATGGGGGTTACAAACTACCAAGAGTCACCAATTAAAAGAAATGAAATAAATGAGGAGAAACTTCTTCCTTCTCCCTCCCCATAGCCGGCTGTCCAAGCCCAAGTACACCAAGATGATTTCGGCCCAAGTCATCAAAGGTCCATGCATCAAAAGTCCGTCACGCGAAAAATCGATAAATTCCTAAATCGTTCCTAAACTTTGAAAATACTTAATAATAAAAATAATTCTAATAAATTATATTATAAATATAAATATAATAAACACATTAACACGCCACATGCGATGCAACATTTCATCACCCAAGTCGGTCCAACCACGTTACAAAAATGCTACGCGACAAAACTGCATCCTAAACGCCTAAACAAATAACGAAACTAATATAATTTTTAAAACAATTAACTAACAACTTAAAATAAATATATATATATAAATATATCACAACATATAAATATATATACACATTTTCACAACACGTTCCAAAATAATCTAAATAATAAGTTATTTATTTTTACGAAAAGTATCATTTTAATGTAAACAAACACCAAAAATAAAGAGTGAAAATTACGGAGTGTTACATGATATGTATGGCAGCTGCGTTTGATAGTTTATTTAAGTGATTGGTAGTCAGGTGATCTGAGCAACTGGTTGCTTGAACGATTTTGAGTTGGAAATAATTGAGTTTAAACATTCCTATCTGAGGGGTGAAGCAATCCTATTCTTATTCATGTTATGCTTTGCTTGAGGACAAGCAAAGGTTTAGCTTGGGGGAGTTTGATGTTATGGTTTTATATAGTGTTTTTCCCCCTATATTTGAGCTAGAAGGTGTATCAATAGTGCTCTTAGGAGCCATTTCACGCTAACTTTCTCCATCTAGTTGTGGTTTTCTGTTCTGTGTCTGATTGCAGGTTTTAGGGAGTTATCTCCCTATTTTCTACTATTATTTGACCATTACACTGGACTGGAGAGGTTCTATGCGGAGTTTCAAAGTCCCGAGGATACTTTCCGGGATCCTTGAGCAAAGAAGAATTGAAGACTTGGCATTTAGAGCCAAGAATGAAGTACCGGACCTGAGCCCGATCTGATCGGGCAGGACACGCCCGATCGGGCGCTAGCAAGGGTGTTACCAGTTGTTGTTGCGGGCCCGATCGGGCGATGTCGCCCGTTCGTTAGTTCATTGTCAAGCCCGATCGGGCGGTTCGGCCCGATTCAGTCGGGCGTGCTTGAGCATTCTTATGGCGTGGATTCTCAGAGTTGATGGTCCGCCCGATTGCATCGGGCGTGTCGGCCCGATTGCATCGGGCGAGGTCCACTTTGTAGCCCAACTGCTGATTTGAGCCCGATTTGATCGGGCAGATGTAGCCCGATTTGATCGGGCAGATGTTGCCCGATCGGGCGACGTAACCCGGCACGCGTTTTTAATGATTTTCGGGCTATTTTTCTAAGACTTTTCCTAGTTGTTTTAGGATTAGTATAAATAGAAAAATCAGATTATTACTATGACATCTTGGTTTTTAGTCCTCATTCTCTCAAGAACCCTAGTTTTTATTACTTTTCATTGTGATTCAAGATAAAACCTTTGGATTATTCGCAAGTTCAATATAGTTCTTTAATTTGGTAATCTTCTTCCTTGTTTTCTCCATTATTGTTTGCTTCCACTATTATTGATTAGAGTAATTTCTTAGTTAATTGCAATAGTTCAATGTATGGATTTTTATATGGAATTTGTTATTGGATTCTCAAACATGAGTGAGTAGTTTTATTTCTAGGATTGTGGGGATCTATGCATGCAATGAGGGACTAATAGATTAATATAATTACCCTTTATTTCAATTGTTTCCTTTGATTGAATCGTTCATGCTAGATTTATGAATTAGGCCTGATTTGTATTTCTATTATCGTAATATTGAATCTACTTCGAGAGGAGAGATTTCGTATAGGCTTTCAATCATTAGGCATAGTGATCCTTGACCATGCGAGAGCGGCTAGGTGATCTTTGAGGGAGGTAATGTTCGAGAGAAATTACATGTGCCCTAGATAAATTGACTTATTGGGTAGTTATTATTCGTCTCTGATTTCCCGAATTGTATTCATAGTGATCCATAGTCCTAGTTCTTTATTAATTGATTCTTACCTTCATATTTAGTTCTATCATTTGCCTATTAGTTTAGTCACACACCCATTTTCAATTGATTTAGTTAGTATAATATTAGAATTCAGATACAATAATATATCTTTCTCCCTGTGGATTCGATCCTGACTTCCCTGACTACTTGTTAGTGGACCTTAGGTTATTTTTGATAAGGTGATACGACTTTTGCCTGTCAAATTTTGGCGCCGTTGCCGGGGAGACGGTTTATTTTTATTTTGTCTGAATTATAGTATTACACTAACCTCTACTCTGAAGAACACCTGTTCTTTGGAGCATCTCACGTTTGTTTTAGTGTTTTTGGTGTATGAGCAGGAAATTGAAATCCTCAAATCTCATTGCATTTGATCCGGAGATTGAAAAGACTGCTCGTAGACTCAGAAAGCAAGCTAAGCAAGCGAAGTTGTCTGCAGGGACACCATCCCAAAAGACACCTACTCCACCATCTTCTCCTATTACTGCTATAATGGGTGACGAAGCTAAACCAACCTTCAGAGATTATGCACAACCTTCGCCTGACAATGTACCCACTGGGTTCCGGATGCCTACCATTGCTGCTACAAACTTTGAAATCAAGTCTCATGTTCTGAATATGGTTCAGAATAATCAGTTTGTTGGGTTACCATCTGAAGACCCAAATCAGCACCTGCAGCGGTTTTTACAATGTTGTGCTACTCAGAAACAAGCTGGTGTTAGTGCCGATGATATGAAACTCATCCTATTTGGTTTCTCTCTGTGCGACAAGGCTCTATTTTGGTATAATAAGCTGCCTTCCACCATCACCACCTGGGCAGAACTATCCAAAATCTTCCTCATCAAGTGGTATCCTAACCAAAAGACTGCAGATATGCGTCATGCCATAGTAACTTTCACCCAAGACCATGGAGAATCATTATATGAAGCTTGGGAGAGGTTCAAGGATCTGCACGCCTTTGTCCTCATCATGGTTTAGACCAGTGGTATTTGTGTCAGATTTTCTACACTAGAGTTGATGCAGATACAAGGAGGGTAATCGATGGAGCCTCCGGTGGGTTTTTCATGGATAAAGCCATTGATGAGGGGTATGAACTTCTGGAGAAACTCGCTTCTAATCAAGCATCTACCATTCGTTCCTCCATGAAGAAGAGAGGGAAACATGATGTCGAGGCCATTTCTTTATTGTCCGGGCAACTAGCTGCTCTAAACCAGAAGATTGATTCCTTGAAGCTAGGTAATGACTCCTCCCATATGAGTGTTAATGCGATGGCTAGTGCTTCTAATTATATTGCTCCCATTTGTCATGCTTGTGGGATACCTGGGCACAACTGTCAAGAGTGCCCTACGCTCCTATCTTCTAATGTCGGGAGCAACTGTGAGGCGGTTAATGCGTTTCAGTCACAACCTAGGGGCCAGTTCAATCCATATTCTAACACTTACAACCCCGGGTACAGAAATCACCCCAACCTCTCATATCGGAGCAATAATGTGTTGAATCCTCAACCTCAACAACCATATGTCCCACATAATCAGGTTCAACAATATCAACCTCAACAACAAGCTCCTCCTGGTTTTTAGAGAAATCAAGCTCCACAACCACCTGCTCCTCCTACTGACCCAGCCATGACAGAGCTGAAGAATATGATGTTTCAGATGCAGAAAGGTTTTAATGCCTTTCAAGCCGACACAAAGGCTCAATTGGAAAACTTGGGTACGCATAACAAGATGTTGGAGACTCAACTAGCTCAGTTGACTAGTTCTTCTGCTAGTAGGTCGCCTGGGTCATTACCTTCACAACCCATGCAACCAAGAGATACTGCCAATGCCATCACTCTTAGGAGTGGAACGCGGTATGATTGTCCCGAGATGCCTAAAGATGATCTGGTTGGGTCCGACAAGGATGAAGTCATCCACTGACAATTCCACGGCTCCTACGGAGGCCGGCAATGCGAGAGAAGGCCGGACAGATGCCGAAAAAGTTCCACCTCCCACTCCTGTGATCAAGGTACCGTTCCCCAATAGACTATTGAAGACTAAGCTTGATCATCAGCTCGGTAGGTTTTTGGAGATAGTGAAACGTCTGCAGGTAACTGTCCCTTTTACTGAACTTATTACTCAAGTTCCTGCATATGCTAAATTTTTGAAGGAAATTCTGACTAGGAAAATAGCCTTTAATGAAACTGAGACTGTAGCTTTCACTGAGGAATGTAGTGCTCTTTTGTAAAATCAGTCCCCACCTATATTGAAAGACTCGGGGAGTTTCTCTATCCCTTGTAACATTAGCACCATTTCTATCGATAAGGCTTTATGTGATTTGGGTGCTAGTGTTAGTGTCATGCCCCTTACTGTATGCAAAAAGCTTGACATGGGAGATTTAAAATGTACCAATATTACTCTTCAAATGGCTGACCGTTCTGTCAAATACCCCTTAGGTATCCTAGAGGACGTTCCTGTAAGAGTAGGTAAATTTTTTATTCCTATGGATTTTGTTGTGCTTGACATGGAAGAGGATATTCAGATTCCAATTATTTTCGGGAGACCATTCCTTCATACTGCTGGAGCTGTCATAGATGTTAAGAATGGGAAATTAACTTTAACTGTGGGAGTTGACAAGGTGACCTTTAGTTTGACCAATGCCTTAAAAAGTCCCATGCTAGAGAAAGCCTGTTATAGAATTGATGTCATTGATGTGCTAGTTAACGATGATATGCCTCAATCCCTTCTGCGGGATCCTCTGGAGGCTTTGCTTTGTTTTGCATCTTCTACAGGTGATGGTAATCCCTTGAGTGTTGCAGTGGATGACTAGGAAGCGGTTCTTACATGTGAAGAGCTTGACGGTATTACCACTCAAGACAAGGAACGGTTAGTATATGATACTCAACCGGTAGAGGTAAAGAGACCTAAACTGAAACCTCTTCCCCCTTCTCTGCGCTATGCTTTTCTGGATGAATCTGAAAATTATCCTGTGATTGTTAGTGCTTCATTGAATGATGGTCAAATGTCTCAACTTTTGTCTGTTTTGAAAGAACATAAACAAGCCATTGGATATAATATTGATGATTTGAAAGGCATAAGCCCTGACTTCTGCATGCATAGAATTCACTTAGAGGATGATCATCGTCCTAGTATACAAGGCCAACGTCGTTTGAACCCCAATATGCAGGAAGTGGTTAAGAAAGAAGTTATAAAATTTCTTGATGCTGGAATCATCTACCTCATTGCTGACTCCAAGTGGGTGAGTCCAGTCCAAGTGGTTCCTAAAAAGGGAGGTACTACTGTTGTTAAAAATGAAAAAAATGAATTAATTGCTACAAGAGTAGTAACTGGTTGGCGTATGTGCATTGACTATAGGAAATTAAATGTTGCCACCAAAAAGGATCACTTTCCCCTCCCCTTCATTGACCAAATGTTGGAAAGACTAGTCTGTCACTCTTATTTCTGTTATCTAGATGGGTATTCAGGTTTCTTCCAAATCCCTATCCACCCAGATGACCAGGAGAAGACCACCTTTACCTGCCCTTATGGTACCTTTGCCTATCGAAGGATGCCATTTGGATTATGTAATGCCCCCGCCACCTTCCAACGTTGTATGATGGCCATTTTTTCTGAGTTCATTGAGTCCTTATGGAAGTGTTTATGGATGACTTTAGCGTGTATGGAATTGATTTTGATGCATGTTTGCTAAATCTGGCTAAAGTTTTGAAAAGGTGTGAAGATGTATATCTTGTACTGAACTGGGAGAAGTGCCACTTCATTGTTACTGAAGGAGTGGTACTTGGTCATATTATCTCTGAACGTGGCATCCAGGTGGATAAAGCAAAATTTCAAGTGATTGAGCAATTGCCCCCTCCTGTGAATGTAAAAGGGGTGCGAGGCTTCCTTGGTCATGCCGGGTTTTATCGTCACTTCATCAAGGATTTCTCTAAAATTGCTAAACCACTTACTCAGTTGCTCCTCAAGGATGCCCCGTTCCTGTTTACTGATAATTGTCTTGTATCTTTCAACAGGATCAAGCAAGCTTTGATTACTGCTCCTATCATTCGATCTCCGGATTGGAACCTTCCCTTCGAGATTATGTGTGATGCTAGCGACTATGCTGTGAGAGCTGTGCTTGGTCAAAGGAAGGGCAACATTCTCCATGCCATATACTACGCCAGTAAGACACTAGATGAAGCTCAAGTTAACTATGCCACAACTGAGAAAGAGCTTCTAGCTGTGGTCTTTGCACTGGACAAGTTCAGAACTTATTTGCTGGGGTCTAAGGTCATTGTTTATACCGACCATGCTACATTGAAGTACCTCCTAGCCAAAAAGGAGGCAAAGCCTAGACTCATTCGGTGGATTTCGCTGCTCCAAGAATTCGATTTAGACATCAGAGATAAAAAGGGAGCAGAAAATGTAGTTGTTGATCACCTGTCCAGATTACAGTATGAAGATATGGAAGAAGGTCTACCCATTGATGACTCATTTCCTGATGATAAGCTCCTGGCAGTCACTTCTGTCACCCCGTGGTATGCCGACTTCGCCAACTTCTGTGTGAGTGGACAGACTCCCCCAGAGCTGAGCTACCAGCAGAGGAAGAAATTCCTCCATGAGGCTAAAAAGTATCTTTGGGACGACCCTCTACTGTACAAGCTTTGCGCTAACACCATCTATAGGCGATGTATTCCAGAATGGGAGGTGCATGACATTCGAAGCACTCTCACTCCCCGCTATGTGGAGGCCATCTTTGGGCCCTCCAAAACTGTTGCTAAGGTACTTCAATCTGGTTTTTACTGGCCTACTTTATTTCATGATGCTAGTACCTTTGTTAAATCCTGCGATGCATGCCAATGAACGGGAAATATTTCCCGAAGACATGAGATGCCTCAAACCCCCATTTTGGAAGTTGAATTATTTGATGTATGGGGTATTGATTTTATGGGCCCCTTTCCCTTTTCATCTGGCAATAATTTCATACTTGTTGCTGTTGATTATGTGTCTAAGTGGGTAGAAGCCCTTGCATCACCAACTAACGACTCCAAAGTCGTTATGAAAATTTTTAAAAAGATTATCTTTCCACGGTTTGGGGTACCAAGGGTTGTCATAAGTGATGGTGGATCTCATTTTCACAAACGCACTTTCGAGGCTCTGCTTAAAAAGTATGGTGTCTACCATAGGACTGGCCTAGCTTATCACCCTCAGACAAGTGGGCAGGTAGAAGTGTCTAATCGTGAGATAAAGACTATCTTAGAGAAGGTGGTAGCTAAATCTAGGAAGGATTGGAGTGACAAATTAGATGACACCTTATGGGCTTACAGAACTGCTTTTAAGACCCCTATGGGCACCACCCCTTACAGGTTAGTTTATGGGAAAGCATGTCACTTACCTGTTGAGCTAGAGTACAAGGCTTTTTGGGTTGTTAAGGAGCTGAACTTTGATGCTAAATTAGCAGGAGAAAAATGCCTTTTGCAGATTAATGAACTTGATGAACTCCGGCTGAATGCTTATGATAGTTCGCGTCTCTACAAAGAGCGCACTAAGAGATGGCATGATAAGAAAATTTTGAGTTGAGAGTTCTCAATTGGAGACAAGGTCTTATTGTACAACTCTAGATTAAAACTTTTTCCTGGTAAGTTGAAGTCTAGGTGGTCTGGTCCATTTTTTGTCACTAATGTTAACAAGTTTGGTTCTATTGAGGTGATAAATGCAACAGGTGAAAAATTCAATGTTAATGGCCAACGCTTAAAGCTTTATCATACAGGAGCTCTTGCTGGATTTGTGGAGGAATTATACCTCCAACCCTCTTCCCCTTCTGTTTGAGGGATGTGGCATTATGGTCGTACCGGACCCTTATAAACCAGCGCTACTCGGGAGGCAACCCGATTTTCCCCTTTCTTTTTCTTCTTTTTCTTTGTTTTAGTTTTTACTTTTTCTGGTTTCGTAGTTTTGGTAAGAGAGTGAGAGGGTACTAATCATCATTTTGAGGTTATATGTGTGCAGGAATTTTTCGGGGGCTAAGTAGGTCCGTTTTTCCCATGGAAAAGATCGCAAAATTCCGAGAAAGAGCTGTTTGGGCATTCGCCCGATAGAATCGGGCTACGACGCCCGATCGGGCCCGCAAAGAAAGCTGGGCAAAAGCATATAAGAAAAGCGCCCAATGAGATCGGGCCATCTCGCCCGATCGGGCACTGCTCCGTCAACGAAACCCAAAACCGCCCGTTTTTATCGGGCCATATCCGCCCGATCGGGCCGCGTTCCGTCCAATCCTGGGAAGACTACAGAGTCGCCCGATACCATAGGGCAGTTCCGCCCGATCGGGACCGTGACAGAACCTGGGCGTACCTGACGAAGCTGCTCGCCCGATCGGACTGCGTTCCGGGGTTTCATTAAATCCGGATTTCTCCCACTAATTTTTCTCATTCACCTCCCAATCTCTTTCTCTCTCTTCTTCAAGCCCTAACCCACAATTCTCACCTTCTTCCCCAAATTCTCCCTCCACCATTAACACCCTCCAATCCAAACTACTTCTATCTTCACAAAATCACTCCTCTTATCTTCCCTTACCAATTACCCACTCCATCCTCTTCATTTTTCTTTCCCTCCATCTCTCCCATCCATCCTCTTCCACCTTCCTTCCACCATTAAAGTGAAAGAAGAGCTACCTTCACATCATCCCCCATTAGAGTGAGTGTGAAGTCTTCTACATTTTCCAAGAAACATGAGTTCGAGGAGGCGTCGCGGATCCGGCACCGGGCCACCACCACCACCACCACGGAACTAGAATTTTTCGAATGTCATCTTTTCATCGCCTAAGTAGCGTGAATGGTTTCTGCGCCTAAAAGGGCGCGAGGTGAGCCCTACCCACTTTCTTGATATTGAATTTTTGAATAAATTGGGTATTGCCTCTGAATTCAAGGATTTCATGAAAATAATAGGGATGGAATCTTTATTTTTCATGCATGTTAATACATATCCTGTACTGGTCTATGAATTTTATAGTAGTCTTAAGGTTACCAAACCCCGAACTGGACCTGTCTCATATGTATCCTTTCGACTGCTAAATCAGGATTTCCACCTAACTTTACCGGAATTTGCACGGGTACTTCGAGTCCAATGTGGTGGGGAGATTGGGTACCCCCCAAACTACCACCATCGTAGCACCTACTTTGCCATCACCGGTGATGGAAATGAGTTCACCCTACAACATTGCAAGGGCAAATTCATCCACCAACCCATCTTTAAAATTTGGGTCCGGTTTATGTCTCAGACATTATTTGGGAGGGTGGAAGGACAATTAATCAGGGGAGATGAACTGTACCTAATTGGAAGCTACATGCTTAAAGGGACGCCTGACCATTTTCAATACAACATCCCTCATCATGTTGCGCTCCAGATGGAGCGTATTGCTACTACTTACCCCAAGAGGAGAGCGGACGGTACCTTGACCTCTCGTGCCATTGTGAATGGGGGTTAAGTGACTCTTATTGATAGGAAAATCCCCAGTTTTGACGAGTCTCGCTACCAGCCAGCCATAGGACCCACCCTCATGGATTATGCTTTCCTAGATCATCTCCATTGGTTAGAGAGGGCTGGGGATAAATATCTGTGGCGCATCAACGGGAGGTACGACTTGGCTCTTTCCTTATCTAAACTAAAGCTACCTTGCAAAATCAAGATGAAACAGGACGGACGGTTAGAGGCCGCAGCGGGACGCTCTATTGAGCTACCTAGTCCCTTAGCAAAAATCCGACCTAGGCAGCCCCATTACCACCTTCCCATTGCTGGTTCTGACTTTCCCACCCCCGTGCCTGAGATACCCCAGCGCACCTTTCACCGCCGCCTCCCTCATTCTACTGATATTGCCTCTACTTCTGATGCTCCCCCTCCCCCATCTTCTGCTGCTCCTCCCTCTTATGATTTTCAGGAAATGATGAGCATGCTCCAGCGGATGGAGTTTGGTATCACTGCCAACTCTACCGCCATCCAAAGCATCGGTCAGCAGGTTGATTCCGACTCTGCAGTTCTCCAGAGCCTTAGCCAGCGTGTTGATACATTGGCCAATGATCAACACCTAGCTATGTACCCCATGTACGATGACTACTGCAGACTGCATAAAATTGCAGAAACAGATGCTCACCCATATTGGTACACTTGGAACCCGAGTTACAGTCAGCCGGGGTCCAGTAGTATGGGTGGCGGAGGTGAGGATGATGATGGTGATGACCTTTCCATGGACGACTAATATCCATGCGTTCCCTTTCCCTTGTTGCAATGAGTCCATGGCCAAGTTCAGCTTGGGGGAGGACTTCTGTAAGTATTAGTTTTGTTTTTATTGCTTTTTAGGTTATTTAAGTTAGTTTAATTGCTTTGAAAAAATTAAAAATCACAAAAAAATGAAATATTGCTGAAAAAACAAAAAAATACGAGTTGAATACGAATAGATTGATTGCTTCCCTGTGCCCCGAACTTTGTTTTGAAAAATGATTTAACTCTTTATACTGGATAGTTGGGCATTTGTGATTGGGATGTTGTGATGTGATCTCTGATTGCCTTGATCTTGAGTGAATTTTGATGATAAAGGGTCTATTTTAACTGCATGCTTGAATTGGTTAGATTGTGAGGATTCATTCTAGCCCTCGGATTTATCTCTATATCCGATCTATTCTTGTGTGTTAGTTCCTCGTAGCATTCTTATCTTGGTTTTGGCATTGTACTCGTTGAGTTCTGATAACTTTAGACATGTGTTGTGATAGAGGCGTTCATTTGTTTAATCTTTAAGCCTCAGAGTTGTTTAATGAATCATTTTCCCCCTAGCCCCGCTGAGCCTAATGACTTCTTTTTGGATCTATATTAAGCCACATTACACACCTCAACGACTATTGTCCCAAGTCTAGCTTGGGGGAGCATTTGTTAAGTTTATATCATATTGTGTGGTTGATTTCGTAGGGCGGTTGGAAAATAATGATATTTTGGTACAAAGAAAAGAAAGAAAAAGAAAAAAAATAAAGTGAAAAATGATAGTGAAAAATTTGAAAAATTTCTATGATCTTCACTCATTAACTTTCAAAGCATTGGAAATTATGTTGAAAGATGCAATTATTGGTTGGTTCGTGAAATTTCAAGAGTTGGTTGTTATCTTGGTTATGTTGTTGATGCCATGGGAGTTGTTTCGACCACACTTAGTCCTACTACTGTTTTTTGCTCCCCTTTCTTGGCTTTTCCACCACATTCCCTAAATAATTTCCGTACCTTTACCCGAGCCCCATTACAACCCTGAGAAAGACCTTTTGAGCACGTGTTTGATTGTTTATTAGAATAATACTGAGTCAATATGCCAAAGTTGAAGATTAAGTTTGTTATTTGAGTCGACCTGATTAGGATGAGCGATATTATACCTTTCTAAACACATGAGAGTGTGAGTGGGAAGGGCTATTATGGTTGGGTTGGTGAGCGATCGGGCACATATTTTGCCTGCCACAAAATTGAGAGGAGTGACACCTCAGTGAGCACCTTTCCAAGATTTGCATGATATGTATGGCAGCTGCGTTTGATGGTTTATTTAAGTGATTGGTAGTCAGGTGATCTGAGCAACTGAACTTGAATTTTGCTTGCTTGAACGATTTTGAGTTGGAAATAATTGAGTTTAAACATTCCTATCTGAGGGGTGAAGCAATCCTATTCTTATTCATGTTATGCTTTGCTTGAGGACAAGCAAAGGTTTAGCTTGGGGGAGTTTGATGTTATGGTTTTATATAGTGTTTTCCCCCTATATTTGAGCTAGAAGGTGTATCAATAGTGCTCTTAGGAGCCATTTCACGCTAACTTTCTCCATCTAGTTGTGGTTTTCTATTCTGTGTCTGATTGCAGGTTTTAGGGCGTTATCTCCCTATTTTCTACTATTATATGACCATTACACTGGACTGGAGAGGTTCTATGCGGAGTTTCAAAGTCCCGAGGATACTTTCCGGGATCCTTGAGCAAAGAAGAATTGAAGACTTGGCATTTAGAGCCAAGAATGAAGAACCGGACCTGAGCCCGATCAGATCGGGCAGGACACGCCCGATCGGGTGCTAGCAAGGGTGTTACCAGTTGTTGTTGCGGACCCGATCGGGAGACGTCGCCCGTTCGTTTGTTCATTGTCAAGCCCGATCGGGCGGTTCGGCCCGATTCAGTCGAGCGTGCTTGAGCATTCTTATGGCGTGGATTCTCAGAGCTGATGGTCCGCCCGATTGCATCATTCTTATGGCTTTTCCACCACATTCCCTAAATAATTTTCATTCCTTTACCCGAGCCCCATTACAACCCTGAGAAAGACTTTTTGAGCACGTGTTTGATTGTTTATTGGAATAATACTGAGTCAATATGCCAAAGTTGAAGATTAAGTTTGTTATTTGAGTCGACCTGATTAGGATGAGCGATATTATACCTTTCTAAACACATGAGAGTGTGAGTGGGAAGGGCTATTACGGTTGGGTTGGTGAGCGATCGAGCACATTTTGCCTGCCACAAAATTGAGAGGAGTGACACCTCGGTGAGCACCTTTCCAAGATTTGCATGATATGTAACACCCCAGAATTTCAAAGCGGAAAAGAAAGAAATAATAATAGTATTAATAGGACGATGGCGGAAACATCGTCTTCTGGGAATGTCACTACTACAAGAATAGTGTTTAAATAATTAAGTGATAAAAACAAACATAAGTAAGTACTATAAGTAAATTAATTACCTAGATTAAAATCAAAATGAGAAAACTATCTCAAACTAAAGAGAAGTCTAGAACTAAAACCCCTAATAGATTATTTCTCGCATCTCAACCCGAGCCCAAAATCAAAGAAAATCCCCATCAACAAAACCTGCAAAATATACAACAAATATTCACAATCAGTGGGGAGTAACTAGCAGTTCTCCCAGAACAAAAGCAATCAAAGTACGATTCAGACATAGATTAATAAGAAAGGAAATAATTAAGTCAAGTTAACTACAATATGCATCCACTTACATATAACTCACAAATAACGCAAATGAATAATAAATAGCAAGTGAGTTGGATAAAAATAAATAAATCATCTCAAGAGTACTTTTAGAAAAAATAAAAGTATAGGTAAAACAAGTGACTGAGACAGAAACCGAACGCTAGTGAATCGCAATTCACTTCCTAAGGTTTGTCAGATCGCAATCTCCAGGTCGGCCTATGGGCTTACGTTCCCACCTGCCCGTGTCTAAGAATGGCCAAACTCCCGATGCGGGGGTAGAACACGCGTAACTCCCCGACCTCTCGACGACAACAATTAACCCAGGCTTACCCCTACTTCGCAAACCAGGTGGTTGGCATGTTCTTCACCGGGGACTACATCTATCCCACCGGATGTTCTTATCTCAAAATAAAATCATAAATATCATCAAAGTATCAATCATCTCAAAAATATTCGTCAAAAGGGATGCCACCCGCCTTATACCCATAATTTATCAAAAGTAATTTTTTAAAAATCTTCAAGTAGTAACTTACAAATTTACAACAAATATCTCCAACCACAATACTTTAAACATCACTAAGCATCAACAATGATAGTGGAATAGTTTTTACATCAACCACAATTCAATCAAAAATACACCACCAATTAACTCTAAGTCATATTCATTAAAAGAGTAGTAACAATTAATCATTTTCTTTCATAAATCAAACATAAACATATGGTTACCCAATGATACGTGCTGCATACTACTGAAAATCAGCAACCCAGAATATAATAAATTATGAATTATTTCTGATTTACAAGCCCTCAAATAATTTAAAAGTGTATCCTCAATTTCACAACAAAAACACCATAATAATTATTAAACTAATAAGTTCAAGCAGTAAAACCACACAAAATTATCATAAGACCCTAATGGCTCTACTGACATGGTACAATTTTTATTTATAATTTTTGGACTCCAAAAGTATTTTTAACAGTTAATATACAGATTACTCAACAAAGCCAATATAATAATTAAAAATATAGACAGACGCCCAAAAATTACCACAAATTTACATAACATGTAAAAACTCATGAAAATACATAATATTGAAAGAAATAAATATTTCGGCCTCTATAAATAATTTCATGATTTATATACTGACAGAAACGAAATTACAAAAACAGATATATCAATTAAATAAAACAGTAAACAGTAGGAAAAAATTATTCTAAGGCATAGAATACATACTACGCATGAAACATGATCTAAGAAAAATAATTTCATCAATTTTAACATTCGTTCAATAATTATTATGCAATTTAGCCAAAAACGCACAAAACACCAATTAAATCAAATAAATACCAAAAACAATACGAAAATTATTTTCCTCTACACAGTATTCACATAGCATGCATCAAGTATACTCATGTCAAATTTCGTCAATAATTTCATTCAAAAAGTATTTTAAATAATTCCTAGCGTAGTAATCTAATACCGAATAATACCCTAATCACTATGGTTCTAAGATAACTACTAGTTACCTGGAACGTCGGGAGGTGAGCTGTGTCTAAAGAGATAGTTAAGAGCTATGCATACAATCCAATTCCTCTTCTAACCCCAAGGCACAACGAACGAGAATTGAAGCAACCAGTCACTAGGCATTTTCTTCTTGAACGTTGATAAATCTCATGTCACACTGCTCTGTTCCGACCATGATTCCCGGTGATCAAAAGATCAGATTCTAAATCGCTCTAGTCAGAGTGTAGAACAAGATGTTATAAACGTTCTGTCCAATTTTGAAGACGATCCAACGGTTAGATCTCCGGCTAGTGTTATTTTCGTGAAGGTGTGACAGGAAAAACCGGGTTGAAACTTTCTATTCTTTTCCTCTTCCTTTTCTCTCTTTCTTTTCTTGAAAAACGGTGAGGGTTAAATGCAAATGATGCTGAACCTCTTTTAATAAAAATCAGAATTTTATGGCAAGGAAAAATGAAGGGTTTAGGAGAATGATTAGGGGGGTTATGGGGGTTACAAACTACCAAGAGTCACCAATTAAAAGAAATGAAATAAAAGAGGAGAAACTTCTTCCTTCTCCCTCCCCATAGCCGGCTGTCCAAGCCCAAGTACACCAAGATGATTTCGGCCCAAGTCATCAAAGGTCCATGCATCAAAAGTCCGTCACGCGAAAAATCGATAAATTCCTAAATCGCGCCTAAACTTTGAAAATACTTAATAATAAAAATAATTCTAATAAATTATATTATAAATATAAATATAATAAACACATTAACACGCCACATGCGATGCAACATTTCATCGCCCAAGTCGGTCCAACAACGTTACAAAAATGCTACGTGACAAAACTGCATCCTAAACGCCTAAACAAATAACGAAACTAATATAATTTTTAAAACAATTAACTAACAACTTAAAATAAATATATATACACATTTTCACAACACGTTCCAAAATAATCTAAATAATAAATTATTTACTTTTACGAAAAATATCATTTTAATGTAAACAAACACCAAAAATAAAGAGTGAAAATTACGGGGTGTTACATGATATGTATGGCAGCTGCGTTTGATGGTTTATTTAAGTGATTGGTAGTCAGGTGATCTGAGCAACTGAACTTGAATTTTGCTTGCTTGAACGATTTTGAGTTGGAAATAATTGAGTTTAAACATTCCTATCTGAGGGGTGAAGCAATCCTATTCTTATTCATGTTATGCTTTGCTTGAGGACAAGCAAAGGTTTAGCTTGGGGGAGTTTGATGTTATGGTTTTATATAGTGTTTTTCCCCCTATATTTGAGCTAGAAGGTGTATCAATAGTGCTCTTAGGAGCCATTTCACGCTAACATTCTCCATCTAGTTGTGGTTTTCTGTTATGTGTCTGATTGCAGGTTTTAGGGAGTTATCTCCCTATTTTCTACTATTATTTGACCATTACACTGGACTGGAGAGGTTCTATGCGGAGTTTCAAAGTCCCGAGGATACTTTCCGGGATCCTTGAGCAAAGAAGAATTGAAGACTTGGCATTTAGAGCCAAGAATGAAGTACCGGACCTGAGCCCGATCTGATCGGGCAGGACACGCCCGATCGGGCGCTAGCAAGGGTGTTACCAGTTGTTGTTGCGGGCCCGATCGGGCGACGTCGCCCGTTCGTTAGTTCATTGTCAAGCCCGATCGGGCGGTTCGGCCCGATTCAGTCGGGCGTGCTTGAGCATTCTTATGGCGTGGATTCTCAAAGTTGATGGTCCGCCCGATTGCATCGGGCGTGTCGGCCCGATTGCATCGGGCGAGGTCCACTTTGTAGCCCAGCTGCTGATTTGAGCCCGATTTGATCGGGCAGATGTAGCCCGATTTGATCGGGCAGATGTTGCCCGATCGGGCGACTTAAGCCGGCACGCGTTTTTAATGATTTTCGGGCTATTTTTCTAAGACTTTTCCTAGTTGTTTTAGGATGTGTATAAATAGAAAAATCAGATTATTACTATGGCATCTTGGTTTTTAGTCCTCATTCTCTCAAGAACCCTAGTTTTTATTACTTTTCATTGTGATTCAAGATAAAATCTTTGGATTATTCGCAAGTTCAATATAGTTCTTTAATTTGGTAATCTTCTTCCTTGTTTTCTCCATTATTGTTTGCTTCCTCTATTATTGATTAGAGTAATTTCTTAGTTATTTGCAATAGTTCAAAGTATGGATTTTTATATGGAATTTGTTATTGGATTCTCAAACATGAGTGAGTAGTTTTATTTCTAGGATTGTGGGGATCTATGTATGCAATGAGGGACTAATAGATTAATATAATTACCCTTTATTTCAATTGTTTCCTTTGATTGAATCGTTCATGCTAGATTTATGAATTAGGCCTGATTTGTATTTCTATTATCGCAATATTGAATCTACTTCGAGAGGAGAGATTTCGTATAGGCTTTCAATCATTAGGCATATTGATCCTTGACCATGCGAGAGCGGCTAGGTGATCTTTGAGGGAGGTAATGTTCGAGAGAAATTACATGTGCCCTAGATAAATTGACTTATTGGGTAGTTATTATTCGTCTCTGATTTCCCGAATTGTATTCATAGTGATCCATAGTCCTAGTTCTTTATTAATTGATACTTACCTTCATATTTAGTTCTATCATTTGCCTATTAGTTTAGTCACACACCCATTTTCAATTGATTTAGTTAGTATAATATTAGAATTCGGATACAATAATATAACTTTCCCCCGTGGATTCGATCCCGACTTCCCGACTACTTGTTAGTGGACCTTAGGTTATTTTTGATAAGGTGATACGACTTTAGCCTTGTCAAATTTTGGCGCCGTTGCTCCGGGAGACGGTTTATTTTTATTTTGTCTCGAATTATAGTATTACACTAACCTCTACTCGAAGAACACCTGTTCTTTGGAGCATCTCACGTTTGTTTTAGTGTTTTGGTGTATGAGCGGGAAATTGAAATCCTCAAATCTCATTCCATTTGATCCGGAGATTGAAAAGAGCGCTCGTAGACTCGTAAAGCAAGCTAAGCAAGCGAAGTTGTCTGCGGGGACACCATCCCAAAAGACACCTACTCCACCATCTTCACCTATTACTGCTATAATGGGTGACGAAGCTAAACCAACCTTCAGAGATTATGCACAACCTTCGCCTGACAATGTACCCACTGGGGTCCGGATGCCTACCATTGCTGCTACAAACTTTGAAATCAAGTCTCATGTTCTGAATATGGTTCAGAATAATCAGTTTGTTGGGTTACCATCTGAAGACCAAAATCAGCACCTGCAGCGGTTTTTACAATGTTGTGCTACTCAGAAACAAGCTGGTGTTACCGCCGATGATATGAAACTCATCCTATTTGGTTTTCTCTCGTGCGACAAGGCTCTATTTTGGTATAATAAGGTCGCCTTCCACCATCACCACCTGGGCAAAACTATCCAAAATCTTCCTCATCAAGTGGTATCCTTACCAAAAGACTGCAGATATGCGTCATGCCATAGTAACTTTCACCCAAGACCCTGGAGAATCATTATATGAAGCTTGGGAGAGGTTCAAGGATCTGCAACGCCTTTGTCCTCATCATGGTTTAGACCAGTGGTATTTGTGTCAGATTTTTTACACTAGAGTTGATGCAAATACAAGGAGGGTAATCGATGGAGCCTCCGGTGGGTTTTTCATGGATAAAGCCATTGATGAGGGGTATGAACTTCTGGAGAAACTCGCTTCTAATCAAGCATCTACCATTCGTTCCTCCATGAAGAAGGGAGGGAAACATGATGTCGAGGCCATTTCTTTATTGTCCGGGCAACTAGCTGCTCTAAACCACAAGATTGATTCCTTGAAGCTAGGTAATGACTCCTCCCATATGAGTGTTAATGCGATGGCTAGTGCTTCTAATTATATTGCTCCCATTTGTGATGCTTGTGGGATACCTGGGCACAACTGTCAAGAGTGCCATGCGCTCATATCTTCTCATATCGGAGCAATAATGTGTTGAATCCTCAACCTCAACAACCATATGTCCCACATAATCGGGTTCAACAATATCAACCTCAACAACAAGCTCCTCCCCGGTTTTCGGAGAAATCAAGCTCCACAACCACCGCTCCTCCCTACCTGACCCGGCCATGACAGAGTGAAGAATATGATGTTTCGGATGCAGAAAGGTTTTAATGCCTTTCAAGCCGACACAAAGGCTCAGTTGGAAAACTTGGGTACGCATAACAAGATGTTGGAGACTCAACTAGCTCAGTTAACTAGTTCTTCAGCTAGTAGGCCGCCTAGGTCATTACCTTCACAACCCATGCAACCAAGAGATACTGCCAATGCCATCACTCTTAGGAGTGGAACGCGGTATGATAGTCCCGAGATGCCTAAAGATGATCTGGTTGGGTCCGACAAGGATGAAAGTCACCGACAATTCCACAGCTCCTACGGAGGCTAGCAATGCGAGAGAAGCGACATGTAGCTGAAAAAGTTCCACCTCCCCCACCCCGTGATCAAGGTACCGTTCCCCAATAGACTATTGAAGACTAAGCTTGATCATCGGCTCGGTAAGTTTTTGGAGATAGTGAAACATCTCGCGAGTAATCGTCCCTTTTACTGAACTTATTACTCAAGTTCCTGCATATGCTAAATTTTTGAAGGAAATCCTGACTAGGAAAATAGCCTTTAATGAAACTGAGACTGTAACTTTCACTGAGGAATGTAGTGCTCTTTTGCAAAATCAGTCCCCACCTAAATTGAAAGACCCGGGGAGTTTCTCTATCCCTTGTAACATTAGCACCATTTTTATCGATAAGGCTTTATGTGATTTGGGTGCTAGTGTTAGTGTCATGCCCCTTACTGTATGCAAAAAGCTTGACATGGGAGATTTAAAATATACCAATATTACTCTTCAAATGGCTGATCGTTCTGTCAAATACCCCTTAGGTATCCTAAAGGACGTCCCTGTAAGAGTAGGTAAATTTTTTATTCCTGTGGATTTTGTTGTGCTTGACATGGAAGAGGATACTCAGATCCCAATTATTTTCGGGAGACCATTCCTTCATACTCTTTGGAGCTGTCATAGATGTTAAGAATGGAAAATTAACTTTAAGCGTGGGGAGATGACAAGGTGACCTTTAGTTTGACCAATGCCTTAAAAAAGTCCCATGCTAGAGGAAGCCTGTTATAGAATTGATGTCATTGATGTGCTAGTTAACGATGATATGCCTCAATCCCTTCTGCGGGATCCTCTGTAGGCTTTGCTTTGTTTTGCATCTTCTACAGGTGATGGTAATCCCTTGAGTGTTGCAGTGGATGACTGGGAAGCGGTTCTTACATGTGAAGAGCTTGACGGTATTACCACTCAAGACAAGGAACAGTTAGTATATGATACTCAACCGGTAGAGGTAAAGACACCTGAACTGAAACCTCTTCCCCCTTCTCTGCGCTATGCTTTTCCGGATGAATATGAAAATTATCCTGTGATTGTTAGTGCTTCATTGAATGATGGTCAAATGTCTCAACTTTTGTCTGTTTTGAAAGAACATAAACAAGCCATTGGATATAATATTGATGATTTGAAAGGCATAAGCCCTGACTTCTGCATGCATAGAATTCACTTAGAGGATGATCATCGTCCTAGTATACAAGGCCAACGTCGTTTGAACCCCAATATGCAGGAAGTGGTTAAGAAAGAAGTTATAAAATTGCTTGATGCTGGAATCATCTACCCCATTGCTGACTCCAAGTGGGTGAGTCCAGTTCAAGTGGTTCCTAAAAAGGGAGGTAATACTGTTGTTAAAAATGAAAAAAATGAATTAATTGCTACAAGAGTAGTAACTGGCTGGCGTATGTGCATTGACTATAGGAAATTAAATGTTGCCACCAAAAAGGATCACTTTCCCCTCCCCTCCATTGACCAAATGTTGGAAAGACTAGCCTGTCACTCTTATTTCTGTTATCTAGATGGGTATTTAGGTTTCTTCCAAATCCCTATCCACCCAGATGACCAGGAGAAGACCACCTTTACCTGCCCTTATGGTACTTTTGCCTATCGAAGGATGCCATTTGGATTATGTAATGCCCCCGCCACCTTCCAACGTTGTATGATGGCCATTTTTTCTGAGTTCATTGAGTCCAATATGGAAGTGTTTATGGATGACTTTAGCGTGTATGGAATTGATTTTGATGCATGTTTGCTAAATCGCTAAAGTTTTGAAAAGGTGTGAAGATGTCAATCTTGTACTCGAATCGGGAGAAGTGCCACTTCATGGTTACCGAAGGAGTGGTACTTGGTCATATCATCTCTGAATGTGGCATCCAGGTGGATAAAGCAAAAATTCAAGTGATTGAGCAATTGCCCCCTCCTGTGAATGTAAAAGGGGTGCGAGGCTTCCTTGGTCATGCGGGGTTTTATCGTCGCTTCATCAAGGATTTCTCTAAAATTGCTAAACCACTTACTCGGTTGCTCCTCAAGGATGCCCCGTTCCTCATGCATCGATAACTCGTCTTGTATCTTTCAACGGGATCAAGCAAGCTTTGATTATCGCTCCTATCATTCGATCTCCGGATTGGAACCTTCCCTTCGAGATTATGTGTGATGCTAGCGACTATGCCGTGAGAGCCGTGCTTGGTCGAGGAAGGGCAACATTCTCCATGCCATATACTACGCCAAGTAAGACACTAGATGAAGCTCAAGTTAACTATGCCACAACCGAGAAAGAGCTTCTAGGCGTGGTCTATGCACCGGACAAGTTCGTAACTTATTTGCTTTGGGGTCTAAGGTCATTGTTTATACCGACCATGCTGCATTGAAGTACCTCCTAGCCAAAAAGGAGGCCAAGCCTAGACTCATTCGGTGGATTTTCTTTGCTCCAAGAATTCGATTTAGAGATCGGAGATAAAAAGGGAGCGAGAAAATGTAGTGGCCGATCACACTGTCCAGTTACAGTATGAAGATATGGAAGAAGGTCTACCCATTGATGACTCATTTCCCGATGATAAGCTCCCGGCGGTCACTTCTGTCACCCCGTGGTATGCCGACTTCGCCAACTTCGTGTGAGTGGACAGGCTCCCCCCGAGCTGAGGTACCCAGCAGAGGAAGAAATTCCTCCATGAGGCTAAAAAGTATTTTGGGACGACCCTCTCTTTGTACAAGCTTTGCGCTAACACCATCTATAGGCGATGTATTCCGGAATGGGAGGTGCATGACATTCTGAAGCACTCCCACTCCCTGCTATGTGGAGGCCATGCTGGGCCCTCCAAAACTGTTGCTAAGGTACTTCAATCTGGTTTTTACTGGCCTACTTTACTGGCCTACTTCAATCTGGTTTTTACTGGCCTACTTTTTACTGGCCCTCCAGAACTGCTTTTAAGACCCCTATTGGCACCACCCCTTACAGGTTAGTTTATGGGAAAGCATGTCACTTACTTGTTGAGCTAGAGTACAAGGCTTTTTTGGGTACATTGAGGAGCTGAACTTTGATGCTAAATTAGCAGGAGAAAAACGCCTTTTGCAGATTAATGAACTTGATGAACTCCGGCTGAATGCTTATGATAGTTCGCGTCTCTACAAAGAGCGCACTAAGAGATGGCATGATAAGAAAATTTTGAGTAGAGAGTTCTCAATTGGTGACAAGGTCTTATTGTACAACTCTGGATTAAAACTTTTTCCTGGTAAGTTGAAGTCTAGGTGGTCTGGTCCATTTTCTGTCACTAATGTTAACAAGTTTGGTTCTATTGAGGTGATAAATGCAACAGGTGAAAAATTCAATGTTAATGGCCAACGCTTAAAGCTTTATCATACAGGAGCTCTTCTTTGGATCCGTGGAGGAATTATACCTCCAACCCCCTTCCCCTTCTGTTTGAGGGATGTGGCATTATGGTCGTGCCGGACCCTTATAAACCAGCGCTACTCGTGAGGCAACACGATTTTCCCCTTTCTTTTTCTTCTTTTTCTTTGTTTTAGTTTTTAGTTTTTCTGGTTTCGTAGTTTTGGTAAGAGAGTGAGAGGGTACTAATCATCATTTTGAGGTTATATGTGTGCAAGAATTTTTCGGGGGCTAAGTAGGTCCGTTTTTCCCATGGAAAAGATCGCAAAATTCCGAGAAAGAGCTGTTTGGGCATTCGCCCGATAGAATCGGGCTACGACGCCCGATCGGGCCCGCAAAGAAAGCTGGGCAAAAGCATATAAGAAAAGCGCCCGATGGATCGGGCCATCTCGCCCGATCGGGCACTGCTCCGTCAACGAAACCCAAAACCGCCCGTTTTTATCGGGCCATATCCGCCCGATCGGGCCGCGTTCCGTCCAATCCTGGGAAGACTACAGAGTCGCCCGATACCATCGGCGCGTTCCGCCCCGATCGGGACCGTGACGTAACCCGGGCGTACCCGACGAAAGCCGCTCGCCCGATGAAATCGGGCTCTTCTCGCCCGATCGGGCTGCGTTCCGGGGTTTTATTAAATCCGGATTTCTCCCACTAATTTTTCTCATTCACCTCCCAATCTCTTTCTCTCTCTTCTTCAAGCCCTAACCCCCAATTCTCACCTTCTTCCCCAAATTCTCCCTCCACCATTAACACCCTCCAATCCAAGCTACTTCTATCTTCACAAAATCACTCCTCTCATCTTCCCTTACCAATTACCCACTCCATCCTCTTCATTTTTCTTTCACTCCATCTCTCCCATCCATCCTCTTCCACCTTCCTTCCACCATTAAAGTGAAAGAAGAGCTACCTTCACATCATCCCCCATTAGAGTGAGTGTGAAGTCCTCTACATTTTCCAAGAAACATGAGTTCGAGGAGGCGTCGCGGATCCGGCACCGGGCCACCACCACCACCACCACGGGACGAGACTTTTTCGGATGTCATCTTTGCGTCGCCAGAGCAGCGTGAATGGTTTCTGCGCCTAAAAGGGCGCGAGGTGAGCCCTACCCACTTTCTTGATATTGAATTTTTGAATAAATTGGGTATTGCCTCTGAATTCAAGGATTTCATGAAAATAATAGGGATGGAATCTTTATTTTTCATGCATGTTAATACATATCCTGTACTGATCTATGAATTTTATAGTAGTCTTAAGGTTACCAAACCCCGAACTGGACCTGTCTCATATGTATCCTTTCGACTGCTAAATCAGGATTTCCACCTAACTTTACCGGAATTTGCACGGGTACTTCGAGTCCAATGTGGTGGGGAGATTGGGTACCCCCCAAACTACCACCATCGTAGCACCTACTTTGCCATCACCGGTGATGGAAATGAGTTCACCCTACAACATTGCAAGGGCAAATTCATCCACCAACCCATCTTTAAAATTTGGGTCCGGTTTATGTCTCAGACATTATTTGGGAGGGTGGAAGGACAAATAATCAGGGGGGATGAACTGTACCTAATTGGAAGCTACATGCTTAAAGGGACGCCTGACCATTTTCAATACAACATCCCTCATCATGTTGCGCTCCAGATGGAGCGTATTGCTACTACTTACCCCAAGAGGAGAGCGGACGGTACCTTGACCTCTCGTGCCATTGTGAATGGGGGGTTAGTGACTCTTATTGCTAGGAAAATCCCCGGCTTTGACGAGTCTCGCTACCAGCCAGCCATAGGACCCACCCTCATGGATTATGCTTTCCTAGATCATCTCCATTGGTTAGAGAGGGCTGGGGATAAATATCTGTGGCGCATCAACGGGAGGCGCTCTATTGAGCTACCTAGTCCCTTAGCAAAAATCCGACCTGGGCAGCCCCATTACCACCTTCCCATTGTTGGTTCTGACATTCCCACCCCCGTGCCTGAGATACCCCAGCGCACCTTTCACCGCCGCCTCCCTCATTCTACTGATATTGCCTCTACTTCTAATGCTCCCCCTCCCCCATCTTCTGCTGCTCCTCCCTCTTATGATTTTCAGGAAATGATGAGCATGCTCCAGCGGATGGAGTTTGGTATCACTGCCAACTCTACCGTCATCCAGAGCATCGGTCAGCAGGTTGATGCCAACTCTGCAGTTCTCCAGAGCCTTAGCCAGCGTGTTGATACATTGGCCAATGATCAACACCTAGCTATGTACCCCATGTACGATGACTGCTGCAAACTGCATAAAATTGCAGAAACAGATGCTCACCCATATTGGTACACTTGGAATCCGAGTTACAGTCAGCCGGGGTCCAGTAGTATGGGTGGCAGAGGTGAGGATGATGATGGTGATGACCTTTCCATGGACGACTAATATCCATGCGTTCCCTTTCCCTTGTTGCAATGTGGCCATTGCCAAGTTCAGCTTGGGGGAGGACTTCTATAAGTATTAGTTTTGTTTTTATTGCTTTTTAGGTTATTTAAATTAGTTTAATTGCTTTGAAAAAATGAAAATTCACAAAAAAATGAAATATTGCTGAAAAAACAAAAATAATACGAGTTGAATACGAATAGATTGATTGCTTCCCTGTGCCCCGAACTTTGTTTTGAAAAACGATTAAACTCTTTATACTGGATAGTTGGGCATTTGTGATTGGGATGTTGTGATGTGATCTCTGATTGCCTTGATCTTGAGTGAATTTTGATGATAAAGTGCCTATTTTAACTGCATGCTTGAATTGGTTAGATTGTGAGGATTCATTCTAGCCCTCGGATTTATCTCTATATCCGATCTATTCTTGTGTGTTAGTTCCTCGTAGCATTCTTATCTTGGTTTTGGCATTGTACTCGTTGAGTTCTGATAACTTTAGACATGTGTTGTGATAGAGGCGTTCATTTGTTTAATCTTTAAGCCTCAAAGTTGTTTAATGAATCATTTTCCCCCTAGCCCCGCTGAGCCTAATGACTTCTTTTTGGATCTATATTAAGCCACATTACACACCTCAACGACTATTGTCCCAAGTCTAGCTTGGGGGAGCATTTGTTAAGTTTATATCATATTGTGTGGTTGATTCCGTAGGGCGGTTGGAAAATAATGATATTTTGGTACAAAGAAAAGAAAGAAAAAGAAAAAAAATAAAGTGAAAAATGATAGTGAAAAAATTTGAAAAATTTCTATGATCTTCACTCATTAACTTTCAAAGCATTGGAAATTATGTTGAAAGATGCAATTATTGGTTGGTTCGTGAAATTTCAAGAGTTGGTTGTAATCTTGGTTATGTTGTTGATGCCATGGGAGTTGTTTCGACCACACTTAGTCCTACTAGTGTTTTTTGCTCCCCTTTCTTGGCTTTTCCACCACATTCCCTAAATAATTTACGTACCTTTACCCGAGCCCCATTACAACCCTGAGAAAGACCTTTTGAGCACGTGTTTGATTGTTTATTGGAATAATACTGAGTCAATATGCCAAAGTTGAAGATTAAGTTTGTTATTTGAGTCGACCTGATTAGGATGAGCGATATTATACCTTTCTAAACACATGAGAGTGTGAGTGGGAAGGGCTATTATGGTTGGGTTGGTGAGTGATCGGGCACATATTCTGCCTGCCACAAAATTGAGAGGAGTGACACCTCAGTGAGCACCTTTCCAAGATTTGCATGATATGTATGGCAGCTGCGTTTGATGGTTTATTTAAGTGATTGGTAGTCAGGTGATGAGCAACTGAACTTGAATGTTGCTTGCTTGAACGATTTTGAGTTGGAAATAATTGAGTTTAAACTTTCCTATCTGAGGGGTGAAGCAATCCTATTCTTATTCATGTTATGCTTTGCTTGAGGACAAGCAAAGGTTTAGCTTGGGGGAGTTTGATGTTATGGTTTTATATAGTGTTTTCCCCCCTATATTTGAGCTAGAAGGTGTATCAATAGTGCTCTTAGGAGCCATTTCACGCTAACTTTCTCCATCTAGTTGTGGTTTTCTATTCTGTGTCTGATTGCAGGTTTTAGGGAGTTATCTCCCTATTTTCTACTATTATTTGACCATTACACTGGACTGGAGAGGTTCTATGCGGAGTTTCAAAGTCCCGAGGATACTTTCCGGGATCCTTGAGCAAAGACGAATTGAAGACTTGGGATTTAGAGCCAAGAATGAAGAACCGGACCTGAGCCCGATCAGATCGGGTAGGACACGCCCGATCGGGCGCTAGCAAGGGTGTTACCAGTTGTTGTTGCGGGCCCGATCGGGCGACGTCGCCCGTTCGTTAGTTCATTGTCAAGCCGGATCGGGCGGTTCGGCCCGATTCAGTCGGGCGTGCTTGAGCATTCTTATGGCGTGGATTCTCAGAGTTGATGGTCCGCCCGATTGCATCGGGCGTGTCGGCCCGATTGCATCGGGCGAGGTCCACTTTGTAGCCCAGCTGCTGATTTGAGCCCGATTTGATCGGGCAGATGTAGCCCGATCGGGCGACTTAACTCGGCACGCGTTTTTAATGATTTTCAGGCTATTTTTCTAAGACTTTTCCTAGTTGTTTTAGGATTAGTATAAATAGAAAAATCAGATTATTACTATGGCATCTTGGTTTTTAGTCCTCATTCTCTCAAGAACCCTAGTTTTTATTACTTTTCATTGTGATTCAAGATAAAACCTTTGGATTATTCGCAAGTTCAATATAGTTCTTTAATTTGGTAATCTTCTTCCTTGTTTTCTCCATTATTGTTTGCTTCCTCTATTATTGATTAGAGTAATTTCTTAGTTATTTGCAATAGTTCAAAGTATGGATTTTTATATGGAATTTGTTATTGGATTCTCAAACATGAGTGAGTAGTTTTATTTCTAGGACTGTGGGGATCTATGTATGCAATGAGGGACTAATAGATTAATATAATTACCCTTTATTTCAATTGTTTCATGTGATTGAATCGTTCACGCTAGATTTATGAATTAGGCCTGATTTGTATTTCTATTATCGCAATATTGAATCTACTTCGAGAGGAGAGATTTCGTATAGGCTTTCAATCATTAGGCATAGTGATCCTTGACCATGCGAGAGCGGCTACGTGATCTTTGAGGGAGGTAATGTTCGAGAGAAATTACATGTGCCCTAGATAAAATGACTTATTGGGTAGTTATTATTCGTCTCTGATTTCCCGAATCTTATGCATTGTGATCATAGTCCTAGTTCTTTATTAATTGATTCTTACCTTCATATTTAGTTCTATCATTTGCCTATTAGTTTAGTCACACACCCATTTTCAATTGATTTAGTTAGTATAATATTAGAATTCAGATACAATAATATAACTTTCTCCCTGTGGATTCGATCCTGACTTCCCTGACTACTTGTTAGTGGACCTTAGGTTATTTTTGATAAGGTGATACGACTTTAGCCTGTCAGTGGTACCTATAGGGGTTTTGAATGCCGTGCTATAAGCCCATAGTGCATCATCAAGTTTTGCTGCCCAATCCTTCCTCTTCTCGCAACCGTCTTCTCAATGATGGTTTTGATTTCGCGATTAGAAATCTCCACTTGACCACTAGTTTGTCGATGATATGAAAGACCCACTCTATGGTGGACACCATATTTCTTGAGCATAACTTCAAACTTGTTCTCCAAAAAGTGCTTGGCTCCATCACTAATCAAAACCCGTGGAATGCCAAATCTTGGAAAAATAGTTTTCTTGAAGAATCTACTAACCACACGAGCATCATTAGTAGGAG
Source organism: Beta lomatogona (assembly GCA_947646795.1). Classification (NCBI taxonomy): domain Eukaryota; kingdom Viridiplantae; phylum Streptophyta; class Magnoliopsida; order Caryophyllales; family Amaranthaceae; genus Beta; species Beta lomatogona. The sequence goes on from CANSNZ010001115.1 coordinate 2,402,588, forward strand.
AAGCAAGAGCCTCCACCCATTCGGAGACATAATCCACAACAACCAAGATGTACTTGTTCCCATAAGAAGAAGGGAATGGCCCCATGAAATCTACACCCCACACATCGAATAGCTCAACTTCAAGGATGGTGTTGAGAGGCATCTCATTCCGACGGGAAACATTTCCCGTCCTTTGACAACGATCACAAGAATGTACATAATGATTAACATCCTTAAACAAAGTAGGCCAATAGAAACCACATTGAAGAATTTTCGCTGCAGTTTTATTAGTACTAGCATGGCCGCCACAAGGTAATTCATGACAATGAGATATAATAGGTGATACCTCATTTCTAGGAATACACCTTCTAATCACCCTATCTGCACAAGACTTGTAAAGAAAGGGATCATCCCAAAAATATCTCCTCATCTCCTTAAAGAATTTTTTCTTTTGTTGTGATGAGTAGCCATGAGGAATAGTGTCACTAGCCAAATTGTTGGCTATATCAGCAAACCATGGGATCTCTGTAGTGGCTAGAGCTAGGAGTTGTTCATCAAATGTATCATCAATTGGAATATCCTCATCACCTTCACTATCAAGGATAAGTCGAGAAAGGTGATCAGCAACAATTTTCGGCTCCTTTCTTGTCCCGAATCTCCAAGTCAAATTCTTGTAGCAACAAGATCCACCGAATCAAGCGGGGTTTAGCATCTTTCTTGCTCATCAAATACCTTAATGCCGCATGATCAGTGTGAATTATCACCTTCGACCCCACCAGATAAGATCGAAACTTCTCCATCGCATACACCACTGCTAACAATTCCTTCTCAGTTGTGGCATAGTTCATATGGCCTGGATTAAGAGTCTTGCTTGTATAGTAGATGGCATGAAGCTTGCCATCTTTCCTCTGACCCAAGATTGCCCCCACAGCATAGTCACTAACATCGCACATAATCTCAAAAGGGAGATTCCAGTCGGGCGATTGAATGATAGGGGAAGAGATAAGAGCTGCTTTTAACCTGTGAAAAGCCTCTATACAAGCATCAGTAAACACAAAAAGGACATCTTTGCCTAAAAGTTCAGTTAGAGGTCGAGCAATTTTTGAAAAATCTTTTATGAAGCGGCGGTAGAAGCCCGCATGACCAAGAAAACTCCTTACTCCTTTGACAGAGTTAGGAGGTGGTAGATGCTCAATGACCTCTATCTTTACTTTGTCGACTTTGATGCCCCGATGAGAAACAACATGACCCAAAACAACTCCTTGTTGCACCATGAAATGACATTTTTCCCAATTGAGAATCAAATTAACTTCTTGACATCTATAGAGCACCTTTTGTACATTAGCAAGGCAAACATCAAAGGATGTTCCATAGACGGAGAAGTCATCCATAAACACTTCCATAGAGTTCTCAATAAGACTTGAGAAAATTGCCATCATGCAACGCTGAAAAGTGGCAGGAGCATTACATAATCCAAATGGCATCCTTCGATATGCAAAGGTGCCATAAGGACATGTAAAAGCAGTCTTTTCCTGATCACTTGGATGAATAGGAATTTGGAAAAAACCTGAATATCCATCCAACCAACAGAAAAAGGAATGTTTCACCATCCTTTCCAACATCTGATCAATGAAGGGGAGGGGGAAATGATCTTTTCGGGTGGCCTTATTCAATCTCCTATAATCAATACACATGCGCCAACCTGTCACGGTTCTAGTGAAAACTTGCTCACCCTTGTCATTCTTGACAACGGTCATGCCTCCTTTCTTTGGGACTACTTGAACAGGGTTAACCCACTTACTATCAGAGATAGGGTAGATTATTCCTGCATCAAGCAATTTTAGAACCTCTTTCTTGACTACTTCCATCATATTTGGATTAAGTCGTCGTTGAGATTCTATAGAAGAAGCATGTTCGTCCTCAAGAATAATTTTATGCATGCAAAATGAAGGATTAATGCCCTTAATATCATCAATGGTGTACCCAATGATATTCTTGTATTTTCTCAAAACAACAAGTAACTTTTCAATTTGAATGTCATCAAGCTAGCATTAACAATAATAGGGTAAGTATCATTAGGACCCATGAATACATATTTCAAAGTAGAGGGGAGAGGTTTCAGTTCTACCTTAGGAGGCGTAGTGCTCTCCTTAGTTTCTCCCGAGCTTAATATCTCCTTGATAGGCTTTTCTGATTCAATGGCTCGTGTCTCCTCTAGAAGTCTCTTGTATTCCTTGGTTTCCCAATCTTCCTCATCAGCATTACCCATCAAGAAAGTTTGTAGTGAGTCATCAAGTTGCAAACTGAAAGCATTGGTTGCTATAACCTCATCAAGAGCATCCACTCTATAAACAGTTTCTCCCATTGAAGGAGAATTCATGGAGTTTGTGAGAGTGTATTCCATCTTCTCATCACCTACTTCAAAGGTGATCTTACCCTTCTTCATGTTAATAATGGCTCCAGCAGTGGCCAAAAAGGGTCTCCCAAGGATGATGGGAACCTGTGCATCTTCTTCCATCTCCATGACAACAAAATCACATGGAATGAAGAATTTATCAACTCTAAGAGGAACATCTTCAAGGATACCCAGTGGAAACTTGACTGTTCTATCTGCTAAATGGAGAGAGATGCATGTGGGTTTTAGTTCACCCATGTTGAGTTTCTTGCAAATAGACAAAGGCATAAGACTAACACTAGCTCCAAGATCACATAAAGCATTCTTGATAGCGATATCACCAAGTTTTACTGGGATAGAATAGCTGCCTGGATCGCCTAGCTTCTCCGGGAAGCTTGTTCGCAAAATAGCACTACACTCGGTTATTCTTGAAACAGTGACATTCTCTTCAATTTTTCTTTTGTTAGAGAGCATGTCTTTCAAAAACTTAGCATAAGAAGGCATCTCAGAAATAGCATCCAAGAAAGGGATGTTGATGTGCAGCTTCTTTATGATATCAAGGAACTTCCCGTATTTCTTCACAAGTTTTGCCTGTGCCAATCTTTGAGGGAATGGAACATGTGGCTTGTATGGTTGAATAGGGATGATAGTGGGTTCCTTTTGCTCAGTCTCCTTAGCTTCATCTTCCAAAACCTTCTCACCTTAATCTTCTTCACTCAACCTTATAACCTCTTCTGCACTTTTCTTTTGCTCAGTCACCTTCTTTGTAGGCTCTTGCAATTCCTTACTGCTCCTCAATGAGATGGCATGGATATGCCCCTTAGGATTTGGTTCAGTTTGCCCAGGAAGTTGGCCTGAAGGTTTAGAAAGATGACAAATTTGTTGTGCAAGTTGGGTCATCTGATTCTCCATCAACTTATTATGAGCATTGATTTGTTGGAGAGAGTTGTTGAAGAATTAATTTTGCTTGGCTTGATATTCAACTTGCTTTGCTTGAGAAGAGGCTAGATTCTCCATGATACTCTCAAGGTTGGATCTAGAGGATGAGGAGGAAGAGTTGAAAGGTGGTCTTTGTTGGAAACCGGGTGGTTGGGAGTAGTTGGTGTGTGGAGGTTGAGGTTGGTTATTTTTATAGGAGAAATTGGGATGATTCTTCCAACCTTGATTATATGTGTTTGAGTATGGGTTGTTTTGTGGTCTTGTGTTTGTGTTTAGGAGGGCATTGGCTTGCTCAGATATCATGTGCATGGTGTTGTATTGACACTCATTCAATGAATGGCCCTGCACTTCACAAATCTCACAAATAGGTGCTATTGGTCCGCTACTCAATTGATCAACCTTGGCCGCCAAAACCTACACAGTGTTAGTCAAAGTAGCAATAGCATCAACCTCATACTTACCTCCCCTTTTAGGGGCTCCACGAGACACACTCCAATCATTCAAATAGTTGTTGGCAGCCATATCATTCAACAATGTCTTAGGAGCTTTCGGAGTTTTAGCCATGAAGATACCGCCAGATGCGGCATCAATAGAACTTCTAACCTCATGCTTCAGACCATTGTAGAATGTCTGAATCAATAGCCACTCAGGAATGCCATGGTGTGGGCATTGTCTTTGCAAAGCCTTGTACCTCTGCCATGCCTCATAGAGAGACTCCAATTCGTGTTGTTGAAAACCAGATATTTTATTTCTGAATTTGGAAGTCCTCATAGGAGGGAAGAATTTGTAGAGAAAGGCCTTCTTGAGCTCTGGCCATGTGGCGATCTTTCTCACTTCTTCTTTTAACCATTCCTTTGCTTCGTCCCTGAGAGAAAAAGGAAAAGCACAATATCGAATCAGATCATCAGAAACATTTGTTAGTTTCAAAGTATTACACTTCTCTATGAAGCTAGCCAAATGATCAGTAGGGCTCTCTTTTGGTGTTCCCGCATAAGAGTCCTGTGAAATAAACTGAATAAATTGTGGCTTGAGCTCAAAGTGTGTAGCAGTTGTTGTTGGTCTAGTAATGGTGGTGCCGTGGTGGTGGTCTCATCGGGCATAGCATATTCCCGTAGAGAATTTGGTGGTGCTTCGTCTCCCATTGTAGATTCTTGTTGTTGTTTTCTTCTTTGACCTCCTAATCTCCTTGCTGTAGCTTCGATCTCGCGATCAAGAGTAATTAGATCTTGTGAACCCTTGCTACGAGTGCACATGCAACAAAAAGACTGAAAGAAAAGAGATCAAACAACAAATAGGGTGACAATGATCGAACAAAAATAAGTTTAGCTAAATAGATCAAAGATAAACTAATCTAATACCGTTAGTCCCCGACAACGGCGCCAAAATTTGATAGGCGTGTCGCGCTCCTAACAAAAATAATTTCCTAACTAATCCTCCTAACTTTGTAGCAGGGTAAGTCAAGGTCGAATCCACAGGGACAAACGGTATCAAACACTAGAAATCTCGACTCAATTTAACAAAACAAGTGGCAAACAATGGTGAAAAGGTATTGAACTAATAATAATACTAAATTATGACAACTATTAAGAACACTCGAGGTAAAATCAATCAATAAAGACATCTAGAATTAAGTATCCCCTCTAGCACGAATAATACATGAATAATTCCCATCCCAATAAACATAATCAATGATTCAAAATGCACTCTATAACTACCAAAGATCTCTCCCGAGTACCTATGGCTACTCTAATCAAGCATCAAACCTATTCCTATGGAATCATGCAAGAAAGAGACATTAAGCTTGACATCACAAATAAATTCCTAGTAATCCTATCTACTTATTCCCATAGAGATATTCATACTCTTGATTAAATCAATAAATCCATCTAGATTCAATTCCCATTAAAAACAAGACATAAGGAATCAATTCAAAATCACCTATCCCTAATATGATAATGAAAATAAGCACAATTCAATCAAACAAGAACAATTAATCACGTCAAATTGGAATTATGGGGGGGATTCATGCATTAATCATTGCTAGGGTTCAACTTAACCCTAGATTATAAAACTACTCACTCATAATTGAAATAACAAAGCAATTGATAAATAGATTGAAAGACATAATGATAATAAGGAAAAGAGGAATTTAGAAAAACTTAGTCTTTACTTGAATGGATCAAACTTGTAGAATTCAAGGTTTACTAATGGAGTTTCCTCTCAAAAGCTTTCTAAAAAGTAATACTCTCTTTTCTAATAATTAAAAACTGCTCAAAAGTCTGTTTAATAAAACCTAATATCGCCTACAGAAACTAGAAAAGGAAAGAATTAAAAGTCGCGAAATTCTGACGAGTAGCAGTGTGCACGGGCAAGCAGGATCTTGCACGGGCGTGTAGCATGGTGCACGGGCAACCATAATCTCGCTTGGGCATGCACGCGAGACAGAAGGTTTTGTTCTCTTCATTCACAGATCTACACGGGCAAGCGGCCATCCGCTTGGGCGTGCGCCTCGGTGCATGGACAAGTAGAATCTTGCGTGGTCCCGCGAAGACAATATTATTCAATATCATCATTCTTTCAACCCCAAAGCACTCAAACTCATCTTCTCGCATCCGGAAACCGCCAGGTAAACCATCTACGAACCATATTAGCTTCTCTTAGTCACAATCGGCCTCAAGAACCTGAAAATCACATAAAAGAGCCGAAAGTATCTCGAAATAACACAATGGTTCAAAAGAATGCTCAAATCATGTAATTAGACCTAAGATGCACTAAAAACTACATGAAAATGAGACTTAAGACCTACTTAAATGCAACTAAAAACGACTTATCAAGTTGTACCTGCTGAATGCGTCTATAAAGGTGAGCATCTCGTGACCAGCGAGTGGTTGCGTCCACCATGGCGTCGATGTGACGTAGTGGGAATGCATCCTTCGGGCATGCTTTGTTGAGATTCGTGAAATCAATGCAAACTCGCCACTTCCCGTTCTTTTTTGGCACCACCACCACGTTTGCAAGCCAGTCGGGGTATTTTGCCTCTCGTATCTTGCCTTCTTCTAGAAGGTTTTGTACTTCTTCTTTGATGACTTGGTTGCGCTCAGGTGCAAACTTCCTGCGGTTTTGCTTGACATACAAATGATTAGGACTAACATTTAATTTATGCGTTATTACCTCGGGGTTGATGCCAACCATGTCCTCATGGGACCAAGCGAAGCAATCGGCGTTTCGCCTCAAGAACTCGATCAATCGTTCTCGCAATTCGCCTTGCAAGTCTGCTCCGATCCTGACAGTTTGCTTGGGTTTAGACGGATCAAGGATGATTTCATCAATTGGCTTAGCTTCTGGTCCAGCATATTCTTCGATGGTCCGTCGTTGCTGTAGTTGCTATGCAGGCATCTTGCGAGTTGCTGAAGGCTTCAAGGCTGCTTTGTAGCATTCCTTCGCCAACTTTTGGTCGCCTTTTATCTCTTGCACTCCCCATTTGGTGGGGAACTTGATGGTTTGGTGATAGGTGGAGGGCACCGCCTTCATATCATGGATTCATGGCCTTCCAACAATGACATTATAGGATGACAAGCAATCAATAATAAGGAATTTTACCTGAACATTAATGCCTTGCGCATAAGTGGGCAAAGTGATTTCGCCAAGTGTATATTTAGCTTCGCCGCTAAATCCTACGAGCACTGTGGATTTTTTGTGATGTTTCTTTCGCTTTGCCCCATGTCTTTGAGGGCATCTAACATGATGATATTTGCCGAGCTGCCATTGTCCACGAGCACTCTTCTCAGGAGGCAGTTTCCAATTGTGAGTGAGATAATGAGTCCGTCATGGTGCGAGTCCGCCAAGTATGCTGCATCTTCTTCATCGAAGGATATAGGCATGCAATCTGCCTTCGCTTTTCTGCATGAGCTGACGGGCTTTTCCATGGCGCTTTCTTTGGCATGACGCTTTGCAGCTGAATATGTTAGCCCACACACGTCCGATCATCCTGAAATAAGATTGACAATTCTGGAGGGCCGGGGTGAGGGGGAGCTGGCTGCCTTTCTAAAGTTGATGACTCGCGCTGCAAGGTTGCTTTGGCCTTGTCAGTCATGAGATCTTTCAAGAATCCTTTTCGGAGCAAGTGAGCAACTTCTCTTCTGAGGGCAATGCACTCATCTGTTGTATGACCAATATCTGCATGGAAGTCGCACCATCTTGATGAATCCTTCTTATCCGAGGGCTTGTCTGACTTCTTGGGCTACCTGACTGCATCTCCTAACTTGCCGAGGCTGTTGATTAATCCTACTGGACTGACATTGAAGTTGTATTCTCGGATTGCTGGAGGGTGGTTTGAATCTGCGACGTTGACATTTTGCACAGTGTCTTTGTGATATGCTTGATATCGGTTGTCCCGACGATTGTTGTTGCTTAGGGCCTTCCTGCCGCCTCTATCTAACTCTGCTGTACCTTTCCTGGTATCAACATCTTCTTCGAACCTAATTTGCGCGAGGGCCTTTGCCTGGGCATCTTCAAAGGTTGGGCAAGGATACTTTGTCAGCTCCTTATACAGCTCCGATTCTTCTAGCAAACCTCTTCCGAAAGCTTAGATGGCGGTAGGAGCATCGCATCTTGGGATGGAGACCTTTTCGCGGCTGAATCTGTTGAAATAATCTCGCAGCGGTTCGCCAAATCTTTGCACGACACGGTACAAATCTGTTGGAACACAAGGTGACACTCAAGAAGGGGGGGGTTGAATTGAGTGACTAAATCTAATCGATTTTCGCAAAAACGCTTTTATGGCACAGTGCCGTGCACTGTGTTATTCACTCGTAAAATTTCCGATTAATGTTTTTGCTCAAACGAAACTTAACCAAGCACTAAAACAATAATATCAAATAATAAAACACAGGAATTTAACGTGGTTCAATCTCACCTCTGAGATCTACGTCCACACAAACTATTCTTTTATTATTTGAATCGTAAAATATCAACCTCTCGATACAATCCGATTCCCCCACTACTAACTCTAGTAGTGCTCCCCAACACTTAACTCTAAGTGTTGCTACTCTCTATAATATCAGAAATTACAGAAAGAATAATCCCTCAACAAACGAGCTTCTTAGTCAAGCAAATTAGAGGGCAATTACAACCGTTGTTTAGTTTCCTAATCTGACTAGAACTCTGTGCTATACTCTGTGCCTTTAGAAAACTGTTTTCAGCTCTTAATCTCTCCAATTTTTTCTCTCTGAAAACGTGAACTTTAAAACTGACTTTCAATCCCTTATATATGTTTTTAAACAGAATAAAAATCCTTTTCCAGGTTCTCTTATCTTTTGAATAATTTTAATTCCTTAAATCAAGGGATAAAATTCTTTTCCTAATCAAAAACCAATTTGATCTTTTATAAAACTGATTTTCCTTTTCCTTGTAGGATAAGGATTTCTCCATATCTTATATTAACTAGATCAATTCTTTAAATCAGATTTCTTATCATACAAACTTGATCACATCAGTTGTTATCATATATTTCGAAAATTCTTTCCCTCAAACCTATATCAGAAAATCTGATTTTTTATAAAAACTTTTCATAAACAGTTTTTCTCAAAACGTTTTATTTTCTTTAACAAACTTGATTTTCGAATTTCTATTTTCTTTTATATAGATATATAAAATTAACATAATTATTTATTTCCTTAACTCTAAGAAAATAATAATTATCCTAATATTATATTTCTATATTTGGCACATAATATATCATTTAGTTCTAGCATATTACATTTTGCATATAGTAACTAAACTTGGAATTCAATATAAACTAAGACTTCAAACTTGATTCTTCACTTCTTCAAAGTCTTCATTTACTTATTCCTTTCTCAACCATCTGTAACAAACTTCCATACTATAACATATTATATTTTTCATCATCAAAACTTAACAAGTACATGCACAACAAATTCCCCCTTTTTGATGATGACAAACATGCAATATAATATTATACAGTACGCATTTTCCTGTACCCATTTTCCTTTAAATTTCCCCCTCAAAATAAGCACTGTTATTGTCATTAAGAATAGATTAAGAATAGATAGCATAGACATAACATCATAGCATAGACATAACATCATTCACAACTTTCCACACTTTCAAAACACCATAATCCAATAGCCGACATACCAAAGTACATAACCAATCATTGAGTTCATTAAACTACATACGAGAGAGATTATAATCTTTCCTAAAGCTAAGTATTAAACCAATCTTCCCCCTTTTGACATTATCAAAAAGGAACCACAGGGAGTTGTTCAAAATGAGAGTCTTAGCACAATAAGTCAGTTGCTCAAACACTTAAGCTAGTGATGCTGGTGCTACAATGTTAACCAATTCACAATCTTCAAAATAACAAGAAGCAACCATATAACATCACCAAAAACAGTTTGAAAAGGAGTGTAGGTAACCAAAAAACAGGACCCTTAGTAAGAACAAGATGGCGGTCAATGGAAGAATCGGGGGCGGGAGGGTTGAGAAGCGGAGTTGAAGGCACTCATAATTTGTCGATCTTTGTCTCGGCCAATCTGTCTCGAGCGCGTTCCCTGGCCAATATTTGTTGCTGTTGTCTGTTGAGCTGAGCCATCTGGTCTTTCATCTGAAGACAACCAGCACAAGCTTCCTTAGGCTGGAAACCCAAAAAATCTTTCTTTAACAACTCACCACCCAGCACACATAGCTCCATCTTACTCAAAATACCATCAGTCATAATATCCTTGGCACTCTCCCCCTTAGAAGAATCAAGCAAGACATCATAAGCCCGAAACAGTTTAGTCAGCCACACACCATATGGTAGAAAAGTGGGTGAGGAGGGTAAATGGCGCATGTGATGAAGCATGAGGTGGGGTAAACTAATAGGATGACCATGATCGAGTAACCATAACAGAACCTGATCCATGATCAAGCAATCACCTCGGTTTTCAACACGAGGAAGCACGATTTTGTAATTATACTACGGGCAAGTTTGTATTTGGCGGGAAGAAGAGCAACGGGGAAATATTTGGGCATGGGTGAGGGGTTGATCAGACAAGGTGGAAGAAATAGTGGTATTATCAATCCCCTCAAGAAATGGCCAACTCTTCGTATTATATTCAGAGAACCCAGCATAAGGTATTCCTAACACAAGGGCTAGGGCAGCAACATCTAAATTCAAAGCAACCCCATTTACAGATGAATGCAACACCAAATCACCATCAATTGATAAATTTCGATAAAATTCCTGAATTTCATTCGCATAAATTGCATCATTAAAGCTTAAGAGAGAAACCCAACCTTGCATTGCAATGGAATCAGAAAGAAACATAAATTCACGACGAGCCAGCCAAGACGCCGGGAAAATTCGACCCTGAAGAATTTTCGGTCCAGTTGAAGAGGTAGGATTTTTCAGCCTCTTGGAAGCAGAGGGACGAGATTTTCGAGTACCGGGAGATTTGCGCTTCTTTGTCAGTGGTGTCGAAGTAGGAGGATCGCCGGAGACAGTTTCAGAGGGACCGTTGGAACGACGAGAGCCAGGCGACGCAGCAGCAGGGGAAGGGTTTTCGGGAGGGTTGGAGGGTTGAGGGTCGGAATTAGGAGCCGCGATGGGAGTGGGGTTGTTTGACGGTGGAGGAGGAGGTGGGTTGGAGGGAGGAGTCGAAATTTCGGGTGAGGGGACTGGAGGTGGTGAAGGAATTTTTGATTTCTTGGGTGTGGGTTTTGATTTCTTGGGTGTGGGTTTTGATTTGACCGGTGTTTTGGACTTCACCGGCGGATTACGAGTAGGTTTCTTGGTCGGCGATTTGCGGGTGGTTTTCACTTTCACCATGGTTGGAAGATTGAGAGAAGGAAAGTGAGAAAAGTGATGAGAAAAAAATCTGAAGGAAGAGGATGAAGTTGGGGGGACGGAGATCTAGGAAGTTAGGGGGTTGGCTTAATGTAGGAATTAACGATGAAAAGAGGTGAAAAAAAATAAGGAGGGCGGGTTTTTTGTTTAGAAAGACTGCATACTAGTAATCACAAGGGTCGAACCTTTGACAATTATTTTATGAAAAACAATTTTTCGAAACATTTTTATGTGAAAGCAACATCAATTTAAAAAAAACTGGTGATGTATGAGATGTTTTCAAGGAAATTCATGAAGCAACTTAGGTTGAGATTATCAGGACAGCATCAATAGCTTTTGTGTGAGTCCTTATAATATCACATAGACTATGTCTCACCCTGTTTAACAAACCATGTACTGGGACTCCAATTGACATACTTAAGGAAGAAAACAGGCATAATACACAACTAGATTCCAGAAATTAATCCCAATGCCACTCTAAGTTTTTCAAAACGCTCACGAGCAAGTGGTTTGGTGAAAATATCGGCTATTTGATCATCAGTGCAAATGAATTCAAGTGCAATATTACCTTTTTCTACATTATCACGCAAGAAGTGATATCTTATCTCAATGTGCTTAGTACGTGAGTGTTGAACTGGATTTTTTGAGATGTTAATCGCACTAGTATTATCACACATAATGGGTACATTATCAATCATAACTCCGAAATCTCGTAATTGTTGTCTTACCCATAATACTGTGCACGGCATGAAGCAACTGCAACATATTCGGCCTCGGCGGTGGAGAGAGCCACTGAGTTTTGTTTCTTGGAGGCCCACGATATTAAGCATGGACCTAAAAGGTGGCCGTTCCGGATGTACTCTTTCTATCTACCAAAAACCCGGCATAATCCGCATCGGAAAAACCAATCAAGTCAAAATTTCCTCCTTTAGGATACCATAAATACAGATTATTGGTTCCTTTTAGGTATCGAAGAATTCGTTTCTGACCTTAAAATGTGATTCTTTTGGACGGGATTGAAATCGGCACGAGAGGCATACAACGTGCGAGAATATCGGTCTACTAGAAGTTAAATAGAGAAGTGATCCAATCATACCTCGTAAGTCGTCTCATCTACTTTCTTACCATTTTCATCAAGATCTATCTTGGTAGCAGTAGGTAAAGGGGTAGAATGAGTCTTAGAATCTTCCATACCATATTTTTTCAAGAGCTCTTTCACGTATTTCTGTTGATGTATCATTATTCCTGTCTCAAGTTGTTTGACTTGTAACCCTAGGAAGAAACTTAGTTCTCCCATCATAGACATTTCAAATTCACTTTTCATTAGTTCAGCAAAATAATGACACAATAATTCGGTTGTTGCCCCAAATATGATATCGTCAACATAGATTTGGACAATCAACAATTCTTCCCCCTTAGTTTTTAGAAATAATGTCCTATCTACTGAGCCTCGTTTGAACCCGTTTTCCATTAAAAAGATAGATAGGCGTTCATACCAAGCTCTAGGAGCTTGTTTTAATCCATAAAGAGCCTTATCAAGTTTAAAAACATGGTTAGGAAAATCAAGATCAACAAAGCCGGGGCGCTCTACATATACGGTTTCTTTCAAATAACCATTAAGAAATGCGGTCTTAACATCCATTTGATAGAGCTTAATATTTTTAAATGCAGCAAAAGCTATTAAAATTCTAATAGCTTCCAATCGAGCCACGGGGGCAAAAGTTTCATCAAAGTCAATTCCTTCCTGTGATTAAATCCTTGACATACAAGTCTTGCTTTATTTCGAACAATCATCCCACTTATCATCTAATTTATTTCGAAAAACCCATTTTGTGCCAATAAGCGATTGATTAGTGGGACGAGGTTCTAAATGCCAAACTTCATTTCTTTTAAATTGATCTAGCTCATCTTGCATAGCAAGAATCCAATCGGGGTCGATCAATGCAATTTTATAATTTGAAGGTTCAATTTCAGATATGAAAGCATTGAAAGCACAAAAATTATGAAGAGATGAACGAGTTTGTACCCCCTTGGCAATATCGGTGAGAATTAAATCGGTAGGGTGCGAACTCGATGTTTCCACTTCTTTGGAGTGAAGGATACGTTACGTAGCACGGTGCCATGCTCCGACATTTGCTATTGAGTTCAATTCTTGGAGTATGGCGATCAGTTTGTGGATTCATCTTGTGGTCTTTCTTCATCTACCACTTCTTCTTCTTCCGAGTCTTTCAATAAGATCTCGTTCATTTGAATTTTCAATTTGTTCTCCGGATGTGCCACGGATCGTGTTACGAGAGGATGTTTCCAACCGTTTTTCAGCATAACGGTCCTCTTGTGCATCAGATGTTTCTCTAATCAGTCCAATAGAGAAGTCCTCATCATCATCTACCTGCACTTCTTGGGAATTTTTGTCAGTTTCATCAAAAATAACATGGACACTCTCTTCCATACGCATTGTTCTTTTGTTATATACTTTATATGCTTTGCTATGAGGAGAGTATCCTATGAACACTGCTTCGTCACTCCTTGGATCAAATTTTCCCAAATTATCTTTACCATTATTATGGACATAACAAGTACATCCAAAGCATCTAAGGTGAGAGATATTTGGTTTTCTTCCTTTAACAAGTTCATAAGGAGTTTTATTCAAAATGGACCGTACTTTTGTCCTATTGTAAATGTAACATGCGGTACTTACGGCCTCGGCCCAAAAATTTCTAGGTAGGCCACTATGTAAAAGCATAGTTCGTGACATGTCTTCCAAAGTACGGTTCATTCTTTCTACCACTCCATTTTGTTGTGGAGTTCTTGGAGCGGAGAAGTTATGATCAATTCCATTTTCATTGCAAAACATTTCAAAATCAGTGTTTTCAAACTCAGTGCCATGATCGGTTCGACGAGACGGTAATTTGCAATTTGTTTGATTTTGGACTTTTCGAATATGGACTAGAAATACTTCAAAAGTTTCATCTTTTCCACTAATAAATAGAGTCCATACAAATGCGGAGAAATCATCAACAAGGACTAGAGCATATTTGCTACCACCTCTACTCCTTACTCGCATAGGACCACAAAGGTCCATATGAATTAACTCCAAAGGTTTAGAGGTGCTAACAAATTTCTTTGATTTAAAAGAAGATCGAACATGTTTACATCTAGCACATGCTTTACAAATTGTTTCCCAATCAAAATTTATTGAAGGTAAACCATCAACTAAGTCCATTTTTCTTAATTTGTTAAGCAATCTTGAGCTTACATGTCCAAGTCTTTTATGCCAAAGTAGAGGATTATCTTGCAGCACACTCATACATGAAATAGTATTGTTAGGTAAGTTGTTTAAACATGTTAAGTAGACATTATTTACCCTCTTCCCTTCCAATATCAATTCATGAGAATCCTTGTTAATGATTTTGCACATATCAGCGTGAAATTCAACAACATTACCTCGATCACACAATTGTGAGATACTTAACAAATTGTGTTTCAAACCATTTACCAGCATTACGTTCTCTATGGAGTGTGTTAGAGATTTGCCGACGTTTCCAATACCGATTATCTCTCCCTTTTTGTTGTCGCCAAATGTTACACACCCTCCATGGTGGGCTACTAGTGAGAGGAATTGAGATTTGTCACCAGTCATATGTCTTGAGCAACCACTTGTCGAGATACCATAGGTTGCTTCCTCTCACATTCGCCCGCAAAAAGATCACTTGTTAGTTTTAGGAACCCAGATTTGCTTGGGTCCCTTTTTCTTTCGTTGAGCCTCTAATAGATCTTTTCTAACCCATATTTGATTTACATACTTAACATTCTTGGTAACACTTTTTTTCTTGATATTACAGTTATCCATAAGGTGTCCATTTTTTTCCACGAAGTTGCAAATCAAATACTCGGGTAAATCAACATATTTTCGTTTACGAAAGTCTTTTCAAAGTTTCGGCCTTTGTGCCTTACACCGTGCTTCGGGTCCGTATATCCTAAACCGATTCTGTTTCGATTGCTTGTTGTCTTGGAAATATAATCTAGGGCTTTTTGATTTGTCTAACCATTTTTCATACATTTTCCGAGCAATAGTCAATTGTGATTCCAAAAATTCAACAGAAGTGTTTAGATCTATATTCCTTTTTCTTGAAATTTCCAAATCTCTTTTAGCTTTATCAAGTTCGTCACTTATCTTAGCATCATGAGGTAGCATGAGTGGAACAATTCTAGATCTATGTCCGGACTCCTTCACTTTAGTTAACTCAAGTTTTAAAGATTCGATTTGTTTTTCGAGATTCGAATTTTTCCCTTCTAACTCGGTGTATGGCACGGTGTTATCAACGATTTCTTTTGTTAGAGACTTTTCGTATCTTAAGGCACTCAACTCAATATTTACTTCTTCGACGGTTTTTTTCAGTTCTTCATTCTTTTTCATCAGTTCTTTACAGTCCTTTAATAAATCCTTATATTCTAATTCCAACCCAATCTTTTGCTTAGTCAAAATTTTTACTTCTTTTTTCATGTTCGAAAAATTATCATTCATCTCTTGACAATCATCAATGACATTATTAAGCAAGGTAGCAAGTTGGTTTTTCGAAAGAAGATGAATTGAAGGTTTTAGAGAGATAAGACTTACCTCACTATCTTCTGTTTCGTCTTGAGAATTAGAGCTTTTTGCCATTAAACACAAGTGGGAATCGTCCGGCACTTGTGCCCTTCTCTGTCTTTGTCGTACGGCGTTCGGACATAGTTTTGCCTCATGGCCTTGTGCCTCGGACTGTTCTTCATCAGAGTCCGAATCTCCCCAAACTGCAGCTATCATGGCCTTTTTGAACTCTTTCTTGGATTGTTCCCTTCTTTCTTTGGGCTTCTCTTCATCCCATAAGGGACATTCCTTAATCCTGTGATTAAACTCTCCACACTTGAAACAACCGGAGTTAGTAGCACTTTTCTTTGAATTAGAGGTAGTGCCTTTTCCTTTGAAATTTCCAGTTTTCCTAGAGTTATTAAATTTGTTCTTTTTGAGAAAATTTTGAAATCTCCTAGTGAGAAGTGCAACATCATCATCACTATCACTATCTTCAGATTCCAATTCGGTTCTCAAGGCTAGACCTTTGTTTTTTGGTTCATTAGTTTTGGAATCTAATACAAGTTCGTGAGTCATCAATGATCCAATTAGTTGTTCTAGTGAGAGTTTAGTTAAATCTTTTGCTTCTTGAATGGCAGTTATTTTTGGAAGCCATCGACTTGTTAAACTTCTTAGCACTTTTCTTACTAAATCTTCAGAACTATAAGTTTTGCCTAGAGAACGTAATTCATTAGTGATTAGTGTAAATCTAGTGAACATCTCTTTAATAGATTCGTCCTTATTCATGGTAAAACAGTTCATATTGTTGGACTAGCAAATCTATTCTAGATTGTTTTACCTCATTCGTACCTTCGTGGGCCAACTCCGGCGTGTCCCATATTTCTTTTCTTTGTAGTGCAAGCGGAAATTCTTGAGTATTCATCGGGTCCAATACCATATTGGAGAATACTCATTGCTTTGTAGTTCTTTTCGGCTTTTGCGTAGTCGACGTAATCGTAGTCATCTTCATCCTTGTCGACCATCTTTCCTTCAGCGTCTTTTCCTTGGATAAGGATTGGTCCTTTTCTAATAACCTTCCAGCATTCATAATCCGATCCTTGGATGTAGATCCTCATCCTTGCTTTCCACCATCCATAGTCTTTTCCGTTGAAAATCGGGCACTTGGTGTGTCTATCTCGAGAGTCATCTTGCATATTCATGATGTGTATTCTCTAGGGATGAGCCTTTCGAGAATAACCTTTGCTCCGATACCACTTGTTGGAACACAAGGTGACACTCAAGAAAGGGGGGTTGAATTGAGTGACTAAATCTAATCGATTTTCGCAAAAACGCTTTTATGGCACGGTGTCCGTGCACTCGTGTTATTCACTCGTAAAATTTCCGATTAATGTTTTTGCTCAAACGAAACTTAACCAAGCACTAAAACAATAATATCAAATAATAAAACACGAGGAATTTAACGTGGTTCAATCTCACCTCGAGATCTACGTCCACACAAACTATTCTTTTATTATTTGAATCGTAAAATATCAACCTCTCGATACAATCCGATTCCCCCACTACTAACTCTAGTAGTGCTCCCCAACACTTAACTCTAAGTGTTGCTACTCTCTATAATATCGAAATTACGAAAGAATAATCCCTCAACAAACGAGCTTCTTAGTCAAGCAAATTAGAGGGCAATTACAACCGTTGTTTAGTTTCCTAATCCGACTAGAACTCGTGCTATACTGCGTGCCTTTAGAAAACTGTTTTCGGCTCTTAATCTCTCCAATTTTTTCTCTCCGAAAACGTGAACTTTAAAACTGACTTTCAATCCCTTATATATGTTTTTTAAACAGAATAAAAATCCTTTTCCAGGTTCTCTTATCTTTTGAATAATTTTAATTCCTTAAATCAAGGGATAAAATTCTTTTCCTAATCAAAAACCAATTTGATCTTTTATAAAACTGATTTTCCTTTTCCTTGTAGGATAAGGATTTCTCCATATCTTATATTAACTAGATCAATTCTTTAAATCAGATTTCTTATCATACAAACTTGATCACATCAGTTGTTATCATATATTTCGAAAATTCTTTCCCTCAAACCTATATCAGAAAATCTGATTTTTTATAAAAACTTTTCATAAACAGTTTTTCTCAAAACGTTTTATTTTCTTTAACAAACTTGATTTTCGAATTTCTATTTTCTTTTATATAGATATATAAAATTAACATAATTATTTATTTCCTTAACTCTAAGAAAATAATAATTATCCTAATATTATATTTCTATATTTGGCACATAATATATCATTTAGTTCTAGCATATTACATTTTGCATATAGTAACTAAACTTGGAATTCAATATAAACTAAGACTTCAAACTTGATTCTTCACTTCTTCAAAGTCTTCATTTACTTATTCCTTTCTCAACCATCTGTAACAAACTTCCATACTATAACATATTATATTTTTCATCATCAAAACTTAACAAGTACATGCACAACAAAATCGCTGGTTTGTTTTTCCAGAAGCCTGCTGCTGGCAAACTGGAGATTGAACATGTCTACCAAACCTGCAAAAGTCAAAATAGCGCCATTAGGTAGATTAATGAACCACTGAAGAGCGGGACCTGATAAGGTTGATCCAAAGCCCTTGCACATGCAAGCTTCACGCATCTCGCGCGAGACTGGGATGGTGATCATTCTTTGCTTATACTGGGCGACATGCTTGCTGGGATCCGTCGTTCCGTCATACAACTTCATAGCGGGAACAGTAAAGCGCTTCGGGATCTCGACCAAGGCGATGGCATCTGCAAATGGCGAGTCGGCATAGCTGGTTATTCTCCATGGGTCTTAGCACTCCAGGAATCTTAAGGATCATCTCTTCGACCTACCTGAGGCGCTCATACAGGGGATCTGCATTGACAGCTGCAGAGAGAATTTTTGGCATGTTGGACGCAGGTTGCTTGCTTCGGGCATCTTGCACCGGCTAAAGCTGCTCCGAGGCCACTTTGGATGGCGGCTCCTTCTGAGATGGTTGATCCTGCATCTTGCCAGCATCTTCTTCGAACGGGGAGACCCACTCGTAGGCGGCCTGGCGGTTTAAGCTAGGATACTTGCTAACAATTGGCACCTTGCTTTGGTATGGCATCTTTGTCATCTTCAAGGATGGGATCCTCCATATCGAGTTGCTTGGCTATGCTGCCAATATCACTTTGACGCTTGCGGGAGTTGGACGCGTTGGACAACATTTGGGACCGGAGCTCCTCGGTTTCCTTTCTAAGTTGGACACCTTGAGTCGCAATTTCATCTCTGAGAGATTGCTTCATATTATCAATGGCTCCCATAATTTGGTCAATGGCTTCTTGCCCTGGCACATTAACGGGTGGCTTAGGAGTTGCAGGCGACTCATCAGCATTGTTTCCAGACATGTCTCGTGACAAATTGATAGAGTGTTAGAATTGCTTTTTAATTACCAGCCCCACAGTGGGCGCCAAATTATTTAGGGCAAATTTCACACTAAGGCTAACTTGCTTGGAGAGGGGGTTGATAAAAGTAAATTGCACAATGTAAAGTTGCGATAAATAAAGGAAAAAACGCAGCAAGTTTTACGTGGAAAACCCTTTGGAAATGAGGGAAAAACCACGGGAGGATTTGTATCCTGCCAATTCACTAAGTTGCTTGAGTTTTTGAGATAGTACAAGTATTAGCTAGAGAGAAAGTTGAGGGAGCAGTGATTCATTCTTTACAAAGTGTGAGCTAGTAGACTATTTATACTAATTTACGATAGTAACGTTGCTTTTTAGCCGTTTTGACCTTGGCACCTGATTGGCCTAGATCCTATTTTAATGGAACGTGTGCATATTTTTTTCCTTGGCGGTTATCTTCAATCCCATGTCCTTCTCCCACTACGCCCTTCTTCCTAGAATATAGGGTGCATCTCAACTGCTGGCTAAGTCATCAATCCTCTTCTTCCATACGCGCTCAATGAGATGCTGCCACTTGGCTTGGCGAAGTAACACATCTTGGTTGCTAAGCTCGCTGCCACGTCATATTAATCTGACCCCTAACACTAGCTAGCCATATTTTGCTTAAGTTTTTTAGTTGTATACGTCGTGGCTCTTTCTAGAACTAATAATCCCATATAGTAAAATATATTTTCGATGCCGCTACTTAGCATATGGGAATCAATTAACTAAAATATAATCTAAATGCAAACATCTATACTAATATATTAAAAGGCGTTATTAACCAAGGAACGGCGCCACGTGGCGCTCTCCCTTAGATTGATTTACTACACATGATCCATATACAACAAAAAAAAAGTAAATCTATTGCATAGGATTTGATCCTATGACTTCAAGTTTATATACTAAAGTCTTAACGACTAAACCAAATGACATTTGATAATATTATTTTAAAGTAAAATATTAATAATGAAAACTACAATTACCAGGGGCATAGCAGGGCCTATAAACTAGTTTATTATTAATGCTAAGAAGACTGTTCTTATGTATTCGATATAACTATCTATAAAAAATTTATATGTCTCGAGTAAACTTTGGGAAGACCTCGAGTTCATTCATTATACACCCAGGTTTACCATGTGCATGACACACCCTAAATTAATTTTCGCTCATTTGCTCATTTGAAACTCTCCCTTTTTAGTACATTTTGCTCATTTGAAATCAATGAGAAAAAATATAGTTTTGGGTATACTATGCTCATGGTACACCCGGGTGTATGGTGAAATTTTTAGAAGACCTACTGTAGTAGCTTTTACTTTAGTGTATCTTGTAGAAGTGGATGCCACAACTTTTAAGTACTTCTACTAGCTATGATGTTAAAGTGGAAATGATATATCTGTCATAAAATACTTATATTTTTCCATTATATATATTCACTGTTATATATTTTTATTTTTTTTACAAGAAAGGAGAAATTCATTAAATTAAATCCATATGACATCTAGATATATTTAATATTCTTCCAAATCAAGAACAAATCTTAAATGCTCTTCAAAAATTAACAATATAAATGCATATTACAATTTTGGCTACGGATCATAGTATATACGTACATAAATATAAAGATGAAAATATTACGATGTCATAACATCTTTCAATTGAATAGAGATGATGTATCCAAATCCAACAATATAGTTGTTTTATAACCAAAACTTGCTTCACATTGATTTTGGACGTTGTACACCAATGTAAGGATCAAACAAATTTGACCACAAGATACATGTAGAAAAAACTTCCGTCAATACAGACTAATAGCTCATCGTTCATGAACACTTTTATTGTGCCATACCCTCAATTATGACTTATATGCCGTCAAAGACATTAAAGTAGTAACTTAGTAAGTTCTCACCAAAATAAACAAAATTAAAAATAAAAAGAAAGTTAAGGACATTAAAGTAAGTTCTAACCAAAAGAAACAAAAAAGAAATAAAAAATTATAGTAGTAAGTAGTAACTACTAAGATTTTATATATTTTATTTATAAAAAAAAAAACCACTAAGATTTTAGACGTAGGGCCAACTCACACAAAGATCCCCCATCCTAACAGTCACCCATGGGCCATAATCCATCTTAACTTTTTGCGCTTATATAACCACCCAACACCCCCCTAAATTGTATTGTATTGCTCTTCTTTTAAAAGTCTCACTCAATATATACATGGCTTCATTTTACTCCGATGCCTTACTCCACAAAAAGCCTCTTGCAACTCACTTTACCACCATCACTTGGCCAAAACGCCCCAAGATCCGTCTACGGAGACGTAGCCGGAGGCTCCCTTCGGTCCAACTCGGCGGTAAGAAAACTCGGAAAGGTTTTCTCCTAGCAAGAATTTTCCGGCGAATACGTGTAAGATGGCTAAAACTGAATTATTCTTGTATGTTGAGAAAGCTTAAGCGATATTATAAGTCATTAATCAAGGATTTAATTGAAGCTAACGCATCAGTGAAGGCTTATCCACAAAGACTTTTTATAGACACCTCCTTCGCTGTTCCTGTTGTTGGTGTTTCTCTCTCTAGCTACCATGCTGGTGGTGTTATGGGAAATCCTAGATCCATCTTGTTGTGATCATACTTTATTTTATTTTTTTGTCATTTTACATAATCTTCTGTAATTATTGAACCTTTGTTTTGTTTTTGTTTTTTGTTGCAATAATCTTTTTTTGTAAAATCAAGTTTCTTTTATTCTCTATTATCAAATTAGCTGTTAAGTTGTGATCATATGACTTATATATGGGTAAGCTGTAAAAAAAGAATTATGGGTGACCGTCAGTTTTGGACGGAGGAGAGATTCTTCCTTAATCATATTTTATTAGTGCAAGCAAATCTGCATATGCATACAATTTTGTGTTAAGTAATGTTAAATGTTTGTGATAAAGTATTATTATTTTATGTTACCTGGTGTGTCTGTATCATCTCCTTGATGATTATTATTTCGTGGCAACTAGCAATCCATTGTATTTTATTAGGTAATTAATTAACTAAATTTTAAATCGTCGGGTTGATATTGACGGTGATAATAATATCTAAAAGTATAATAAAACCAATGTATCATCAGAAAAGATTACGTACAGAGATAATCTCATCATATGATTACATACCATAATATAGGTATACTTTCAGAATTGTTCTTGTTTACATTTCCATAGAAAGTGTATGTGTATAATTTGTTAATCTTTAGTTCTAACGTATCAGTTGAGTTTATTTCTAAATTTATATTCATGTTATGAGTTTATAAAACATGCATTATGGATCATGCTTAAAGCTAAGTTATCTTCAAGTTATATACTATTCCTAGTTAATGATACAAAAATTATATAATTTGAAATGTATTTATTATAATTTTATAAACTAGTTACTCTGTTTATAGTAGCCCATATAAGTACATTGTAGTTCAAACCTTATTATTTTCTCTAGTCATATGATTTAGGGTTACTAGCTGACAAAGGAAGAATGTAGTTTGATACAATAGTAATTGAAGATAATGAAAATATCCTAACATGAAAAACCTGAAGCTTAGGCTTTTTGGTTAAGATTATCAAGTAGATCACCAGCTGAATGAGCCTCATTTTCTGTGTTCGTTCTTTAATTGGAAACATGAATGAGCAAGATCCAAAAAAAGGTACCAATGGAGCCGTAGAGGTATATAATAAAAAAAGTAGATGTTTACGAGGGAAGCTCGTAATATATTAAAAGGCGTTTCCAAATATATTAAAAGACGTTCGTAAACAAGGAACTGTGCCACGTGGTGCTATCCCTTAGAGTGTTTATTTTATGTACTACTAGTATTTTTTGCACGCGATGCGTGCGCGAACATCGCGGTGATATTGAACATGTTTATTTTGTTTTCAAAAAATATGGAAGTTATTTTAACTAAAAAAAATTTGGTAGTTTTTTTTGGAGGGGAAATCTGGTAGTTATATTAGAGCCTTTTTTTTAAAAAAAGTTCTATGACTTTTTTGCCCTCATAAGTTATCCTGGAAGAATAAAAACATAAAGGGTATTTTAGGGAACTCAGGTGGACACCAAAGTCCTCAAGAGTTCCCATATATAATAGAGATACATACAATATAAAATTTGAAAATGCATGGTACAAGATTGGATCCCATGACTTCAAGCTTATATACTAAAGTCTTAACCAATAAACCAAGTAATGTTTGGTGTTATAATTTCAAAGTAAAATATTAATAAAAAAATTATAATTACCCGAATCATAGCCCCGGCCTAAAAACTAGTTACTTATTATAACATGCATTAGTGCCTTACTGCCTTTGAGAATTGAGTTTGAAGCCCATGCATTATTTAATCAGGGTAGCAAGTATATATATTAATGTATTAAAAGGCGTTCCTTAACAAGGAATTGTGCCACCGGCCACGTGACGCTATCCTTTAAACTGGTTACTTCATATACTCCACATAATATAATTTTTTTTAGAAAATGCATGATATAAAATTTGATCCCATGACTTCAAACTTATATACTAAATTCTCAACCACTGAACTAAGTAATGTTTTGTTTTGTGTTATAGTTTTAAAGTAAAATATTTCATTATAAAGACGGATAAGTAATAAGCAACAATTAACTTCCTAATTCAAGTAAGCAACAACGAATTTTTAAAGAAAATATGGCCTCATGGTTGTGTGCCATGAACTATTGAACTTGTGTGGTATTATCCATGGGAGAAGCCACATGGGGGCTGGCAGGGTCCCGGCCACTGCAGCTTATCCCCACGGTCCATATTTTTCAGTTAGGTCCCTGCAGATAATTTGATTACATATCGAATAAGGCCTTTTATAAACTTGAAGGAAATTGTTGGCTTGATAGTTAATGACTTTGTGAAATGTTTGAGTGGTAAAGGGGTCAAGTCCTCTTGACTGTAAAACTCTACCTACTCTTTTTTTTTGTCGTTTTCTCTATTTATTTTATTTAATAAGTAAAGGCCATCTGGCCTCCGTAACTCTAAATTTCTAGCTTCGCCCCTAGTATTATCGAGCACAAGTTTACCATCAATGATAGGGCACATGGTTGTGTATCCTACTATATGTGATACAACACACGGTTATATGGTCTTGTGCAAACGAATCCCACGATCATGCACATCTCCCAAACGTTCTTTCAAGCCAGACATTTCCCTAATCCAATATGATATACTCCCTCTGTAAAATGGGGGCCTTTTTTCTTTCTTTTTAGGCAACAATCTCTCTCTCTCTCTATCTCTCTCCTATCAAATGGGTTCCCTTTTTTCTTTCTCTCTATCTCTCTCCTCTTCAAAAAGTTACTTAGAAAAACGTGTTTTTAAAAGTGTAACATCTATTTTATTACAGAGGAAGAATAATAATAATAAGATGAAATACTAAAATGAGCTAAGCTTCAGCCTTCGGTCTTTATATATTTCATTTTGAATTAAATCAATTATTTGAAAAAAAAATGGTCTATTAGGATGGAGGGTAAATGACAAAAGGCAAACAGAATATGGACAGATAAGTCTCGGTCATATGACCATAAAACGCAATAAGAGGGGAAAGTCTTCCTAGCACAGAGATTTACAATTTAATACTCCAAAGCATCCAAAGATTAGTTAATAAGACAAAATTATGATTGCATGTGGTAACTACTAACTAGTAAGGTATAGAGTATAGACAATGATAGATCCCACATAAGATTGTATCATCTCTTTCTGGCTCTTAAAATTGCAAGGGGTCAAGATATACTGCCCTGGCCTATTTACACGAAATCTTTGATGTACATAAATATATACTACGGATGCATAACCATCTATGTTAGCTTTGAAAGCAATGATGATCATATATTCATACTTCTAAACGCTAGGAATGCATGTCTTTGTTAGCTTTTCTTATAATAAAACCACGTAGTTTTTTTTCTTTTTCTTTTAATTTCAAAAAAGATAATTGAACTAATGAAGGAAATAATTATGGTGGAATTATGGCATCTCAAATTCCAAAAACGTTCTAGAAACGTTACCCCAAAAAGAAACATTTGTAAGCTCCCCAAAAATAAGTTCAATTCAGTTTAGTTCAGTTGCAATCAGTTCAGTTTAGTTGTTTTATGCCGAAAAGAACAGACCCTAAATTACCTCTCAAAACTCCCTCCTAAACGAGTTGGTTTTCCTCCTAAAGTATCAAACTTTAATAAATGACAAAATTAGTAATTTATGTAGGAGTCTTTTATACTTATTACCTATTATTGAAGGCAATTAAAACATTTGCTTTTGTTTAATCAATGACCATTGTAAGTTATACTTTTATCAATAAATTAGAAAACTGAGCATTTCTAGGATGTTAATTAATTAATCTATCTATACTAATATATTAAATTAAAAGGTGATCCTAAACAAAAAACGGTGTCACGTGGCACTCACCCTAAGTGCATTTTACTCACATACAAAAAAAAAAAATAGAAATTGCATAGTATAGTGTTTGATCCCGTGACTTCAAGTTTATATACTAAAGTCTTAACCACTAGACCAAGTGATTTAGGGTGCGTTCTCTTCACCTGAATAACCCTGAACTGAACTTAACTTATCTGAACTGAACTTAACTTATTGGACCTGATTCAACTTATTGGACCTGATTGAACCTGATTGGAACTTATTGTACCTGATTAAAAATTATTAGACCTGATTGAAACTTATTAGACCTGATTGGAACTTATTTGACCTTATTTAACAAAAAAAATTGATGAGTAATAACATAAATATTACCCCTAACATAAATACTATCCCTCAAAATTTTTTATGACATAATAATTATTAAAATATATCCTTCAAAAAAATAATAATTATTAATTATCTCTTATGATTAACATTTTAACAAAAAAATACTATTTATATGCTTGCCTATACACAACTTTCACCACTAATATATCTAATAGTCTTGCTTTGATTTCATAAAGCACTAGTAGGAAATCAATTAATAACATTTATTTCTTTCATTGTTATTAGTAACGAAAATATGTTATCTCTAGTTATTTAAATTCAAATTGAAAAATATTATAATTATGATGATTATTATTGTTAACCTTATTTGACCATGATTATAATATTTTTTAATTATAACATAATCAGCTACTAGTAATATGAATAATAACATAATAGATAATAATATAAATATAGTATTATATAATCATAGGGGTACTTTAATTAAATTTTTTAATAATAACATAATCAAGTAATAGTAATATGAATAATAAAATAATAGACACTATTACAAATATAATACTATATAATAATCATAGTGGTAGTTTAATTAAAATTTATTGATCATTGACTATTTGGACCTTATTGGAACTTATTGGAACTTATTGGACCTGATTAGACCTGATTGGAACTTATTGGACCTAATTGGACCTAATTTAAGCTTATTGTCCTGATTGGACCTGATTGAAACTTATCATAACTGAACTGAACTGAATGGACCTGAAACTTAATTTATTAAGGTGAAGAGAACTCACCCTTTTAGTGGTATCATCTTAAAGTATAATATTAATAAATGAGAATTTTCTTTACTTGGAGCATAGTTCGTATCTGATAACTAGTTTATAGTATTAATAGTAGTAGTATAGTACTTAGGGTTGTTCAGAGTGCGGTCTGGACCGCACCAAACCGCAACCCAAACCATTTTTTCGCGGTTTGAGTTGGTTTGCGGTTTCAAAATTGCGGTTTGGGTTATGATTTCAAGAAAACTGCGGTTTGCGGTTTGGGTTGGGTTTTAATTTTTGTAAACCGAAACCGCACCGTAAACCGCAATTTTATATGTTTTTTTTTTTATCTTTTTTTATTTTTTTTTAAAATACACTTGACAATGTGGCATACAACTATACAACTGAAAAGAGAAGTTTGAGGTAAAGAACTTGGAGACTTTTGATAAATTATTATTTATGTTTAATTATGAAGTCAACTTCATATTTATTTGGACTCTTTATATTTATTAACAAATTTTTTTTACTCTTAGTTTACAAAATTAATGTCGCAGAGGAAAAAATGGTTAAACCGCAAACCAAACCGCACCAAACCGTTTCGTGCGGTTCGATTTGGGTTGGTTTGGGCAAAAGTGCGGTGCGGTTTGAGTTGGAAAAATGTCAAACCGTATATTTGCGGTTTGGGTTGGGTTACATCCCAAACCACACTAACCCAAACCGCGAACACCCCTATTAGTACTAATAGAAGAAGACGTTAGAAGAAAAAGGCAAGGATAAAAAATTGAAGTAGTTTAGTACTATAGTCAACGTAGGTTAAGGCAACTAATGGACGAAAGAGCTCTTGCATGAAGTTTCCTTTAAAATATTGTAGTCAATGAATGGAACCAGAGATCGTTACTTGGGGAATACATTTATGATTTGTCATAAGGCTCTAGCTACATGGTAATGTGAGAAAGTACTTATCGTATGCGCTTACGCAAGCAATGGTTGAGTATTTTCCTCTACGAAAATGGTGGTACGTAATAAGTATTGCTCTACTCTAATCTTATTTAGGGTGCGTTCTCTTCAACTTATTGGACCTGAACTGAACTAAACTTATATGAACTGAACTTATTGGACCTGAACTGAACTGATTGGAGCTTATTAGACCTGATTGGACCTGATTCAACTTGTTGGAACTTATTGGACCTGATTGGAACTTATTGGACCTGATTGAAACTTATTGACCTGATTGGAACTTATTAGACCTTATTGGCCCTGATTGAAACTTATTAGACCTTTTTGGACCTGATTAAAACTTATTAGACCTTATTGGACCTATTTGGAACTTATTTGCCCTTATTAGACAAAAAATTTGATGAGTCATAACATAAATATTACCCCTAACGTAAATACTACCCCTCAAAATTTATTATGAAGTAATAATTATTAAAATTCGCCCTTTAAAAAATAATAATTATTAATTATGTCTTATGATAAACAATTTAACAAAAAAAATACTATTTATATACTTGCCTATACATAACTTTCACCACTAATATATCTAAGAAAGATACTTCGGTGATGATAATGAAGCAATCCATTGATAACATTTATATCTTTCATTGTTATTAGTTTCGAAAACATGTTCTCTAGTTATTTAAAGACGAATTGCAAAATATTGTAATTATGATGATTATTATTATTAACCTTATTTAACCATGATTATTATATTTTTTAATAATAATATAATCAGCTAATAGTAATATGAATAATAAAATAATAGACAATAATACAAGTATAATACGATATAATCATTGTGGTACTTTAATTAAAATTCTAATAATAACATAATCAGCTAATAGTGATATGAATAATAAAATAATGGACAATAATACAAATATTTATTGATCATTGACTATTGGAACTTATTGGACCTGATTAGACCTGATTGAAACTTATTGCACCTGATTAGAACTTATTGGACCTTATTAGACCTGATTGGAACTTATTGCACCTGATTGGAACTTATTGGACCTTATTAGACCTGATTGGAACTTATTGCCCTGATTGGACCTGATTGAAACTTATCTGAACTGAACTGAACTTATTTGAACTGAACTGAACTTATTGGACCTGAAACTTAATTTTTTAAGGTGAAGAGAACGCACCCTTAATTTTATTTTATGAAAAATTAACAGTATCAGTCTTAACCAGAGTTGATTCATTTTCAATGATTTCAATTTTCGTTATTTCAAAATGGTCTCAATTTGAGATAGGGGGAGGGTCTGGGTATCTTCTTAAAACGATCATTCAGCTTAATGAGCCTACTAAATTGGTTAATTATGACATACTAGACTCTTTTATTGACTACACTTAGTTAAAAAAATGGTTATTGGATGAGTTTCATGTGTCTCGATTAACTTATTTAATACTCAATTCAATTAAGCTAAGATACCATTTTAAGAATAGACCCGCCAAAAATGGGTTCAAACAGAGACATAAAAATTTGGGACCTTTTAAAGTGAATTGGCTATAATTGAGATCATTACGATCAATTTTTCCTTTATTTTATGATATTAATTAGGCTATATTTATCACCTTATTTTTACTTATTTTTTCTGATCTGATATAAACTTATTTTTTCTGATCTGAACTTATTTTTTCTGATTTGATATGAATTGAACTGATCTGATCTGAAATTTGCTATAAGTACATGTGTTCAAAAGGATTAGACCAGATCTGAAATTTGCTACTACAGTAGTATTTGAGAATTTGCAACACCGACCACATAAACAAGACAATGCCTCCGCAAAACCATGTAAATATGGTAGAGTCCGTGCCGGTGTATCCTCGTTGTCAACCAACTGCCATCTCCAATTTTCTCTAGATTTCTTTTGGTTTTTGTTTTTGGGACTCCGATATATAAAGAGGCACGATAACGGTTTTTAATCCACATATTATTTTTGTATGAATTATCTACTAAGCTAGTTGATATTTTATTTATATTATAGATGACTTTTGCATCGGCTATTTTATACAATTTCTTTTCTTACATATATTCAGTTATGCGCAATTTTTGGTACATGTAAAATACTAGAAGTATCATATTTTATTATTTTAGAAAGTTAGTGACTAGATATTGTGGAATTTATATGAGACATCTAAAAGTTTAGTAATTTACCCTAGATGTAACAAATTCATGTATACTCAAGTATATAAGCAACATGTTGAATGTTAATGTACAGTTTTGCATAAGAAAAAGTAAAAGCTACGCAAAAATA
Organism: Beta lomatogona; assembly: GCA_947646795.1. NCBI lineage: Eukaryota > Viridiplantae > Streptophyta > Magnoliopsida > Caryophyllales > Amaranthaceae > Beta > Beta lomatogona. The sequence continues at coordinate 2,432,530 of CANSNZ010001115.1, forward strand.
TTCTAGTGAGCTAGGGAACACTAAACAAAATTATACATATTTCTACAACCCCCTTTCAAGCTGGATAAGGCAGCAATCCAAGCTTGGAAGTCAAGACTTGATGTTGTGTAGATGACAATCCCTTGGTGAGAATGTTAGCAAGCTGCAACTTACTAGGAGCTTGAGCGGTATCAATCAATAATCCATTTTGAATGTGTTCTCTCACATAATGACAATCCCTTAACAAGTGTACTTTTGTCCTTTCATCACACAGGGTTGTGGGCAATGTGGTCAGCAACCTTGTTGTCACAATGTAGGGGTATAGGCAGGGAAATATGCACTTGTAAATCATGCAGGAGTTCATTAAGCCATACCAGCTCATTGATAGTGCTTGATAGACTTCTATATTCTGCCTCAGCAGAAGACTTGCTCACTAGTATTATTTTCTTCTTTGTTTTGCAGAAGATAAAAAGATCCTCCAAAAAACACACAATAGGAGCTACTCAAAGATTTACTCCCTCCGTCTTTTAAATGTTGCTACATTTTGCCATTTAAGTGTGTCTCAATTTAGTTGCTACATTTCTCTATATTTTTATTTTTAGTATATGGTCCCCACATTTTATTTACAAAATCACCCTTACTTTTGTCTTCATTCTACCTACTAATGACATTTAAAATAATAAAATATTCATAACCCAAATCCTAACCCCTTATTACTTTTCCTCCGCCCCATTTTCTGATTTCTCTCTTTTACTCCTGCATCGCCTCTTCTCTCTCTTCTCACCTTCAAAAAATTTCAGATCTTGTTAATTCTAGTTCAAATTCCATAAAAAAAAAACACCAAAACAATAATCTAGACTTTCTTATGGTTCTTTTGAGACCAATTTCTCCTACTTTTGTGGCGTTTGAATTTGTTTCCTCTGTTTCAATCTCTTCATTCCTTCCTTTGTTTCGACCTCCGTGAAGAACATGAACAATAATGGTTGCTCAACCCACTTGTTGGTGAAAAATAATCGAAAGTTCGTCACATCTCGTCGACTTCTAGGCTTTGCAAGTCCCAAATAAGATGAGTCCACTCAACTTAGATCTTTATTTTATTTATCTTTTTTTGCTTGAATTTTGCTATGATTTTCCTTTGAAGGTTGTATGTTGTTTTAGTAAACATGATTTTGGGTTGAAATGATTTGAGTTTATTATGATATTTATAATAAAACAAATTCTTTTTTTTTAGGTTGAAATAATTCTTGGAGTGATGATTGAAGATCTGGGTTTCTTCTTCGAAATGAAGATCCTTTTTTTTTTATGTTCCCATTCACAGTTCTAAGAACTAGGTTTCTTCTTCTTCCTAATTGAAAAATTCTGTTCTTTTTCCTAATTCTATGTATCTTTGTTGTGAATTCATTTATTTCCAGAATTTAATTTTAACCCTTTTTTTTTATACTGTGATTCATCTTGTTTGTAGAAGGTAGAACCGTGTAATTGTTGTGAATGTAATTACTTTAATCAAAGAGATTAAAACCCACTTGCTTTTGCTTAATTCACTCTCTGTACACTTTGGGCCCCCACTCCCTCCTTGGTCTGTGTGAAAAAACAAATGTAGCAACATTTTAGAGACAGAGGAAGTAGCTACATTTTAGAGACAGAGGGAGTACAACTGTAAAGACATGAGCTAAAATTTGCATCATTATAGGCTGTTAAATCAGCACTAGATGCAGTAGGGTAGTTGAATTTTAGGTTTTTACTGCCACTCAAATATTTGAGTACATGATGAGCTGTTTGAAGGTGGGGTTTTCTAGGCATCCTCATAAATTATACCATAGAAGATATCTTTAATAGGTAAGCCACCATTTTTTTGAAGATGGCACACCTGCTTCCAATTCACATAATTAACCAGGTTTATAGTTGTATTGTGACCCACACAACAAGTATGATCTGTAAACAGAGTTTATATTCCTCAAAATGGCTTGAGGTAGGCTAAAATTTGTGCCCATTGATGTATCGTAATTTTATATAGGTTTCAGTTGCATTTAGGTTGTATTTTAGGAACATTTAGGTGCATTGTAGTTCATAATTGCATACTATTACTTAATTTGCGAAATATTACTCCTTTTGTGTGTTTTTGGTATTCTTTGATGAATTTCAGGTATTGAGAACATAACTGGAGTATTGTTGCACAAGCTTGAGTATTTAAGAAACAATTGGAAGCAAGCTATATTGATAAGGATCATTTTGGATATCTTTGAATGCAATTTGGAGCCAAAATGAAGTTGGAATTTGACGAAAGATTTGTGGAAATTGAGTAATGTCTACTCTTTTGTCCATAACTTTTGATTCGATTATGATAATTGATTAATTTCAGCGTCATTGGAAAGCAGGCTTGAAGAGCTTTCCAACGATATGTTACACGGTCCAAGGCGAGCTATATTCTGAGAGATATAGGTTTCACAAGTTGGCCTAGTTTTGATGAGACTTCCTACGCGCACGCAGATTACTTAATTCCGCCTCTTTTAATGATCTAGTGGACCATCCTTATCTTGTAACTTAGAATTCTACTAGTATTAGGAGTTACAATCTTATATTAGGGTTTTTCTAATGAGATTCATGATTCATTACTCATTATTCAAGTAGGACTTCTATTATTTTCTCTCTTGCAACATAAACAAGGTGAAGTGTTGGTTTTGCTCTTAGCTTTTGGAGAACTATTCAAGACTTCATTTTTCCGTCATCAATTCAAGTATTCTATTTTATTTTATAATTTTGATTATTAGTTATGTTTTCCTGTATATTTTATTTAGTTCATTTAATTAATATGTGTGAGTACTTTTCAATTCTAGGGTTAAGCAAACCCTAACCATGATTGATGTTTGATTTATTCTTTTAAATCCCCAATTTAGGTGCTTAATTATTCTTACGTAATTGATTGTGCAATTTTCAATACTAGATTAGGGATAATTAGTATTGCTATCATTCCATTGTCTTGATCACAACTGGAGTTGGGTTTTGACGGATTTGAGTATGTTAAATAAGGGTATGAAATTCTCCAAGGGAGTAGGTAGAATGGATTGTTAGGAAGTTAGAGTGATGTGTTTAATGTCTTTAATTTGCATGACTCTACGGGAGGAGGCTTGATTGCATATTAGGGAAGGCATAGATACTCGGGAGAGGTTTATGGTATTGTTTAGGGCGTACTTTTCCTTGTGAACATTTAATTGACTAATTTGGGGTAGGAATTTATCTTTACGTTAATTATGCTAGTGGTGATGCTTAATTCTAGGTGCTTTTAACCCTTGAATTTATTCTCATATTATTCATTAGTTGCTCTACATTCATAGTAGTTAAGTAGTTCATTGACCATAATCATTTGTCACTTGTTTAGTTGAATTGAGTCAAGGATAACTAGTGTTTGATACTGTTTGTCTCTGTGGGATCGACTCTCACTTACCCTGCTACATAGTTAGGAGGTTAGTTAGGTTATTTTCTTTTGTTAGGTGCGCGACACGCCTATCAAATTTTGGCGCCATTGCCGCGGACTAACGGTATTAGATTAGTTAACCTTGATTTATTTAGCTAAACTTGTTTTTGTTCGATCATTGTTACTCTTTTTGTTGTTTGATTTTTTTTTCCCTCTTTCAGTCTTTTTGTTGCATGCGCACTCGTAGCAAAGGTTAAGAAGATTTGGCTACTCTTGATCGTGAGATTGAAGCTACATTAAGGACATTAGGAGGTCAACGAAGAAGACAACAACAAGGATCAACAATGGGAGATGAAACACCACCAAAGTCTCTACGGGAATATGCTATTCCCGATGAGACCACCACCACCATTACCAGGCCAACCACCATTGCAACACACTTCGAGCTTAAGCCACAATTTATTCAATTTATTTCACAGGATTCTTATGCGGGAACACCCAAAGAGAGCCCTACTGATCATTTGGCTAGCTTTTTAGAGAAGTGTAATACTTTGAAACTAACGAATGATTCTGATGACCTGATTCGTTATTGTGCTTTTCCTTTTTCTCTTAGGGATGAAGCAAAAGAATGGTTGAAAGAAGAAGAAGTGAGGAAGATCGCTACATGGCCAGAACTGAAAAAAGTTTTCCTCTACAAGTTCTTTCCCCCTATGAGGACTTCAAAGTTCAAAAATGAGATATTTGGCTTTCAGCAACATGAATTGGAGTCTCTTTATGAGGCATGGCAGAGATACAAGGCTTTGCAAAGACAATGCCCACACCATGGTATTTCTGAGTGGTTATTGATTCAGACATTCTACAATGGTCTGAAGCATGATGTTAGAAGTTCTATTGATGCCGCATCTGGTGGTACTTTCATGGCCAAAACTCCGAAAGCTGCTAAGATATTGTTGGATGATATGGCTGCCAACTATTATTTGAATGATTGGAGTGTGTCTCGTGGAACCCCTAAAAGGGGAGGTAAGTATGATGTTGATGCTATTGCTACTTTAACTAACACTGTGCAAGTTTTGGCAGCTAAGGTTGACCAATTGAGTAGTGGATGAATAGCACCTGTTTGTGAGATTTGTGAAATGCAAGGTCACTCTTTGAATGAGTGTCAATACAACACCATGGGAGCAATAACTGAGCAAGCTAATGCCCTCCTTAACACAAACACAAGACCATAAAAAAACCGATACTCAAACACATATAACCAAGGTTGGAAGAATCATCTAAATTTCTCCTACAAAAAGAACCAACCTCAACCTCCACACACAAACTATTCCCAACCACCCGGTTTCCAACAAAGACCACCTTTCAACTCTTCCCCTTCATCCTTTAGATCCAACCTCGAGGCTATCATGGAGAATCTAGCTTCTTCTTAAGCAAAGCAAGTTGAGTATCAAGCCAAGCAAAATGAATTCTTCAGCAACTCTCTTCAACAAATCAATGCTCATAATAAGTTGATGGAGAATCAGATGACCCTACTTGCCCAACAGATTAGTCATCTCTCTAAACCTTCAGGCCAACTTCCTAGCCAAACTGAACCAAATCCTAAGGGGCATATCCATTCCATCTCATTGAGGAGTGGTAAAGAATTGCAAGAACCTACAAAGAAGGTGACTGAGCAAAAGAAATGTGCAGAAGAGGTCATAAGGTTGAGTGAAGAAGATCAAGGTGAGAAGCTTGTGGGAGATGAAACTAAGAAAACTGAGAAACAGGAACGTACTCCTACCCCTATTAAGCCATACAAGCCACCAGTTCCATTCCCACAAAGGTTGGCACATGCAAAATTAGAGAAGAAATATGGGAAGTTCCTTGATATACTGAAGAAGCTGCACATAAACATACCATTCTTGGATGCTATCTCTGAGATGCCCTCTTATGCAAAATTTTTGAAAGACATGCTCTCAAACAAGAGAAGGATCGAGGAGAATACAACTGTTTCACTAACAGCTGAGTGTAGTGCTATTTTGCAGAATAAACTCCCAAAGAAGTTAGGAGATCCAGACAGTTATTCTATTCCTGTCAAGCTTGGTGATATTGCTATCAAGATTGCTCTATGTGATCTTGGGGCTAGTGTCAGTCTCATGCCCTTATCATTCTGCAAGAAGCTCAATATGGGTGAACTAAAACCCACACGCATCTCTCTCCAACTAGCAGACAGAACAATCAAGTTACCACTTGGTATCCTTGAAGATGTCCCTCTTAGAGTTGGTAAATTCTTCATTCCATGTGATTTTGTTGTCATGGAGATGGAAGAAGATGTTCAGGTTCCCATCATCCTTGGGAGACCCTTTTTGGCCACTGCTGGAGCCATAATTGACATGAAGAAAGGTAAGATCACCTTTGAAGTAGGTGATGAAAAGATGGAGTATATACTCACCAACTCCATGAATTCTCCTTCAATGGGAGAAACTGTTTATAAAGTGGATGCTCTTGATGAGGTGATAGAAGCCAATGCCTTCAGTCTACAACTTGATGATTCATTACAAACGGTTTTGATGGATAGTGCTGATGAGGAAGATTATTGGGAGACCAAGGAATATAAGAGAATTCTAGAGGAGACACGGGCTGTGGAATCTGACAACCCTATCAAGGAGGTATTGAACCCGAGAGAATCTAAGGAGTGTTCTAAGTCTCCTTTACACCACGCAGATGAGCTCCATTTAGATGCTTATGAGAGCTCTCGTCTTTACAAAGAACGAATTAAAAAATGGCATGACAAGCCACTCACGCGAAGGGATTGTGGCACTTTTAAGGCGAATTGTCAAAGAGTGAAACATTACAACACTGGTAATCCTATTGACGAGAGTGTGAACATCACACTTTCCGACCCTTCATTAGACTAAAAGGGAGGTCGAGCTTACGACCTTATAAACAAGCGCTTTTGGGAGGCAACCCAACTATACTTACTTTTCTTATTTTATTTCTTTATTTTTTAGTTTTTTTCTCTAATATTATTTTTCCTTTTTCTCTTATATATATACATATATTTTTGTATTATAGTTTCACTTATCTTCATTTTTCCTTTTTGTACGTAAATAAAACAAAACAAAAAAAAGAGGCAAGGAAGTTCTGAGCATCACGGCCCAACTGGGGCCTACATTCACAAATGACAATAAGACTGTGATGCAAACAAAAAAAGGAAGGAAGTAATACAGAAGTTACAGTAGGCCCCACTCTCATGCCGCTTAAAGAGATAAATCACATCAATGCTGTGATCTTGTACCTGATGCGTTTTACAAAAAAATAAAAAAAGAAGGTAATAAGAGCATCATTATTGGTGAATAAAAAAAAAGATCATCCCACTCTCTTTCTAACTTTATCTCTTTAAAAAATTACATCCCACAATCTTTTCCCACTTTCTTCTTAACAATGAACCAAAAAAAAGATCATCCCAACTACTTTTACCTACCCAACTACCTTTTTACCCCACCCAACTATTTTTTCTCTCTCATCACCCCACCAACACTATACAATATTTTTATTATTTACTTTTTAATAATGTTTAATATTCATTACTAATTGATAAAAAAATTAATTAATAAATACATAATTAGCTTTTTTAGCATTAACTAAATTAAATGCACAAAAATATTATTTTTTTTAGAGTGTAAAAGTGAAAGAAATTTCATATAAAATAAGCAAAATTATAGAAAATTAGTAAATAGCTAGAAAAAAAAATGTCCAAAATATTACAAAATGGGTCTCTATTTGTAGATCTCGGAAAAATAGAGTCATTGGTAATTTTTTAATTTTTTTTAGCTTTGTATTTTTAAAGATATTGCACTTTTAATATTTGTAAATTGTATTATTTCTCTCTCCTTAAGAATTTGACAAATGTCAAATTCTGACGCGCGCGTCAGAAATCTGCCAAATTTTTTTTTTTTTTTTGCTTTTTTTCAAGCCAAAACGCAGCGTTTTGGCTAATCTCCAGCCAAAACGCTGCGTTTTGACTGGAAGAAAAGCAAAAAAAATTAATTTCGCCAGATCAGGCGGTGGGTCCCACTCCCACGCCTGATCATCAATTCAATCGTCCCATACAAAAATTTTTTGCCAATCAACCCACAATCTTTATTTCATTCACCATTAAGGGGGTTTTTTTAAGATTATATATGTAATCTTTTTTTTTCAATCACCACTAAGGATGCTCTAAGGGGTCTGTAGAACTCGAGAGTTACAGTATAGCCCACAGTCCACCCGTGGCTCGAAGACACAAATCATAGCCCTCCTGTGATGAAATACCTGATGGTGTAATACCCAAAAAAAAAGAAAAAAAAAGAAAAAAAAAGAAAAAGAGAAATAGTGAAAGTTGCGTGTGTTTCCAGTATACCCCACAATTAAACTGTTGCTTGATTATCTTAATCACAGTTCTCCTGTGATATTCTCACTGCCACAAAATAAAAACAAAAAAACAGAAGGGGCACTAGTACGTAATTGACTATAAGTAACACCCAAAAATTGTTACTTAATGTGTCTAAAGTGTTACAATAGCTAATAGGTAACACTTAAGTGGGTGTTACATCTGCCCGTGTTACCTATGCTATTAAGTAACACTATTGAAAGCTTACGGTAACATTTTTACAAGTGTTACCTAAAATCTACTTATGTAACACTTTCAATACCTATTGTTACACTTTTGAAGTGTTACTCATAATTTCTTAAGTAACAGTTTCTTAATAATTAGTAACATCTTATAGTGTTACTATTAACCTATAGTAACACTTTATTCAACATTATGTATCACTTTATGCCCATTCATTAGCACATTGTGCATTATTAGGTAACACTTTTTCCCATTTCATGTAGCACTTTGTGAGTTATAGGTAACACTTTTCTTTAATAAGAATAAATATTAAAACAAAAGTAATAATCAAACAAGAAGAAATTTGAAACATGAATGACAATTATATTATTATGATAATATAGTTATGTACACATATTAGTGCTATTTTTAAACATAAACCAAACGATATTTTTTTCAATATAAAATCAAATGATCCATCAAGCATCAAATACATATGGTAATCTAAAACTAAATCTAATAGCACTACAACATAGTTGACTTTAAGTAACACGTTTAGGTAACACTTTTTAAGTTGTAGATTATCTAAATATATAAGTAACACTTTAACCATTTGTAACATTTAAGGTAACACTTTTCTAAAATGTAACATCTTATAGTAACAATTCTGAAAGTGAAACACTATAAACTTTATAATAGGTAACACTCGTGAAATAGTAACACTAGAAACTTTAAGATAGGTTACACTTCTAAAATAGTAACACTAAGAACTTTGAAATAGGTAATACTTCTTAAATAGTAACATTAAGAACTTTGTAGTTTTAGAACATTTGTTGTAGGCAGGGGCGGATCCAGGATTTGAAGTAAGGGGTAGCGTAATATTGATAACTATGTATCAAATATAAGGAAAAAAATCCTCATAAACTATAGGATTTTTTTATTTTTACCACCTTTTAAAATCACAATTTACAAGATAACCAACTTATAAGTTTATTTTTTAAAATAACCACCTTGTATGGCCTAAATCTCTTTAAATACATACCAATTGACAGACTTCGGCCAAAAAACCGGTCTTAAAGAAAGGTTCAAACCTTATATATATTCTATTGAATAAAGGTGAAGGTAATGGAATTGTTCTTAAACCCTTTTTGATGATGATTTCCTTTATGGAAACTGTCAATTGGTAGGTATTTAAAAGGATTTTAGGTCATATAAGGTGGTTATTTAAAAAAATGAACATATAAGATGATTATTTTGAAAAACTTGATTTTATAAAGTGGTTAAAGTCAAAAAAATTTAAACTATATTGCATTTGGAAAGTTATAAAATTCAAATACAACTTAAAAGTAGGTGTTCATGTTGAATTTTCCAAATTATAATTCACCTTCTTGATTTTGAGGAGGAATACTACTTGATGGAGAAAAAAGTTTGTTGGTTCGATTGAGTTGGAGGAAAATTTGGATTAAAATTATGTCCACTTTCATTTTGTGTTATAACTGAAATTGTTCTCTTGTAATCTCATCATAAATCTAAAATATACTGATTATACACATAACATATGTAAAAGTATTTTTTAAATAAATTTCAACTAGAATTTTGTTACTGTCATTGTACGTAATTCAACATTAGATAACTAACTAATAGTGAATGTATCCACATATTTAAAGATATATTTTTGTATATATATAGGTTTATATTATCCTTATCTTATCAGGTTTAAGTTAGGACTGACACTTGTGTAACCTATATATATGATCAATATACAACACTCCAAGATTGAGGAGTTTACATTATCTAACATGAAATCTAAGATTAGGTTTTTTCAGTTCCACAAAAATTCCTTCGATCAATAATCACACCACTTTTCGCAGCTAAATTTAATTTTCTTCCCAAAAGTCTTGTCATTTAGTTTAATTACTCCACACAAGTCTTGCTTTTTAGTTCCTTTCTCTGGCGTTGAGTCCCACATCCCACTGCCTTTTATTGTAGCATTGACTCTACACCATCTTTTCCACTTTCATTACTTCGACTATGGTGACCACAGAGGCCGAGTAATTTGTCAAAAAAAATCAATATCACATATTTACTTTCACAATTCACAACATCACAATTTATCTATTAGTTTACAAAAAAATAAAAAACCCAAAGTTTAGAACTCACTAATTACTATTCACAAATCTTTAAATTCATAATTATAATTTAGGTAAGGAAAACAATGAATTGAATCCATGAAGAAGGAAAGAAAAAGATGAAGATTTTATTTACTTTGGAGAATTAAAAAATAACAAAATTTATTTTTCTTTGCTCTTTCTCTGTATTTTAAAGAGAACTCAATTTAAAAAACAGGGGTAGCATCTGCTACCCCTTGTGACTTAGTGGCTCCGCCACTGGTTGTAGGTTAATTAAGTTAGAAAGAATATTATTAATCCCAAATATCATCAACGATTTGCACAATATTTTATCTAAATATATAAGAATATTGGTACTGTTTTTCCAAAGCTCGCAATTTGTCGTTGTAATACCCCGATTCTTAAGAGCATCTTATTTACCATTAATTATAATTACTAAGTTCATTATATTTCGAATATAATTATTTTATTTAGGTTAGAGTAGGAATATTTATTTTTGTTGTATTTGTAGTATATTTATTTGTTTAATTTTATAAAGTTATTATAATTAAAATGATTTTGGGTTTTAAGTGCGACTACTTGAGCGGTATTTGACCGATTACGAAAGCAAAATCGGATTTATTTTCTTTCATTTATTTATGTCGTTTTCTGTGAAGACCCAAAATCCCAAATCCCCCCTCAAATTCCCTCTAGAAACCCCATCTCTCTCCCGTCAAAAACCCCAAAACCCCTTTTCCTTCGCTCCCTTCTCCCGTTCATCTGCGTTGCTGCAACCCACGAGACTCGCACCGCGACGCTGCCGCCCTGATGGCCAGTCCCGTCGGTGCTCCGTCACCGCTCGCCGGAGCTTCGTCGTCTGCCGCCGCAAGCTAGCGGCCTGCCCTCTGCTTTTTTTCTCTCTCTCTCCTCTGTTCTTTGCTGCGTGAGGATGTGGTTGTGTTGCGGTGCTGTTGATGTTGCCACCGCGCGGTTTCGTGGCCCTGCTCGTTCCTCCTTTGTGTCTGCGTTTGCTTGTGGCCGGCGGTAGTGCCGCCACCAGACTGCCTTTGTTGGTACTACCCTTTCCCTTCTCTAGTTTGAATTGGATTTTATTCCATTTAAAGTTTGAATTTTGATTAGTAGATGTGAGTATGGAATTATGGTTATGTGATTGGTGTAGTGTTGGTTGAACTATGAGAAATTGAATGGTACTTGGTTGGTTAATGGAATGGTATGGTATTGTGAATTATTGTTAATTGGTTGCGGGAAACCCAAATATCATTAGCCTTGAGTTATGTGATATAATTTAAGTTGTTATTTTGGAAAAGAATTTCAAGAACGACTTCTTGAATTAGTTAAACATGATTGTTAGTTTGGTAAGATTAATGGTCGCCTTCTTAAAGGAAACAGTAGATTGATGTTGCAAGGTTAATTGTTATGTATTAGGTAAGCGAGTTATTTTATCAAGTTAACTTAGAGAGCGTTGATAATGGCTGAGTATAAACAATAATAATAAATAAAGAATTCTCTTGTAATGAAATGATAGCTTCTTGTTAGAAATGAATTGATGACATGAATTAATTTTATTGATTAGAGTTTGAAAAAGATTGACTAATCATTGTTGATGTTATGAAAATTAAATGGATAGTTTAACTAATTATGGATTAGCCTATTAAGGTTGTGTTTAAAGAGGCATTTTGGTTTGATATAATTGTAAATGGATTAATATGATGAAGTGTAATTACATGATTAGTGATTACTAAAGTGAGTCACTACTTGAGTTTAAGTAAATTAATATAAGGTTACCACTTGAGTTTAAGTAAAGTCAATATAAGTTCTTGAGTTACTTTAAAGAAGTCTTACTCACATAATTGAGTGAATCTTCATGTGTCATATTAGTCAATGTTATAGGTGAACAATTGGTCGGTGAAGTCCAAATGATCGAAATGATAGAGGTATGTTATATGCTATACCTCAAATGTTCCCATCTTTGAAATACAATATGGTTCCTACAAGATAGCACATTACTTCCTATTTTACATAATAAAAAAGAATGATAAAAGATAAAGATAGGAAATTGCTTAATTGAAATGGACGACTTAGGCTAGAGCTGTTGATGGACTGGTAGATAGGGGTGTTAAGTAATTAATGGGAAGGCATAGAACTAGAATACAAAAAGCAGTTATCTGCCTTCCAGTTTATTCTTAGAGTGACAATTGAATATATAATTTTATTATGTAATAAGATAACTTCTGAATGATTGGTTCAGATGAGAGATCACGGTTAATATGTCTACATTATACTATATCCTGTTTTATACAGAGCAACTGCTACCAAATGAATCGTGGGTTTTGATCGGCATTGTGGGGGGGGGGGGGGTTTACTTTTCTGTATATTCCCCTTTTACAATTTTATTAGCAGCTCTACTTAGATTTCACCCTTGGGGATTACAAAATTTGTCCTAGGAAAGAACCCCTTTAGAAGCATTATATTATGACATCGGCCTCATATTGCATTTGTGTGGGACAACTTCATGTCTTCCTAATGCAACTTGGTAGCCACTAATGCACATCCTTGCTTTATCCTTGCTAGAAATGGCTTTGTCAAACAACTAAATCTAGCAAGCGAGTTCAAACCAAGATTGACAAACAATTACAAGAATGCCAGTAATCCACATCCTTGCCTTATCCTTGCTAAAATGTTTTCTTTCTTTGCTTATGAATAAATAATATTGTTGTTGAGGATCTCACTTTCAATATATCATATTGTAGATCAAGATAATCAAAATGACGAATTGGAGTAGCAGCTTATGATATCGTCGCCACAAGGAAATTGCGCGCTATGGCGAGATGATAGAAGATGGAGAAGAGATAAACGACTATGTGATCTACTTTCAGATTATCTTATGAATACGTTACTTGCTGGATGATTTTCGTTTTATCTTGAACATAATATTGTCTTTGATTAGTTTATCTTTGAAAATAGTACTACATGGTGTGTAGAACTATCATTATAATAATACAATTATCAATTTACATATCAATTTCGTGTAGCCTGATTATTTTATATATATAATGTGTTACCTAATTACCCACAATGCAAGGTGCTACATTAGATGGCAAAAGCCAGACATAATGCTGAATAAAGTGTTACTATAAATTAATTGTAACACAATAAGATGTTACTAATGATATAAAAAGTGTTACATAAAAAGTTTCAGGTAACACTTTAAAAGTGCAACAATAGGTATTAAAAGTGTTACATAAGCGAATTTAAAGTAACATTTGTCTAAGTGTTACTATAGGATTTCAAAAGTGTTACCTAATAGCATAGGTAACACGGGCAGATGTAACACTCAAATAAGTGTTACCTATTATCTATTGTAATACTTTAAGCACTTCAAGTAACACTTTTTGGGTGTTACTTAATGTTAATTATGTATGTATCTCTTCTCCATCTTCCGTCATCTCGCCCAATGTATACATTTTCCTATTGGTCCTGAACTCTTGATATACATGCTACTTCAATTCATCATTTTGGTTCTCTTGATCCTATAAGAAACATTTAAGGTGAGATCCTCAACAACAATATAATCTACTAATAGGCAAAGAAATTAAACATGCATGTTAGGAATTCAGAAACAAGGAATAATGGAACAAGCAAAAATATCAAATATACATATAGAGAGAAGTGCCAATATTTGAACAACAATCAAAGTCATATGACGCTGGGAATTATTTTAAGTGTCACATGAAAGCCAACCACAGAGAGCTAGAGAGGGGATGGGAAAGAGATGTAAAATAAATCACAAAGAATAAAAAAGTTTAGTCTACATCAAGCATTATACACAAGACATTTTAAAAAAAGTTTTCAATATACTCTACTTTCTTTAAAAAGCTTGAAAAAGTTTCAAAAATCATAAAATTATACATCAGACATTTAAGTTCCATCATCAAAACAATATCTATCATCACCGTAATAATCCCTTCGAACTGCAGCAATGAAGCTGCCATTAAAGCAGCAAAATAGTCCCAATGTCACGCCCAAAAATACCATCAATTACAGCAAGTGAAACACACAACAGTGGCAGAAAACATAGAGCCCAAAACTGCAGTCCTTTGCTGCCATTATAGCCCTCCTTAACCCTCCTTTGCAACCCTCTAAATTACCCACATTTCGGCAAAAGTTGCAGCTCAAAATGCCACCCTTTGCTGCCCCAAACACCGCCTAAAATAGTCTTCAAACCTGCTGTAGTGACAGTTGCTCTTACCACTTTTTCAGCCATCATTTCACCATCCATTCGAACCACCTTTTCGCCATAAGAAAACTACAACAACTAAGCAATGAAAATTACACCTGATCATCTAAATTTCAATGTCAATTCAGTGCTAGCATCTTGAACGCAACTTTGGGACAACTGAGATTACATAGAAGACTTGGTGCCCTGAATTTTGAGACTGTAATAACTGTTAGTCAGTAAAATAAATCACAAAAGGGTAGACTATAGGGTGCTCTATTTGCATAATTTGTTTACCCCGTTAGGTGTGTTCAAAGTTAAAAGAAGTTTACAACTCAACAGAGGTCCTGGAAATTTGTGTTTAAGGATATAATATTTAGAATACCTTGTCAAAGTTCAGATGCTCAGAGTAGTGTCAAAGTTCAGATGCTCAGAACAATGTCAAAGCAAACATTACAAAACAGTAGTATATCTGCTAAGGATAAGTTCTCTCAAAAGCATTTGATCACATACGGTCTCAGCATTAAAATCACTATCAATAAAAATCAAAATCAAAACATAGCATGACATTATTATATAATCACAAAGTAAAAGGAACTCTTAAAACCCAAAATTCAGCTCAATATTGCCTACATTACCCATCAAAATTCCACCTTCTTTAGGTC